>JAWNOK010000104.1:0-280000 GCA_035046005.1 Drosophila acutilabella | reverse complement strand
GAATTTTAGAGCAGAGTTTTTGAGCTATTTAAATAAATAATAGTGAACTATATATCAGTGGAATATAGGAGAAACTATATGCAAGTAAACACAACAGCTATAATTAAACAATCAACAGATCAAATCCGACCTAAATTAAAGAGTATAAAGTTAATATTATTTAAATACAAAAGTCCAACAGGGTCCAGTATCAGTGCCTGGGGAATACACAGTTTTTGTGGATTTAATTGTATATAGGACAAACGAAACGATGGAGCGCAGTTGGCCAATAGTTAAAACGATAATTTGATTGAATTTTCAATATGATCAGTCATCAATCATTTTGTACTAATCCCAGAGAAAATGAATAAATAACGAATGGACTTGGCCAATTATCCAAATTGATAATTTGGCATTTTCCAAAGCCACACAGAAAATATTGCAAGCAAGCTGTTAATTGACTACAAATTGGATCGTCTGTCCTATTTCGACAGGATAATCAATTTAGAAAATTAGATTTTAGGGGAAAACACAATTAATAATTTCATAAATCAAATATTTCAAAATATTCGAAAAAGCAAACAGAAAATAAAGTTTATCATGTCCTTGCAGCAGCCTCAATGTCAACGTCAGCATAATTGAAAAGACGTCTAAAGAAGCGTGAAAGAGGAAGGGGAGGACGAGGGTAGCCTACTGTTGGCACGTGTCGATTCACTAAAAGTTTTAAGTGGTCAAATAATTGAATTTTAATGGCTAACCGGCTTCTCTGGCCACATTGTTCAATGCGGCTATCGTTCAAAATTCAGAAATTGCATATAATAAACAATTCCAAATATTTCAGCCTGCAGATATGACAAACACACACACACACACACATATAAGCGAATTCGTAGATTAATAGAGTTGAAGGTCAGCCGAGAGTTAATGCATATTTGTGGCAAATAATAACTTTCAATTTAGCCTAAAAGTTCTCTGACATTTTGGGCCAGGCTCGTAAATTGCCATGTTAAAGGGCGACCCTTTAAATGTGTATATATCTTATATATCGTACACATGTCTAAACGGCGCTAAATCGCATCGCGTGTATAGGACTTTACGAGCCCTCACTCGTAATACTCTTCCAGCACATATATCAGCGTGTAACACACGGCGTATGCGTGATGATTTGCAGCACACGGGCCATTCGAATGGTTTTCAAACGCGCCTCTGAACACGCAATCTACAAATTGACAAAACACACGGTAAGCATCAACAAGATAGATATAGAGGGAGTTTAAGAGTGAGAGAGAGCGAGAGAGCGCGGTGCTTGTATTGTGTAAACATGTATATTGGCATACAAACAAAATACGCTTCAATAAACAAATCCCGGTCGACTTTTAGGCCATGTTAAGTTAAGGCTACAAAGAGCGTAAGAGAGTAAATA
Organism: Drosophila acutilabella; assembly: GCA_035046005.1. Lineage (NCBI taxonomy): Eukaryota > Metazoa > Arthropoda > Insecta > Diptera > Drosophilidae > Drosophila > Drosophila acutilabella. The sequence continues at coordinate 278,598 of JAWNOK010000104.1, read as the reverse complement.
TATTGGTTAACCCAAAGGCAAATAAGGCAGCACAACAGCAGCAGCAGGTAAGGCAAAAGACTCCACCATGGCCAAGGCTGTTTTGGCCAAAAGCAGTTGTAGCTCATTTGCGGAAGAAAAACCAGAAACAGAAACAGAATCAGAAGCAGCAGCAGCAAATGCGACATCGTGCCCTTGGCCAAAGCCATACTAACAAATCATAGCTGTTAAAAGAAAGTAGAAAATAGAAAAGCAAACGACGAAAACGCAAAACAACAAATCAAAGTACGTAAAGCGATGCTGCAGATAAAAGGAACGAGAGAGAAATAGAGGGAGTAGCAGAGATTAATATGAACACAGAAAAAAGTATTTGTGGAAATGTAAAAAAACGTTCAACAATTTAATTAAAATAAATATTGAATAAGTCAGTGCAAGTCACTTAAAATAAAAGAAATACTTGGAAATTCTGTTAGTTTCGTATAGACACAATTTTTAGCAGTGTAAGTTAACAAAAATAGAATTAGATAGATGGAACCAGAGATAGAGAGAGAAAATTTAGTTGGCAAGAAACAATTACGAATCATTTCATTGCCACAAGGACTCCCACATTGTCAGAGACAACAAAACTACATACGTATGGCAACATGAAATTGGGTCTAATTGAAATTTAGATGCAGTCCGCCAAATAGATCGATATGCCATTGAGGGCATTAAATTACGCGCCGATGGAGAATACACTTTTCCACAGACGAGTGTTGAGTTTGAAGAAGAACAGAGAAAACGTTGATTCTGACAGAGACAATCGAATCGAATCGAATGTTTGGCTAGCAGCTATTCGAGTATCATTCATATAGTCATCAACAGCACACACATATACCACAAATAGAGTAAAACGGCGGGACAGTGTGCGGAAGGGCAAAGTAGAGAGCTGGAATTGTATTGTGTTTGTTTGCTCGGTTTGCGCTTTCGAATGCAAACACAAACAACATTTTCTCTTCGCCTATTAAGCTATTTTAAAAGTGTCACACACACTCACTCACACTCTCAGTGAGGCATATAGTTGTCCAAGGTCAATGCACACACACTCCCACATACACACACACACACACTCACCAACAGTTCGCATGCAGAGGACAACAAAGAAACTATAGCACACTTTTCGGGGCAACATTTTTGACACTTCATTAGTTGGCGTGAATGAATATTTCCGTTATATATAAATAATCTTGGCACGTTAGCGTGATAAAAAGTAAGTATACAACGAACAAAAAAGAAACACAGTATAGCAGTTGGAGTGGGGAGGAGCAACCATTGTACGCAAGTCGAAGTTTTATGATTTGCTTACGAAGTTGCCACAATAATATCGAATTGAAGGTGCAAAACTTTTGATGCGAAACAAGAAAAATTATGCCATAAAATCCTGGCGGCTACTATACCCTCCAAGTATCTGCTCCTATAAATTTTGGATGGGGAGTCGACTTTTATATTCATGATTTACGATGCGAACGAAAAAAAAAGACGAGCGAGCAAGAAACCTAGCAATTCCCCCTTGGCCAGGTAAAACAAATCAACGTGTTCGAGTATGATTTGGTTCTAGCATCTGCAATAACTCCGACTGCTTCCAGGCTCATCCCCAACTTAAGTACTAGAAGAATGCATCAATCAAGCAAGAAACATTAAGAACTGAGCAGACAGCTAATCAGCAATGCCGACGCTGATAAACCGCAAAGGATATTAGACTAATCGACTGCCGACCCCAGAAAGCCGACTGATTTAATGGGCAACTGACCCAGATTCAAGCAGATGCCAAAACCATTATTGTTACAACAGTTAAAACAACTGAATGGTTGAAAACCAAAGCAAACAATGCGACACGTATTGTATGTACAGACAAAACTCTATTTAACCTATAGCAAATGGAATTTGTATTTACAATTACACGCCCAAAATCAATTCATTATTGGAAATAAACCAAAGTTTCCTAGTGTTCTCTATAGTGCAGTTTCACTGTTCAACTCTTGTGTAATCCAATTAAATTGCATAATATCATTTAACGCAAATATGAGTTTATAATTACAATAAATCAAAATAAATAAATACCAGCAATAAAATGCCGTATTAATTACTTATCCGCTGGGCAAATGTGCGACTCGCTTTTCGTAAATCGAGACCGGAAAGCGATTAAATTCAGCTGCCAATAAACTCATAAATTCTCTATAAATTAATATATATGTACAGGTATATATGTAGCCAGAGGAATTGTATATACTATAGCAGGTTTAGTTCACTGATGCTGTATAGAATTCCATTTAATATATCTCATTTCCGGTACAAGTTTTTGCTTCCTAATACAGCTCAAGGAAATATTAAGCATTTGGTTTGATTTGGTATTATTCTAGTTTTTAAGTAGCTAATTTAAATTTCTTGAAGATGCTGTGGGGATTAAATAAATGCTTAAAATGCACAAATAATTTATTCCGCCTTAAGTCTCAATTGAATGACGCAATAATCCTTGTTTTGAACACACAAAAAGGATTTTGCAATAATTATTCTGCTAAGTTTTGTGACCAACTACAAAGACTTTGCTTAGTTTGTTGACAGCTTGGGTGGTAGCAGGGACAGTCGCAATTTCATTTTCACGATGACATATGACTGAAAAATTCTTGGATTTTTAAGCATCCAACAGCTGCAAACACTTATGTGTCACATAGAAACTTATATGTGCCATATGTAGGGTATTTGTTTGGCTTATATGCATGAACGGAGCTTACTAAATGCAGTTGCGTTGGCGCTGGCGAAGTCGTTGTCGTCATTGCCATGAAATGCACAAATGTATGGCGTACATGTCGTATACGTAATATATAAGCATTGGCTAGAAAACCGCCAGCTGCTTTTGCTGAACTGTTTAATATTTATTGTTATTGTTATCTTTGTCTGTTATTGTTGTTTTTGTAGTGCGTCTGCGGCATTTTTAGCGTGTCTGACATAATTTCAGAAGGTTGAATCTGGCCACAGAATATTTTTAGTTGCACTTAAAATGCTTTGTAGCTGTTGCTGTTGGTGTTGGTGTTGGTGTTGCTATGGTTTTTGCTTGCTTAACTTGTTGTTGCTGCTGGTTGCCAACAAGTCGATGGAAATGAACGTTACTAAAAATATCACAACAGCTCGTTAGCTTTGTAACCATCTCTGGGTCTCGGCCTGTGACCGAAATAAACACTTTATTCATAATACATACATAAACTTGATTATAATATATTATTCCCGCGTTTTAGCTGTATTTTGACATTTAATTAAATGTACAGCAGCTACAACACAGGAAACAAGCAACGCACAACATAAAACTCACTGGCAGCTAACAAATTAATCATACGTCATGTTGTCAGCTTTATGAAATTTGTGCATAAATCTTGCTGCAAAATGCAACTGCGTGTAAACGCACACCCTGTGTTTGCCAGTCTGTGTGTGTATGTGCGTGTCTGTGTATTATGTGTATACCGCCAGCAGCAAATTGTTTCAAATATGTGCAATTTGCGCGAAATTGAAAAGTCAACGCGGTTCCACAGAAAAAATAGGTGATAGAAAGGCTTTTCGCTATGCTGCCATTGACAAATTTGAGTTTGAATTCCGACAAAATTTCGTACAAAAATTTAGAAAAAGGAAGGGTATGAAAATCAACAAACGAATGAGAGTAAATAGCTCGTTTTGCTTACAATTTTTTTTTTTGGTTTTTGTTGTTTATGAAAAAGTTTAAATTGTGTCAAGTTTTTTTCTTGTGCGCCGCCGCCGACGCCGAAAATGCAAAAACTTTTTGTCCGCAGTGAAGCGAGAAGACCTAAAAACTGGCCAGAAAAAAGCACATAGAAGTAGAAACAAAATAAACCTAAATAAAATAAAACCACAGAAATAGCGACAGCAGCAAATAAAAAAAAAAAATAAAAACCAAACAGAAGGAAAACATAGAAAATTGAGGGAAGATAAAGCAAACAGCAGACATTTTACGACAGGAAAAGTATTTAAGCACGAATTGGTTGAAGCGAATCAAGGCATCCTTGTCCGCACTCAACAGTCAAAGGTCATCCACTCAAACTGATAAAATTACCATCAAAAAAGGGATACCTAATCACTGGTTTCTTATATCATCAAATGACTGCTACAAATTAGCAATAAAGCAAATAAATATAATTCAAAGCATAAGCAACTAATGAAGGACTTTCGTCAAATAAATTTCCTATTTTCCTATTAAATGTAAATAAATATGAGTGAATATTGAATTTTTCATAAAAGAAACTTAATTGAAATAAGCAAAGTAGTTTTTATGCTGACAGGCAGCACTGGGTTTTTCTACAGTGCAAAATAAAAACATTTGGAATCTTTTTATATAAAAAATGCTTATTTTTTGAATCAAATTTTATTCGTTTTGTGTATTAAAATGTTCAAAGAGTTGAATGAATACATTTCCAAGCATATAACTCATGTTTCAACGAATCCATTATGAACAGTAGCGTGAGAGTGGAAGGAGAGTTATTCAATTAGTGTTTTCCAACAAATGGGAATTGGTTTTCATTAAAATTCAATATCGACTTAATGACTTGACTCTTTAAGCTTCATTTAACTTCCTTGTTTCTTTTGTTCTTCATGCTTTACGTGCCATAATGACCACCTTTAATTACCAGTTGTAATTCAAAACTTAAGCGAGGTCAACATAAATATTATGTTCAACTTATTGATTAATAAAGCAGGTAAGTAGTATTTAAATGAACTTTGTACTCCAACAATTGTGGAAAGTCGTAAAGAATCAATATTTCAATGCAGCTTTAAGCAGACAATATACACAAAGATTGTGTGTAAAAAGTTTAAGTATGCTTTGCATTTATGTACCAGAAGTAATCCATGGAAAGTTTGCACATGGCAAAACTCTTAAGCCCATGTGAAGTGTGTCTGTCATATGAACTTTGAAACTGACAACACGGAAGATTCTCTCGAGTGGCAAAGCGTGAGAGGGGAACGTAGAGTAGTATAAGTCTTAGCCAATAGATTTAACAAATGTTGACCCAGAGTAAAGTTGGTAGTTCGCTTTTAGTTGAATTAAGTTTTGGACTAACCACAAACTTTGCCACCCCTCACCAGTGAATAGCAATTAGCAAAAGGTTTGCAGACGTCAGTTGTTGGAACATTTCTTGATCCATACATTTCTAAGATATTATCAGAGTCTCTTAATGACCGATAAATTAATTAATGCTCGATAAGGCAATTGTCGCTATTAATTATTTAACATGCTGCCTTTAACCCATGGCCTCACACTCTGACAATTAGCTGCAACACGCACAGGACCCTCCGCTGGGGCAACAACAACTAGGAACAACTAGACCAAAGTGACTGTGGATGATGATGATGATGATGAAACGTGCGACGAATCGTTTTTAGTTTTATGACATTGAACAGAACGGAACAAACCATAACTGGGAGTCTGGGCCCACAAATTTAATGCATTGCAATAGTTAATGATTTTATTGGCACTTGACTTGACAGCCACATCCAGGCCTCGCCTCGACCTACTCCTCCTCCATTCCGTCGCCAGTCACTTGTAATTTATGACTCTGACTTATGAATACGTTAAGAACAATAAACAAGCTAAGAAGGCAGAAGAACGATCCTTTATCGAATATAAAATCCGAGGGCCAATACGGTTTATAGTGGCTTTAAAAGAAAGATTTTAAATTGTTCGCTCATCTTAAATGCCATTTCAATTTGGTCACTTCCGTTTCCGTTTTGGCAACGCCTCCATAAAACCAACCAACACCCTGCTTCCTTCGCCATCAGCGGTGGACACTGCTGCTGGTCTTACTCTTTGTCCGTTGTGTCCTTCTTCATTACAACACGCACACACACGCACGCACTCACACACACACACACACACACACACTCATATACTCATAAACAAATGTTCATCCACACACACTCACACGCTCACTCATGGAGCCAGACAAGACACATTTCGTAAATTTACATAATTGAATGATTTACAATTTCTTAATTCGTGGCCTATTAAACTTCACATTTCACTTGAGTAACTTGAAATCAAATACATTTGATTTCAAAAATATCCTCAGCACTTTCTTAAGCTGTTTCTTGCCGCGCGCGTCCAATGGGTTTGAAAGTTCCGCTGTAACTGAAACATTTAACGGCATATACCATACCTATTTATGTTAGATTTCACCCAAAAGCTCGCCAAAGGACTAAGAAAGGACGTTAAAGCTTTGCATAATTTCGAATCAAAAACGCGCCCAACTTTTGGTTGCTCTATAAGCTGACTGCTATAAAATCTTCTGTAAAAACTATCGTAAACACTGCGCAAGGGAAAAATGTTAAAAAACATTTTCTGTTAAGCAACAGCAACTGTTGTTTGGAATTGAAGAGAAAACAAAATTTAACAATAATCATAAGCGGGCTGGGGAATTTTACCTTTAGATTAGAATTAATTCTGTTAAGCAACAGCAACGATGCAGTTGTCGTTTTGAATTTATATGGAATCGAAGCTTAAAAATAGCCATAAGCGGGCTGTGGAGTCTTACCTTTTCAATAGCGGTGGCACCTTCCAACGAAAAAAGAACTTTCGACGTCTTTACTTAAAACAAATGTTAACAAATCCTCGAAATGCACAAATTATGCCATACTATATATGTACAGTGCTGCATCATCATTTTCATTGTATTAAAAATTTACGAACACTTATTATATATTAGAAACGCGCCAACAGCTTTGCTCGAGTTTGATACATTAATGTGTATCGATTAATTGTGGTGGTCTTTACGATATGAACAATTAAGCGGATAAATCGATTAATAATAACCGATAATTATGACACACCTACGGTCACTCTAGAAGCCGGTGTTGCCATATCATTAATTTTGCAACTCATTTCATAAAAAGAAAATAATCCACTTGCAGTACAAAATGTTATAAAAATATAAAGTGGAATATAATCGCTTGAAGTATAAAAGACGTTCGCGGATAACAGTAAATTCAAATACATCCGCATGGACGCGCCACCGCCAACAAAGCCACCTAGAGGCATTAAATATGGGAAGGATGAGGTAAAATCGTTCAAGAATTTGATGAAAATTCTTTGTTAATTGGAAAATCGTCAAAATATTCAAAATATATCAAGTTTGTGTTGAACCGTGCTTCGGTGTCAAGCCCTTATTTTATTTAGTGATCAACTGATGACGACACCGTCGGTGATGCGGATTCATTTCGCTGCTGTTGGTGTTGTTGTTTTTCTTATTGTTGTTGTTGCACGCCCTCTGAAATTTGATAACAAGACGAGAATTAATAATGTTTGTGGGTGTTTACTTCGACAGTCTGCAGGTTGTGGCTTCCTGGTCAACGTCATCAAGTCGCTGGGTTTTAGCGAGACCGCCGAGGAGCGCAAAAAGGAGCAGCTGAAAATTGATCATGAATATACTCGTTCAGATTTGCGATTAAATGAATTGGTCTCTCGACATGACCAGCAACTGACCCAAGTACTGCCACTTTTTAGTCAGGTATCCACGGAAGTGACAGCAAGTCGTGAGAGGATACATGCTGTCAAGGAGAATCTTGGTGCCTGTAAGCGGCTCCTCCAATGCCGTCGCGATGAGCTCAAGAAGATGTGGACGGACGCGGTGCAGCACAAATACGTATTGGAAATGCTAGAGCAAATGTATGTACCCCACTTATTAACCTGAAAGAGATTAGAATAAATTGTCTGCATTACCTTGCAGCCAGGAGTTGCGAAAAGTACCTCAACGTGTGGTCAGCTATACGGCGAAGCGTCAGTACTTGCATGCCAGCAAAGCTCTGTCAGATGCCCTTGCCACGCTTAACGGACCGCTCTTAGGAGTCGAGGGATTAGCCGATCTTCGTGCCGACTTGCAATCGCGACGACAACAGCTTTATCTGCGTCTGCATGAGGAGCTAGTTACTCAGGTGTACAAGAATTCGGCCAATGAAGCGTTCCAGCGCAGCAATTCCAGTCGCCTCAATTCGAGTTTTACCCGAGGCATTGCTGCCCGCCGCTCCACGGATCGCATCGAGGCCAATGCTCGGGTACGCAAGGCTTTGAGTGAAATGGCTCAGGGCTTTGACTTGGACAAGGCAGAGATGGTCGAGGATGCTGATCTTATCGATACGGAGCTAAGCATGAATTACTTCATTGCCATTATTGTGGAATGCTTTGGCATGCTGCACAAGGTGCCCGATTCGCTGGAAACGGTTCGTGTACAAATTCAAACGGAGTTGCTTAACGTGGTACGTCAGACAACTCAACAGCTGGCCAGTGAAGACTCTATTCAAGCTGGAAGTGGAGAAAACAATCCGTTGCTTACGCTGCTGGAGCTTATATTCAAGCAGTTCAAAGCCATCGCCAAGACGCACAGTCTGCTGCTCAAGAACTACCTGGCTGTGGGTCAAAAGTATGCTGTTGTGGGACCTCAACCCTATGATCTTACAGACTTTTGGGCGCAAGCGCAGTCAGTGGTATGTGAAACTACAAGAGTAACCATCTATTCAATTTCCTTCTATTAATACCAATTATTCACTACAGTTGCAACTGCTATTAACGGACTATTTGGACATTCAGAACACATCAGCGGATGAAGCAGCGTCAACGGGTTTTGTGGAGCCAGCCAACAATATCAACTCTTATTTCTTAAGACGCAAAGTTCCAAGGTAATTGTTCTATAAGTATTTGTAGCCACATGACTAACATTCTGTGTTTTGCTTGACATTAATAGCACCAAGAAGGCCATGTTCAAGTTTGACAAGTCCTCGCATATAGCCAGCACTCAGGAGCCTTACAAGGAGCACCGAAGAAATGCCTCTGACGTCTCCATCGACGACAATTTGGGTAGTAATCTGCTGGGCAGCGGCAAGGGCTCTATAACTGGCCTACTGCCGTCCGAGAGAAAACAGCGGGAAAAGCTGTTAATTTGTAATCCAGATCAGAATGTGATCACCAAGGTATATCTGCCTCTAATGGCATATATACAGGAAATTGAAACCTTTATGAAGTGCAAGCCAGGGTAATTACATGATTCATATTAAATCAGCTTTATGATTATTAAGTCTTTATTATCACTTCCAGACAACCCTGCAGTCTGCATGACTTTGTGGATAACTATATCAAGGACACATTCCTATCCAAGGGCCACAATCGTAACTTGCAGTTGACCATCGAATCGCTGTCAAAGAATCAGGATGCATGGCGTGCGATTATAACGCCCGAAGAAATGAAAGCACTAAATTTGAACCGTCTGCTGTTGCAGTCCACTGTCATGGTTGAGCGTCGTATGGTGGAGACCAAGAATCTAATACAAGATTTGCCCTGCTACTCTGAGGAGCTGCTTAAGATGGTGTGTGCTCTATTGAAAGCCTATCGCGAGATTTGCCAAGCTGCCTACAGGGGCATTGTGCAGCCGGACTCGGAGGATAAGCGCATTTATAGCGTGGCTTGGCTAAAAGATGAGGACATTAGCCGATTTTTAAAGTAAGTATCTATAATTTTACCCCATTTTTTTAATGCATAAATAAGCTGTGTGTATTTCTCTTGCAGATCTTTGCCCAATTGGACAGATTTAAAGACATCAAGCCAACGGACACGTAACACTCGTAAGTTGCAACGCGGAAACTTCGAGCCTTCTGAGGAAGAAAGCCCATTGCAAGTGCAGCAGCGGAATATACGGGAAGCCGAAATGCTAACGAGTAATTTGGGTGAAGGCGGCATAACACAGCAGGAGATCTTGGCTGACATTAGTGTGCTTAAGGAGTTGGCCATATTGCAGGAAAGTATGGAGTGGTTCTCGGTTCGCGTCTCAGAGTTTGCCAATGATTTAAGGCGTCCGATGGTCAACGGCTTGGGATCAACACCAACTGAGTGTGCGGCAAATGTGACCATCAAGGATGGCACAATCAAAGTAATGACTAATTTGGCATTGGAATTCGATGAGTTGGCCAATACCTGCCTGCTGGTGCTGCATCTGGAAGTGCGTGTTCAATGCTTCCACTACTTGCGATCAAAGTCAAGTATTAGAACCAACAGCTATGTGGGGTCCAAGGATGATATACTGGAGCCAGATCGCCAGGTGTCGGTGTTAACCAAGCGGCTGTCTGAAATGGATGAAGCGTTCAGTTCTACACTGCATCCACGAAAGACGAGGGTAAGTTCCTGTATTTTATAAAGCCAAAACTGTTTTAACACCTATGCTTTGATAGTACATCTTTGAGGGATTGGCCCATCTGGCTGCACGTATACTTATACAGGCGTCTAACTATTTGGAACACATTGATCAAATCACCGTGCAACGAATGTGCCGGAATTCCATTGCCTTGCAGCAAACCCTCAGCAACATAACAGCGTCCAGAGAGATTGCCTTGGATCAGGCGAAACATTTCTACGAGCTGCTCTGCATGGAGCCAGATGTAAGAGCACATAGTAGTCAATTACCTGATTAAATTACTAAAGTGAAATTGGTTTACATCTGTTTTTTAGGAAATACTCAATTCGTTGCTGGAGCGAGGCACAGAGTTCTCAGAGATGCAGCTGCTCAATGCACTGCAGTTATCCTGCAAGGCGTGCGGCGTTACCGATGCCAATTTGTTGGCTTCCTATCAGCAAAAACTTTCCGATATACTGGGCGCTAAGCCCTCAAAGGGTGTTGTTGTATAATAGTTACAAGCAAATGAAATACCAATTTTAAATTAATTGCGCCTTGTGTGCCCACACACACACATACATATACACGTACATATACATATACTTACATACTACATCAATAATAGTTTTAAACGTGCAAGTGCAAAGTGGAATGCTAGTTAGTGTTAAGCCCAAATTGATTATAAATGTTTTGAACATGTTTGGCATGCACTTGGTGTTGCGATATAGTTATTTATAAAAATATATTCTAAAGTTCATGAACTATATTGTAATATGGCTTATACACAATAAATGAAAATATAACAACGAATTTACTTTACAAATTTGTATTGAAATGTACTACATGGTCTGAAAATTTGTTGGCCTGACAATGAAAAAACAATATTTCATACTGTGCACAAGTTTAATTTGTTTCTTATAACAAAAATATTTTAATTTTATTTTAATAACTTAAGAACGTTCCAAATAAATGTTAATCTTTGCGGTTATTTTACAAACTACACTTGCCGCTTTATGCGCCACCTATTGCCTGCTCTTAGTAATCAACGATGAATAACTTGATAAATATCGATACTGTATCATTGACTTATCGATGATTTTGCAACTCTGCTTTGCCGTCTATGAAAGCATTAACCGCATAAATAGCATAAAACATAAACATTCTAAAATGCCTGAACAAATTGAATCAAGTCCCAAACTAAACGTAAGCAGTGAAGTTAAATCGCCGTCTTACGATTTAAAAAAGTTTCGTCTAACACGCATACTTAATAATAATAGTAAAGCCAAGAGCATAACCTTACTCGGATCTTTCCCGGATTTGTCAGAAACGGACGCGGCTATTGTAGTTTTTGAGAAAAATGGTAAATAACTCCGTTGTTTAATAAATATAAAGCTAATGCACATTTTAAATAGCTTACCGCGAAAGTGATGTGGCTACGGATGTGCCAGGAGACAAGGAGTCCGAGGTTGAGTCAAAGCCAAGTTATTTTAGCGCCGACTTGAAAGTACGCACCGATTTTATTAACAACATTTATGGCAGCTTTCAATGTGTGCCCAACTCAGAGCTGTGTGGTACGTTGGAAATTCATTTAAACGATATGACGGATTAATAATAACTATCATTTCACAGCGGTGAAGAGTACAGTGATCTATCCAGCCACCGAAAAACACATTGAGAAATATTCCATATGTCAGAAGTATCTCATTAATGAAACTCCAGATCTCTATGAAACCATAACACTTCCATACATTAACTCAAGTCAATTCTCTCTGGATTGGGTATACAACATTCTCGAGCACAAACAGGAAACGGAACGTATAGTATTTGAAGATAAAGATCCTGAGACTGGTTTTATACTACTCCCCGATCTCAAGTGGGACGGACGCAATGTGGAAAACCTATATTTACTGGGGATAGTGCGCAATCGAGGCATCAAATCGTTGCGCGATCTCAATGCCACTCATTTACCGTTGCTGCGAAACTTACGACAGTCGGCCAAACAGGCAATCCAAGAGCGTTACGGTGTGAATCCCACACAGCTACGCATGTATTTCCACTATCAGCCATCGTTCTATCATCTGCATGTCCACATTAATCCCATTAGAAACGATGCACCCGGCATTTGGTGCGAAAAGTCACATATGTTGGACACGGTTATTAGCAACTTGGAACTCCTGCCGGACTACTATCAACGTGCCTCGCTACCATTTGTGCTGTACGAAGGCAACAAGTTGTTGGATTTATATGACAATCAATTGGCTGTACGCAAAACAGCAGTTGAGAAGATTGATGATGAGATTGCTTCGACTGGCGAAGCAGTGGAAGAAACATTCACAGACGAGGAACCCGAAGAGGCACGTCAGTGCAAGCGCATTAAGCTGAGCACCCCAGAAAAAGAGGAGTCAGCTGAGGCAGAGCTCGTGGCCACACCGTGTGCCTGAGTTGGGCATTTAAGTATTATCAATGTGATTTGATAAGATAACAGTGAATAAAATGCATATGAATTTGTCAGTTTTTGCATTCTTTATTTATATTTATTTATTAATAGTGTCGCTATGTCTGTTGTGTATTTGTTGTATTGGTTTTTGTAGTTGTTTGCTGCTTGCTTTATGCTACGGTCTGCTTGTAATTTGCTTTCGTGGCCTTTATGTGTATTCTAATATTTGTAATACGTTGAAATACATCCACTGCCTTTCGGGGATCTGATTTGTTATATTATTTTGCTCGTCAATGATCAAAAATTTAAATATATTTATATTTATGTATATGTATTTGTATCTTTTGCAAATCATATACATATTTTGTGGGCGCCTAAATGCTATTTTTGAAATAGGTCGAGTTGTTTTTTTTATTCTTCTCTCATCTTTGTTATTTTCTGGTTTAGTTTGTTTTGTTTAGGGATTTGTGTGGCGGCAGCTGCTTTTAAAATGTTTTTTAGTTATTATTATGTTTTGTTATATAGTAGATTAAATTTTCTAGCGTTGTATTTTGAGAAATTCCGAATTCTATTCGGTATTTTCAAAGGTCCGTGCTAAGCGAATGCTTCGATTTTATAAGCTCGTCACTGCTTACGAGTTACAGCAGCTGCTAGTGTGAGTGTGTGTGTGTATGAGTAGTGTACGTGTGTGTGTGTGTGTGTGTGTCTGTGAGGGGGAGTATGAGTGTAGGATACACATCTCGGAAATCTCTAGCCTGGAAGCCTTGTACAACATCGTTTAAATATACATACATACATAAATATTATTTCAAATACATACATACATATATAAATATACATATGCAATACATGTATATATATGTAGATATATAAAAATAACAAAAATAATAGTAGCAATAAAATCGTAGTGTGTAATTTTTTTCCATTAATAAAAACAATGCGCACCCCGTCGTCGTCTTCGTCTCCGTCGTCGGCTTTGCCCGAATACTATCATCATCATCATCTTTAATTGCTGTGACCATGACTGTTGCTCTTGTGGATGGGCGTGTTTTCAGGATCAGCCTGCTCCTGTGCCACATACATCACAGCCGAGCTGGGTGAAGTGTTCACCGACATACTGCTTGTCATCGTTTTGTCCGCATCGGATATGGACCAGTTGCGCTCCAGTTGCTCCAATGCGGCCATCGTTGCCGTTGTGGTTACACCAGCACCGGAACTTTCCGAGCCAGCGCCATCGTTAAGAACGCCCGCTCGCAGCGTCTCACCGAGTAGTACCTCAATCTTGTCCTGATCATCCAGATGCACAAATCCCAGACGCACCAATTCGCTGGTCAAATCCGCAGCCGTATCCTCCTCATTAACCTGACACGTCAACTGTCTATTCATCTTATCGTCCATGCGCAACAGTATTGTCATCAGTATATCGTTGCTGTCTTCCTTCAGTTTTTTGACGCTACACATCATGTTCACAATGCGACGCGACTCCGTATCCACCGGCTCCGGTGTGGCTGACTTAACTGAATCGGCACGTTCGGGAGATGCGGCACGGGAACGAAAATGTGGTGGCTTCTTGCCACTGTACGTTACTAAAGGATAGACACCATACTTGACGTCTTCCACAAACTTTTCCAACTTGTCGGCGCCGGGCACATCCGAAAGTCGAAATTGACGCTCATTGCTACCGGACATTTTGAGCTGCGCCATAATCACATCCGGATGATTATAGCGCTGCATCAGCCCATCGAAGGCGGTCTCGGAAAACATGGTTCTATTGGCGGGCGAGAAGACCAGACAGTGGGCGGCCAGTAGTTTTAATGCATGCACCTGTGAAGGATTAAGATTAATCGAAATCAACAACGACTGTTCCGAGATCAGGCTGTTACTTACCTCAAAGAGCAGTGGATGAAACAGCAAATCACTGGCACTTGGTCGATCCTGTGGCTGTGGATTAAGACATTTCAGTATAAGATCCCGCTGCAGATCATTGTCCAGGCTATTGATTGTGCGCTGTATGGTCTCCTCGTTGATGGCAGTCGATTCGCTGTTGCTGGATTGTGGCTGTATCTCCAGAGCGGCCATTTCCAGGGCACACATCCCGAATGCATAGATATCGACTGCGGCGGTTAGTTGCTCCGCCGCACCATATTCTGGGGCATGGAAATAGTGGGCGCCACGTTCCTGTTCGCGTTCGGGCAGCTGCTCCAGTTGATCGAGATGCTGACGTCGCACGCTATAATGCACCGCATCCGGGACAACAGAGCCAATCTTGACGAGGCCATTGTGCTGTATGAAAATGCTATCACAGGTTAGATTGCCATGAATGATGGGCGGCGTGCAGGAATGCAAATAACTGAGCGCGGACAGGATCTGTGTACACCAACGGCGCCACGATTCAAGCGGCAATCGTTTGGCATTACGCTTGGTGCGCTTGAGGAACTGTTTCAGTGAACCGGATGACATGTACTCCGTTATGAAGATGACGCGCGGTCTTTCTGCCTGTTGGATGTCCGTCCAATAACGATGGAACTTAACAATATTTTGATGATCCAGCTGAAGCAGATTGTCAAACACCTGACGCATCTTGTCCTCCTGCGTTTTGAGCTCCTGCAGCTGCGCATATTGCACCTCATTCCAAACGACCTCAACACCTTCCTCGGTGTCCATAGCCAGATGCACACAATCGATGCCGGGCACATCGCGTTGATCCACCTCCTCGCGACGCTTCAGCCATCGACCACATGGCGACTCTTCCAATATTTCACTCTCATCCTCGGAATCATCGCCGGACTCCCGCGGCGATGAGTCCACAGCCAAATTGGGTACACCACCATCAACGGGAGACACTGTTGTAGTAGAGGCGCCCACTATGTGCGGTGCTCCGGTCCCAGCACCAGTACCAGTTCCAGCTCCAGCTGTCGACGCCGTCTGCGCTGAGGAGGACTGAGATGTTGAAGTCGTCAAGTTGATGCCGCTGACGGTGGCGGCTCCCTGTGTCGGGTTAGAGGCATTTGGACTCGGATTGGGATTCGTTTCATCCACGACGCTAACGCTGCTGTCGGCATTTGCTTGGCTATTTGACATTAGGGCGCGGTCGTCGATTGTTATTCACAAAAGCAGTTCAACCGCTGTTTGCCACTTTAATTGTTGTTGCTTATGATGCTGCTGCTAATGTCCAAGTGTTGTATGTTTGATCAACCTTAATATTTGATTGTTTTACTTTTTTGCTTTAAATCGCAGAAATCGTGGTTCTGTGTTTGCTCTTCTCCAACTAAACCTTCCGCTACCGCCGCTGCCGCCACCGCTCCACAGCCGCAACTTCTGCCCACACACTCACACACACGGGCACACACACATACACAAGTACGTAGCTCACTCTCCGCCACCACCCTTCTTCTCTAACAACCTCTGCCTCTTCAGCCGTTGTTCAATAACACACTCTGTCTGTGTCGCTGAGCCCTTTTATTGCAGTTTGCCTCCTCGAATGTTAATGCCTTTTAGTGCAGCAGTTACGTGTAATAATTAACTGCGCTTATTGGTCCTGATGTGCAGCCGTTTTGGCTTGTTTAGGCGTTTTTTTCACGCTTTTAAAACACCCAAAAAATGTGAGTAAATCGATGCATCGATGTTATCGATATTCATCAGCAGATGTATCGTCATACCGATAGTTATTTGCAATTTTCGGCAAATGAATAATCGATTTTAGAAGGTTACACCGTTTCATATTGTGACGTTTGCAGTGAATTTGTAGTTGATTATGTTGAATAGAATTTAATTTATTTGTTTAGTTTAAATAAAAGTTTGTTGGATACTTCAATCGGACAATTGGTCAGTTGGAGTTACGATTACTGGAATGTTACAAAAGACTTGGTGTAGCGAAATCTTGTAATTTAATAATATTGATTTGGCATACTTATCGCTCGATAGTCATTCCATCCTTAGAGTTATCGAAAACTTCAGTCTGTCGGCTTGCACTTGCGGCATTTATTAATTGTAATACTTTGTTACTCGAATTTCTTGACTTATGCGAAATGGATAGCATTATTGGACGAAACCAGTTCGTTTCAGAGACTGCAAATCTATTTACAGATGAAAAAACGGCCATCGCGCGAGCTAAGGTTTGTAATCCCCGTCATGCCGAATTTGATACCAGTTGCCATTTGATACATTTCTCATATTATTATTCAGGTCGTGGAATGGTGCAATGAGTTTTCCATAGCAAATGCAACGCTGAAATGCGAACTTCTTGTTAAAATACAGGAAATCGTATTAGGTTCATGTATTGAATTGGCTGAGGAGTTTTTGGAGCCCGTGCTGTCACTTGCGCACGATCAAAATCAAGAAGTCCGCAAACAAGTTGTCTCCTTTATTGAGCAGATATGGTATGAAATAGTACAAATTAGTCAATGCCACGAAAGTTAACTTATTGTGTTTAATAGCAAGGTCAAAGTGGAGCTACTGCCATATGTGATTAATGTGATCTCCATGCTGTTGCGTGACAGCTCCGCTCAGGTTATCAAGCGTGTGATACAAGCTTGCGGCAGCATTTATAAAAATGGTCTTCAATATTTGTGCAGTCTAACAGATGCCACCGACAGCGCCGAGCAGGCGTGGAGCGTGCTGAGTTTGATTAAGGCTCAAGTTCTGGACATGATTGACAATGAAAACGATGGTATACGCACGAATGCCATTAAGTTTTTGGAGGGCATTATTATACTGCAAAGCTATGCAGAGGAGGACAGTATGAAGCGTGAAGGTGATTTCTCACTGACCGATGTGCCCGAGAATTGCAAACTGATACGACGCCAGAAGCTACAGGACGAAGGCACCAACATATTTGACATAATGCTACAATTTCATGGCACCACACATATTTCGTCGGTAAATCTGATTGCCTGCACCAGCAGCCTCTGCACCGTGGCCAAAATGCGGCCCGTTTTTATGGCTCCTGTGGTGGAAGCCTTTCGACAGCTTAATAATAACCTGCCGCCAACATTGACCGACTCACAAGTGAGTTCAGTGCGTAAGAGTTTGCGCATGCAGCTTCAAACGCTGATGAAACTGCGTGGCACTTTTGAGTTTGCCGGCACCATTCGGAATATTTTGATGGATCTGGGAGCCAGTGCCAATGAAATCCAAAAGCTTCTACCCAAAATGGATAAGCAAGAAATGGCACGTCGTCAGAAGCGTATACTGGAGAATGCGGCACAAAGTTTGGCTAAGAAGGCACGTCTGGTCGAACAGCAGCAATCGGAGCAGCAGCAACCACGTGAAATGGAACTAGATGAAGAAGAGCTGGAGCGCCAGCGTCAAAAAAGCTCTCGTGTCAATGAAAAGTTTCTGACCGAACATTTTCGTGTAACCGAAACTGTGATTAATCTTGTGGTTGAGTTTCTGCCCAAGTTACCGGAAGTGGCACCGGAAAAGTTCCTGGCTGAGTATACGCCTATCAAGCAACAATCTCTGCCACAACAGGTGAGCAACATTGCACGTCAATTTGGACAGCAATTGACTGAGTTGCGTCTGGGACCTGGCTCGGCTGCCTTCAGCAAAGAGCCGCCCATGAAACCAAAGACGCAAACCCAGATTCAAGGAAGTTCATCAAATTCCGCACCCATTGCTATGGAGGTAGACCAAACACCGGACAAACTCAGCGAACAGGAGCTGCAGCGCAAGGAGGAGGCTACAAAGAAGCTACGTGAAACCATGGAGCGATCAAAGGGAGAACAGACTGTAATTGAGCGCATGAAGGAGCGTGCCAAGACGCTAAAGCTGCAGGAGATAACAAAACCCTTACCACGTAATATTAAGGAAAAGTTTCTGTTAGATGCCATCGTTCGTATCCTAAACTCTGAGAGGCAGTGCATCATGGGAGGCGTGGCTGCTAAGCGACGCAAGTTGGTTACTGTTATTGCGGCAACATTTCCTGACAATGTGCGTTATGGTATAATGGAGTTCATTATGGAGGATGTAAAGCAACGCATTGATCTTGCCTTCTCTTGGCTGTTTGAGGAATACTCTCTGTTGCAGGGATTTACTCGTCATACCTATGTTAAGACAGAGAATCGTCCAGATCATGCCTATAATGAGTTATTGAATAAACTCATTAATGGCATCGGTGAACACTGTGATTATAAGGATAAAATAATTCTGCTGCGTCGTGTTTATCTGGAGGCACCCATTCTACCAGAAGAGGCCATTGTGCAACTAGTGCAGCTGTGTCTGGTCGAGGAGTTCATGCCGCATGGCCTGGAGTTGGTTAAGGATTTGGCTGTTTTGCGGCCACCGCGTAAGGCTCGTTTTGTGCGCATACTTCTTAATTATGCTGTACATGAACGCGCCGATCTTAGAGAGCGTGCTTTGGCGCATTTAGTCACCATCTATCATGTCCACAAGATTGTGCCAGCACGCATTGATGAATTCGCCATTGAGTGGCTGGAGTTTGTGGTTGCCGAAACTCCACCAAAGAGCATATTCTCTGCGGATTACGGCCGGCCAACGCCCGAGGCAGCTTGGAAGGAAGACACTGCCAAGGTGTGTCTGTTGTTGGCATTCACTTTGCTGCCATATAAGCCAGAAAGTATGTGGTAGAAACTTATCTTAGCTGTTTGAAAACTTTATCGTTAATTTTATTGCAGTTTACCTGGACAAGATCTGCCAGGTGTTCTTGGAAACGTCGGCTGAATTAAAGCGTACAATTTTACGTAGCTTGGATGCACCTATTAAGAAACTTGGCGTGGAGTGTCCAGAATTGTTAAAACTGATAGAGAATTGTCCCAAAGGATTGGAAACTCTGGTCATTCGCATCATTTACATACTGACGGAACGTGTGGCCACAATCCATCCAGATCTGGTGCGCCGGGTGCGTGAGCTTTACCAGAACAAGGTGAAGGATGTTCGTGTGCTTATTCCTATCCTGAGCGGATTGTCTCGTGCCGAGCTAATAGCCGTGCTTCCAAAACTAATTAAACTCAACCAGGCTGTGGTTAAGGAAGTCTTCAATCGTTTGCTTGGCATTGGTGCCGAATTTGCTCATCAGCAAATGGCCTTGTCGCCCACCGATTTGCTTGTGGCCCTGCACACAATCGATACAAATGTGTGTGACCTGAAGGCAATTGTAAAGGCGACTTCCTTGTGTCTCGCCGAACGAGAGGTTTACACACAGGAAGTGCTAATGATGGTGCTTCAGCAATTGGTTGAGATAATGCCCATCCCCACGCTGATGATGCGCACTACCATACAGAGTCTAACACTGTGTCCGCGTCTCGCCAACTTTGTGCTGAATCTTTTGCAGCGTCTGATCCTCAAACAAGTGTGGCGTCAAAAGGTCATATGGGAGGGCTTCCTTAAGACTGTGCAACGACTAAAGCCGCAGTCATTACCAGTTATGTTACAACTACCACCGCCACAACTGTCGGATGCACTGCAGCAGTGCCCCGATCTCCGACCACAATTGCTGGAATACGCCGAAAGCATACAGGACGAGCCCATGAGCGGAATTACCCAGCAAGTATTGGACATTATTTCCGGCAAATCTGTTGATGTCTTTGTTACGGTAAGAAATTTTATTTGTTGTATGTAAAATCTAGTCTATAATATTTCTTAACTAAACTAGGATGAAAGCGGTGGTTACATTAATCCAGACAACATTAAAAAAGAACTACTGGATCCGTCGGACATTGGTGTTATTTCCACCGTACCTGTTCTAACTTCTCTGCCCGTGTCGAATCCAATGCCTGTTCCCGCACCTCAGCCGGTTCCAGCGCCTATGCAAAGTGATTTGAATCAACCGCTGCCACCTGGCGAAGATTAATTTAATTCTAGACTATTTTGATTTGTTAACTAGCATTGTCTTTAACTAAATTCACTGAAGATAATAATTTTCTTTTAATCACTGTGTTTTTAATATTTCGTTACTAGTTTACTTTTTTTAGGAAAATTTAAACAAATTGGTATATTAGGTATATTATACCTAGACGCTTTTGGTATTTTGTTTATTCCAGCTTCGGTCACACTAAAAAGGAGCTTTTAAGGGCGCAAAGTTTAAATTATGACAGTTGGCTAAACTCACCTGTAAAGCGATTGAACTTATTCCATATCTGCTATGTGCAATTCTAATAATCATTGTTTACCGCCGAGTGTGTTCTATATATAGTTGGATTAAAATAATCTTCGATGGGGGTATAAAAGATTAACAGTGAATTCGGTCATTCAGGGTTTAAAATCAGTTGTAGGAGGAAATAACAACTCGTGATAATATTCAATAATCTTATTCTATCAATACTCTTCTTATTTTATATTTTTTGGTGGTCAATGTGTACATTTATATAAATTGATTTTTATTTTGAATAAATTTTTAATAATACAGTTAAAAATGCAATTTCTTATAAGTTGTCATAATTTAATTGGCATAGCTGTAAATTTTTGGATAAGTAACTCTTATCGTTAGATTTCATACCTTTAGACAGTCCTAATGGTAACCGACCAATTGATAAGCCTACAGCAGCGTAATGCTATGTTGAAAGTGCACCGTTTGGCCAAAATCAGTTGTGCCTTGAACGTTATACAATGCAGAACAAGTTCTTATTAGCCTTAACATTTTTGGTAGCCTCTGTGGTATCAGTAAAGTCAGCCGCGTTTAATGTGCCGTCAGCAGATATAAACTTCTACAAGTTGTATGACAATCCTGAAGCCCATTTAGAACTCAAAAATCGGCGCACAACTGTAAGTAATTGACATTAATTCGGGTTTGATCAGTCTGAAACATTTATTTTCACCAGAGGGATCGTATAGCAGCGCATGGATATCCAGCGGAACACCATCACATTGTCACCGAAGATGGATATATCTTGGGAGTCTTTCGTATACCCTACTCCCATAAGTTGAAGAATCAGAATGAATACCGTCCCATTGTATTAATTCAGCACGGACTGACGAGTTGTTCGGATGCATGGGTTCTTCATGGTCCAAATGATGGTCTTCCTTATCTGCTTGCTGATGCAGGATTCGATGTTTGGATTGGAAATGGCCGTGGTAATACCTACTCCAGAAATCACACCTCTTTATCAACGGAACATCCATATTTCTGGCGTTTCAGTTGGCATGAAATTGGGTACTATGATTTGGCATCCATGATCGACTATGCACTGAAAGTCAACGATCAGGGGCAGAAATCCATTCATTACGTGGGTCACTCTCAGGGCACCACAGTATTCTTCACACTGATGTCCACACGTTCCGAGTACAACGAGAAGATCAAGACTGCGCACATGTTTGCTCCCATTGCGATTATGAAGAATTTGAGCAACAAATTGGTTCGGTCGGTGGGACCTTATTTGGGACATCGAAATACCTATTCGTTATTGTTCTCCAACCAGGAATTTATACCTAGTAACGAGTTCCTACTGTCCCTTTTCTTTAATTTTTGTGAGCCCGATCTAAAGCTGCGACTGGTATGCGAAAAAACCATGGAAAAGGTGTTCGTTAATGGACGCGTAAACATGGTAAGGATAACCAATCTTGACCCTTTACATTGTCTTACCCAATTAAATCTTTTACAGACTGCAATGCCAGAGAGATTAGCCACACACCCAGCTGGATGCTCAACGAATCAAATGCTTCATTACCTACAGGAACAACAATCGGGACATTTTCGACAGTATGATCACGGAGTCGACAAAAATCTGGAAGTGTATAAATCGGAAACACCACCTGATTACCCTGTAGAGAAAATAACAGCCAAATTGCATCTATGGTATGGGAAAAGTGATGGTCTAGCAGCTGTGGAGGATGTCCTGGCACTGGCCGATCGGTTACCCAATAGAATTGTCCATTGCATGGAAGACCCGTTTTGGAATCATGGCGACTTTGCGTTTAATGGTGCGATTCGGAAAAATCTGAACGATCCTGTTATAGAAATAATAAAGAAGTTTGAAGCTGAAAACAGTACGATTTAAATATTTCAGCTGAAGTATTAAATATTAAATTAGCCTTTAAATATTTATAACTATTCAAAAAATGTAGAACATTGATGTAAGATAATGCTTTGTAGACAAAAGCTCTAGATTTTATACTATTAAATATATTTATACGTACAGTCAGAATAAATGATTATTATACCGAACTTTGTGTTACAGTTCAATGCCATCAAAACTCAAGCAAATAAAACGAGGGATTAAATGTAGCACTTCAATTAATGCCATGTCCTGTAAATGGAGTGCAGTTGTAATCTTAAAATATATATAAATAGTTTGATTGTTTCAATATTTGAAGTCAATAAAGATTTCTATCAAAATTGACGCGATTGATAAAAGTTTCCCACACGGCTTAGGCAAATATGCCGTTCTTTTTGTAGAGGGATTAAAATAATCATTAGTGGGGGGTATTTTGGATTAAAGATAAGCCAAACAATTCTAATTTGATAGGAACGTAAACACTTATTGTGTTTATGGGAAAAAAATGCATGATAAAAGCTTATAAAGTATATAATTTTGCAATTTTTCAATTGTTCTAGTAGGCAGGAGTACCTTATTTAACCCACTATATTTAGTTTTATTAACTCGGACCTCGGTAATGATAAATTAAGTGAATGAAATTATATTTTATCCCAGGTGTGGAAGTATTTCCACTTAGATCTTATTGCTTTAATTGCTGTTTTGATGTTTCATCTTATCTGCAGTTTCGCTATTTATGAGCATTTATGATGTCCGATTAGTGATAAGCCTGGAATTGGCTACTACAAAAATCGAAGTGCATCGGTTGACCAACATCAGTTGTGGCTCGAACGTAACACGATGCAGAACAGGTTCTTATTGGCCTTAACTTTGCTGGTAGCCTCAGTGGTATCAGTAAAGTCAGCCGCTTTTAAGGCACAATCAGGTGATATCGACTTTTATAAGTTGTATAATAATCCTGAAGCCCGTATAGAGCTCAAGGATCGGCGCACAACTGTAAGTAGTTGACATTCATTCGGGGTTTGATCAATCTGAAACATTTATTTTCACCAGAGGGATCGCATAGCAGCGCATGGATATCCGGCTGAACACCATCACATTGTCACCGAAGATGGATATATCTTGGGAGTCTTTCGTATACCGTATTCCCATAAATTAAAGAATCAGAATGAATACCGTCCCATTGTATTGATTCAGCACGGACTGACGAGTTGTTCGGATGCATGGATTGTACATGGTCCAAATGATGGTCTTCCTTATCTGCTTGCTGATGCAGGATACGATGTTTGGCTCGGAAATGGGCGTGGCAACACATATTCTAGAAATCACACGTCCCTGTCTACGGAACACCCCTATTTCTGGCGTTTCAGTTGGCATGAAATTGGGTACTATGATATGGCAGCCATTATCGATTACGCACTGAAAGTCAACGATCAAGGACAGAAATCGATTCACTACGTGGGTCACTCTCAGGGCACCACAGTATTCTTCACACTGATGTCCACGCGTCCCGAGTACAACGAGAAGATCAAAACTGCGCACATGTTTGCTCCCATTGCGATTATGAAGAATTTGAGCAACAAACTGGTTCGGTCGGTGGGACCTTATTTGGGACATCGAAATACCTATTCGTTATTATTCTCTAACCAAGAATTTATACCTAGTAACGAGTTCTTTCTGTCCCTTTTATTTAATATTTGTGAGCCGGATCATCAAATGCGACCCATTTGCGAAGACTTCGCAGGATCTAGTGAACGTGGGAACACTGTAATAACACTAACAAAATTTACCCAAATAAGAATAATTCAAGTTTATTATCATTAACAGACTGCAGCGCCTGAATTATTGGCCACGCACCCAGCTGGGTGCTCTACGAATCAAATGATTCATTACCTACAGGAACAGCAGTCGGGTTATTTCCGGCAATACGATCACGGAGTCGAAAAAAATCTGGAAGTATATAAATCGGAAACACCACCTGATTACCCTGTAGAGAAAATAACAGCCAAATTGCATCTATGGTATGGACTAAATGATGATTTGGCGGCTGAGGTGGATGTTTTGACTCTAGCGAATCGCTTGCCCAACAAAATCGTTCATTGCATGGAAGACCCACTGTGGGACCACGGTGACTTTGGGTTCAATAACAAGGTTCGAGAGCAGCTCAACGAGCCAGTTATTGTGATAATGGAGGAGTTTGAAGCTAAAAACAATGCATTCTAAGTATTTGTGGTAGATATTGCTGATTTCTAGTATTTAAACGTTAATATTTAATCTCAAAATTAAAGCATATTGATGTGTTGGAATGTTATAAAGATTACGATCTAGATCCAAGGGTTTTATTGGTATATTAGTCTTAGACATTTAAGATTTTAAAAATATAAATCATAGTACGCCATGTTCATTTCTTAATGGCTTAATCGATTGTTCTTAACTGGGCCTTTATAGCATAGCGGATGTTACTCATAAGTGTTTGGTTCATATGTGTTTTTTAAATTATCTCAACTCTTTTGGTAGTCAAACTTTATATATCTCGACTAATTTGACTAGTATCGCCCAACTATACCATATAGCTCTGTAATTAAATCAATAAAAATTCTAATCAAAATCGATGCAATTGATAAGGCCTTTCCAAATTGCGTAGGCCAATAATCTGTGCTTATTAAAGAGGGATTAAAATAATCATCAGTGGGGGTATTTTGGATTAAAGATAAGCCAAACAATTCTAATTTGATAGGAACGTGACGTTTGTTATTCCAGGAATACTTGTTCTGTTTGTTGGAATTGTTTTATGATAATAGTTTATAATCCAATGCTAATAATAGTCCATTGGTTTGATTGGTATTTAAAAGGCAATCTTTAAGTTTTTACTTACTTTGATCTCCTAACGGATAATAATTTGATAACAATTTTTTAAATTATTTTATTCTAGTTTTGGAGCTTCTTCTCTTAAGATCATTATAATATAATAATTGTTTTGTTGTTTTTTCTTATCTGTAGATTCCTTATTTATAAACTTATGATAGCCAGTGACCACTTGATGATAAGCCTGGAACAGGCTACTACAAAAGTCCAAGTGCAATGTTTGGCCAACATCAGTTGTGGCTCGAACGTTATACGATGCAGAACAGGTTTCTATTGGCCTTAACTTTGCTGGTAGCCTCAGTGGTATCAGTAAAGTCAGCCGCTTTTAAGGCACAATCAGGTGATATCGACTTTTATAAGTTGTATAATAATCCTGAAGCCCGTATAGAACTCAAGGATCGGCGCACAACTGTAAGTAATTGACATTTATTTGGGTTTTGATCAATCTGAAACATTTATTTTCACCAGAGGGATCGCATAGCAGCGCATGGATATCCGGCGGAACACCATCACATTGTCACCGAAGATGGATATATCTTGGGAGTCTTTCGTATACCGTATTCCCATAAATTAAAGAATCAGAATGAATACCGTCCCATTGTATTAATTCAGCACGGACTGACGAGTTGTTCGGATGCATGGATTCTTCAGGGTCCAAACGATGGTCTTCCTTATCTGCTTGCTGATGCAGGATTCGATGTTTGGATTGGAAATGGCCGTGGCAATACCTACTCCAGAAATCACACCTCTTTATCAACGGAACATCCATATTTCTGGCGTTTCAGTTGGCACGAGATTGGCTACTATGATATCGCAGCAATGATCGACTACGCACTGAAAGTCAACGATCAGGGACAGAAATCCATTCATTATATTGGTCACTCTCAGGGCACTACTGTATTCTTCGCACTGATGTCCACACGTCCCGAGTACAACGAGAAGATCAAGACTGCGCACATGTTTGCTCCCATTGCGATAATGAAGAATTTGAGTAGCAAATTGGTTAACAGGGTTGGTCCTTATTTGGGCCATAGAAATACATATTCTCTATTGTTTTCCAGCCAAGAATTCTTACCTAGTAATGAGTTCATACTGTCCCTCTTCTTCAATATCTGTGAGATAGATAATCAATTCCGACCGGTTTGCGAAAAAGTCACAGGAAATTTATATGCTGGTGGGCGTGTGAATATGGTAAGGAAAAACAAAAAGTATCGAAATGGGAATTTACTAAAACTATTTTTTCTCTTTGACAGACGGCTATGCCCGAAGGAATGGCAACACACCCATCTGGATGCTCAACTAATCAAATGCTTCATTACCTACAGGAACATCAATCGGGTCGTTTCCGGCAGTACGATCATGGCGTTGAGAAAAATCTGCAGTTATATAAGTCGGAAGTGCCTCCAGATTATCCTGTTGAGAAAATAAGTTCTAAACTGCATCTGTGGTATGGACTTAATGATGCTCTGGCTGCTGTGGTTGATGTTCAGACTCTAGCAGATCGATTGCCCAATAAAGTCGTTCACTGCATGGAAGATGAACAGTGGGACCACGGTGACTTTGCGCTAAATATTGGAGTACGAAAGTATCTCAACGATCCAGTTATAAAAATAATGCAAGAGTTTGAAGCAGAAAATAATAATATATAAAATATATTTTCTTAGAAGTAAATCTGAAAATTTATTTGATAATTTAATCTCTAAGTAGAACAAAATGTAAGTCTCCTCATTTGTGTGTTTTTTTTCTTGTCTATTATTAAATCGTTTTTATTACATCTATATTGTAATATACATTGTGTACTTTGCGAAGTGTCTAACAGATGAAGCTCTTGAATATTTTAAAAGCACACACAAAATGCTGTATTTTAAATATTTATTCTTTCTTTGTTACTTGATAAGCAAATATTGTTAATTTAAGTCGAGGGCAGACACGTCGCACATTGCCAATATTAAAAGTATGTAAAAATATATATTAAATATTTACATAAATTTAAAATAATTAAATATTTAAAGTAGGAAGATGAAAAAATGTAGCAGATTTAATTTTTAAGTTAGTGTTTATTTTATAAATTTATAAATTTTTTAAATTTTTGTGGCTTGCAAACAGTTGGTTTAAATGCTAAACATATTTATTTAAATCCCCTTTTAGACGCATTCTGGCAGTTTACGTATTTCTTACTTGAATTTTGCTTGATGTAAATCAAAGTGTAACTTAGAATTAGAACACATAACAGTTTTACAACAGTCGCAGTGAGGAGCCAGCGAGCCGTATCAAGTAAAAACACACGGAAGCGTTAAATTGGCCCGAATGTGAAAAGCAGAGCTGTTAACGCAGGGAAGTCGGGCATGCTCGACAAGCTAATGCTCTCTAAACTCTCTACAGTCTCACTCTAAAAGCTCAAAATGTCTTGGAAAACAGTTAAGCCCTTTTGTTTGTATTTATTTTGAAGGTGTTCTAAGCAAACGACAATAGTCAAATGTCGCCAAAGTCAAATGACAAGAACCAGAGCAACAATTTCGTATCTTTTGGCTATAATAGTGGAACAAGAGACAAGGAGATACATAAACACAATCTTCTGGGCAGGGTCAACGAATTTTTAGCAAACATTTAGTTAACGTTAAGCAAGCGTTGATTGTTTTCGGCGCTGGCCATAAAGAAAAACTAGACAAATTAAGCGCCCAAAAGGCAAACAAGTGAAAGCAAAAAGAAAGGCATTTAATATACTTGTAGAGGTCTCTGGAGAACGGGTCAAGTGTTTCCATTACTTTTTGCATATGCCAAGCTCTCGTTATTTACGCTCTCTCCTTTTTGTTTATTTATTTAATAATTTTTTGTGAGTTCGCTTGTTGTTCGTACTATTATATTTTTTGAAAATTTAATTATAATTAAATTTTGAGTAGAACTTTGCATCCTTTTGATGCCAGCTGAATGTAGCCTAAATACACTTTTGTAGTATTTTATTGTGGTCGGCAAATATGGGACACCGAGCTGTGCCCAAGGGCTGTAAATGATAGCGTCTGCCAGATTGAGATTTATGAAATTAAAACAGAACTTTTAATTACAACTTTTACAGCATGCGTGCACTTATCTACACATTACAAATTTAAATGCAGCTCATTTTATTTTTGTTTTTGAACTTTATATAAATCCAAAAGTAATTTTATAACTTCAGTGACTTATGTGTCAATTTATTGCCATCTACACTTGACTTCACTTCACTTGACACAGTGAAATATTACGCATACGTCACGTTGAGCATTTCATTGGCTGCCAATTTAAATATTCTCATGAATTTATGTAACTTACATGGTACTGAGCTGCGTGCAGCATTACTTAATTACACAGGTTACACAATTTTTTGAATCAAATAGTGTTAAATAAAATAATTGATTTATTTTATTACTCAACAAATTTATCAAAAGTAGTTAGCGTAATATACGTTTTAATAGATTGATTGCAAAACGTTTTGAAACACTCTACAAGTTTTGCCATTGTGTGCTCATTTATGTGCATTAATGCTATAAATAAGCTCAATTCAACATTCACTGAGTGCACTAAGAATCATAACCGAATAACAATTGTGCCATGAGGCAACTATTACTACATTGACTGCTGTTATACACACTTAATAAGTTTTTGTTGCACTTGAGACATTTTCTTAGAATGTCTTTAAGATAACAACTTATAAGATTTGCTAATAAACTCAATGGCATAATTCTTTGTACGCTAGAAAAGCAAATAGTCATTTAATAATTCTTTAATCAGCCCTTGAAGTGCTGCTGATTATTGTATTTGACAATTACACTCTTAATCAAAACAAAAAAAGTATAAAACTTTAAAAAAATATCTTTAAATTGAATGATTTATATAAAACATAACAGATAATTTATGTATATGTAAAGATACATTCTTCAAACAGGTAGCAACTAGTTTAAAGCCGCTTTAAACCAAAAAAAATATATATTAAACGAATCAGAGCAATCAAAACGCTATCAGAACTGTCAACACAAAACACCTGTATGACGCTGAATTGTAAATTGTCAGCTGTAAGGGAAAAAACCAAATATAAAAAAATTAAAAAGAAAATTACAATCTTAAAGCAGACGGATTACTTTAGTCTAATGGCAGACTGAACAAATACACGAAACGTCAGTTGAGCATGTCGTGTGGGTGTGATTTTATCTATCCAATATAAGTACACAGTTGAGCTGAATCTGGTGATAATGCCCACTCGCATACAGTGAGATATACAGACAGACAGAAGCTCTTAGAAGATTTACATGAATTATGACATCGTCTTTGATAAGCAGTGTTCTTTTCACACTCAATGAAGATGCTCAGTTCGTGTCAGTTTTAAATTTAGTTTTTCGCTGCAATCTGTGGCATTCACTTGTGCCTGCGGAGTAAGGGTCGCAATAAAAATAACTGAATTAATTATCCTTTTAATTAAGGATTAGTTATGTGATTGAGTGAAAAATTGCATAACAATAGTGAAAAATTTTGCATAAAATAATTGTGATTGCGTGTGCATAACTTTTGAACTCTTTAAATAGTGAATTAATTAAATTATGTAATTAAAAAACAATAGCAAAAGTTACTTCCTCTGCTGAAAACTATTTACAATTATTTTCTATTACTTTTATATGCAGTCTTCATATTAAATGACTGAATTTTTATCTTAAAGCAAATGAAGAAAATTTCAAGTGGTTGGTGATTAGGAAACACATCGAACTAGTGGCAAAAACTTAATGAAAAATCGAAGAAAGCTGCAGCAATTGTGTGTGTGTCTGTGTGTGTGTGTGACTAAACTAATACAAAAGTAATCAAAGCTGAATGCTGAAAGTGTGCTAAAGCAACACGACAGGAAGTCAATAAAAATAAGCACATTAAAGCAACTTGCGGTCTACAGAACTATGTCAACGACAATTGAGGAGCCGAGAGCGACGACAATGGAAACAACGTCGACTGTGGGCAATGCGATTGCTCAGACAGTCCAGCTCATAATTAGCACAACAACAGCAACAACAACAACATCAAAGCCAATGGCAGCAAGTGCCAGCTCCTCAATCTACTCTACCTCAACAACAACAACAACCAACATCTGCACCAACAACAACAACAAGTGGTTCAGAAAAGCTCAGCGTGAGCGATTTGAGCAGCGCTCTGCAATATTTTGGAATTGTTGATTATATTGTTTTCATTGCCATGTTGGTGGTCTGCGCCGTAATTGGCTTCTATTTCGGTTTCATCGAGAAGAAACAGAAACGGGAAAAGAAAAAGGGACAAGTGCCAACCGATGAAAAAGATGCTGCTGGTGAAGCTGGCAATGAAGAACGTCGCGGCTCGGAAGCGTTAGATTACTTGGTGGGTGGACGCAAAATGAAAGTGTTTCCGGTCTCGCTGTCACTGGTGGCTAGGTGAGTTACAGCCACAGATACGGCTACAACTGTTCTATGTAAATGCGTCTGGGGGTCTTGCTTCTCTGGGCACTAGATGTACGAGATTCATTTAATTGCTTGAAAGAGGCCCAAGATTGGTGTGGGTGATATACAGCCATAAATTGAATTGTACACGAACTTGGCCCATTTGTTAAAGGATCCTCTTTAAAAGAACAGCACAAAAATTAAAGACTAGTACTAAAATTTTAAATATTTAATATAATTAAAGTTTTCGCTGAATACACTTGTAACCTTTATGCGTCTGGCTGCTTGGCCAATAGAACTTGGTCAATTTCTCAGAAATCAATCAAAAATACGCGCCCAATTTCACTTGATTTTTCTTTGGGACCGCGTTTAACCGTGCGTATGCTTAATCTAGCGAAATCATGTAGAAACTGCTAGCACAGCGAATGGCGCGGTGTCTGGCTTGTCTGTTTGTCAAGTCAAACAATGGAATTTTATTTAAAATTGGCAGAAAATCAGAGCAACAACAAACAGCGAAGCAAGTTGAAGATTATGTAGTATGAATGCTTATAATAAAATATTCAGTGTCAGGGTCAAGTTTATTATGGGCTGATGATTATGCAGATAATGCTCTTTGATATGGCTTGAAAACTTGCGGAACTTTGTTGGCAAACACAAGTATCTGGCGCATAAATACAATTTAGCAGCTCGTTTCGCTACAAAGCCGGTCGGTCGGTCGGTCGCCACGAACTAAGCCTGATTGAAGTTATTTAAACTTACGGCAGCCGCAAACTCAAATAATTTGCCAAATTACTTTTTTGTTTTCGTCCCGACCTTGGGTATCGTGAGGGGGCCATTCCATTTGACACGTTTGGTCAAGCACCTTTCGAGGCGCGATGTTGTTGTTGTTGTTGTTGTTGCTGCTGTGGCTGTTACTTTGTCCTGTGCGTAGTATTGTCACCGCATTAATGACTGGCAATAGGAATACTCTTCATTCTCCTGTCCTCCTTTTGGTCATTTGCCTCGCCCGACAATTGTTTTGTGCGCCTTTTATTGTTATGGCATTCTGTTTGTAGTCGTTTGCTTTCTGCAACAAATTCTGGCGACGTGCTCTGAATTACAATTACATACCAGCATTTTTTTCTTCAGATTCTTTTGAGATGTTCCATTATGTTTTTTCATTCTCCCGGTCTCCCATATTTTATTCTCTTTCGATTTATTAAATAGGTCCTGCATCTGCATACTTCAACGACACTCGTTATCAACTTTTAATGGTGTTTGTTCTGAGAAAAATGAAAAAAGGAGAGTACTTTTATTTCACTTTAGTTTTGGTTGGAGACAATGAATTTGCTTTGAGGCAAAATTAAAATGATTGTTATGGACATTTGTCATCAGACATTGATTATGATTATAGTCGTTAAATATATTGATTTTGTATTAGTAAATTATCTAATATTATGGTTTCTATTACGTCTTTTTAAGCTTCATATATTTTTTGTTTATTTTTTAAGCTTTGTCTCGGGTATTTCCTTGCTCGGCACCTCGACGGAGATTTATGTCTATGGCACACAATATGCTTTTATACTCATTACAATTGCCATATCTGGACTCATATCTTGGTATATCTTCTTGCCCGTCTTCTGCAATCTTCAGTTGACTTCCAGCTATGAGGTAAGCTTAACGTTGTCTGATCCCTTCTATGTGTATGTAAATGTGTTTGTTTTATTCCTTTTTTGAATTGGCATATTTTATTGCATGTTTTGTTAAACAATTGTTAAACATTTAACTTGTATAAGCTAGAACGTGTTTTTTGTAATTGTAAATTGTGATTTATATTTGCTTGCTTATTTAAAACTCGAGAGGCTGCTATAGCTTGCACTGCTATGGCATATTTATGGTGTCGTTATTTAAATCGCAGTCGGGAAAGCACGCTTGGCAATAATATTTGAATAGATCTACATGAGCTCTAGCTCTAGTTGCAGCTAAAATCAAAATAGAAGCTACGACTACGGTTGGTTGTGGCAAACAAAGCATAGACCAGACACTAGACCAATATGTGTACAAGTTATTTGCCTGTCATGTTGCAGAGCATAGCAGTGCAGACCAGAACAGAGCATTGTTTTGTTTCGTGTGAAAATTGCCGTGCGTATTGCCAGAAAATTCAAATGGTAGCGAGCCAATTGTTTCTCGTGGCTCCTTGTTAGCTGTCCGTAAGCTAGCTGCTTTTATTGGGGTACATGTCGTATGTGTGATATTCGATTATGTATGCGACACGTTGCTGAGCTTTAGTAGGTCTGTGTTTGTGTGCACGCGTGTACTTTGTTTGTGTGTGTGAACATCAAATGTAAAACCGACCAACAACAACAACAAAAAAACAAAACAAAACAAAATATTTACAGTACTTTGAGCTGCGCTTTAACCAAACCGTTCGCGTTGTGGCCTCTTTGCTATTCACCATAACCACAGTAAGTACCACATTTATATGATATATTAATAACGCTTCACTGCATATGTGACTTATCAGTTATTATTACCACTAGTTAATCTGGCTACCCATAGTCATCTATATACCGGCGCTGGCTTTTAATCAGGGTAGATTATCTTACCTTTACTAAGTTGTGAGCAAACGTTGAGCTTTGTGTGTTTTACAGTGACCGGCATAAATGTGCATATAGTGACGCCAGTGGTGTGCATTGTGTGCATATTTTATACCACTGTGGGCGGTTTGAAGGCTGTCGTCTGGACGGATGTTATTCAAACGATAGTCATGGTGGGCGCTGTTATCTTTGTTGTCATCAAAGGCACCATGAATGTGGGCGGACTGGGTGTGGTAATTCAACGCAATATGGATAGTGGACGTATCGAATGGCCTGAGTAGGTAACAATTGATTGTTTTAGTATATTAAACTTAACAAATTCTTTTCAAAAAGATTCACCTTGGACCCGAAAGTTCGTATGTCTGCCTTTGCCGTGTTTATTGGCTACATGGCGCATATTACACACAACTTGGGCTGTAATCAGATAATAACACAACGCTACATGTCATTGCCGGGCGTTAAACAAATGAAGCAGGCCTCATTGCTGTTTGTTGGAGGATATGTGCTATTATCCGCTGTTTGCTTATATAATGGATTACTGATCTTTGCCACTTATCACGAATGTGATCCCTTGACCACTAAGGTAGTTATCAGTATCAAATGGGTTTAACAAAGAGACCTAACTGATTGATTTGCAGTTGGCCAAGGCCAAGGATCAGTTGGTGCCGTTGCTGGTTATGGACACGTTGGGCTCGTTACCTGGTTTACCTGGCATGTTTGTGGCTGGCGTGTTTAGTGCAGCGCTTAGTTCCCTGTCCACAGGCCTCAACTCGCTGGCCGCTGTCTTTTTAGAGGATTACATAAAGCCGCTTTGCCGGAAACCCTTAACCGAACGTCAAACGGCCATAACCATGCGTCTCTCTACGGTCATAATTGGTTCGGCAAGTGTCGCCTTGGTTTTTGTAATCGAACGTATGGGCACACACATGGTCCAGTTGTCAATGACTTTGGCCTCAGTGGCCCAGGGTCCATTGTTTGCACTGTTTGTGGTTGGTTTGCTGTGCCCTCGTCTTAATGCCAAAGTTTGTATTCTATCAACTCGGAAATTGTTTTTACATGCAAATCTGTTTAAACTATGACTTGGTATTTTAGAGTGCACTATTTGGGGCCTTTTGTTCGTTCGTCTTCATGACTTGGTTATGCCTAAGTGCTCAAGTGGCCATGAATGCTGGCGAGATTCACTATGATAGCAAACCGACCAACGTTGCGAATTGCCCGTATCAATTCGAACAGCCTCTGATTACACCAGCAAATGCCACTGTTGAAACGGAGTAAGTACTTAACATTTCCTCAACTCATCGGCTGCTAATCTCTGCTGTTTATCTTCCATAGATCTCTCAGCTTTTTCCAGGAACTCTATCATATATCCTTCATGACCTATACGTTTTTTGCTTCTGCTGTGGGTGTCCTTTGCGCCTACTTATCAAGTTTCATTTTTGGTTTAAGGGAACTTGATGAAATTGACGTGGAATTGTTGGCACCATGTGTGCGACGCTTTTATAGAACCAACTATGCCAGTGTGCAGTTGGAAGATCTAACTCTAAAGTTAAACCCTCAGAAAGCTTAAATTGTACTTAGACTTGAAATAAATAAATGTATTAAGCATACGCCGTGTTTAGCATGCATCAAATAATCCAACTAATAACTTAATACACTTTTAACTTTATTCAAAACAGCACGTTATAAATTCTACATAACTTTAATCCACTAACTTTATTTAGATATCAGAGCAGTCTGTATAAAGAACACTTAAATTATATTTTACTTAGCAAATTTTCATAGTTTTTATTATACTTTACTTGTTAAATATTATTTAATATTTATTTAGTACTTTGAACTACGTTATGGCAAAAGTGTGCGTAGCTTGGGATCTATTTTATTTACTGTTAGCATGGTAAGCACTTTAAATGTTAATTAAATTTAAAATCTTCACTTGATTGAATTGAATGTCTTCAATGATCCTTAGTTAATCTGGCTGCCAGTGGCTATGTATGTGCCTGCCATTACCTACAATCAGGGTAAGTTTTGACTTGACAAATATTCAAGTAAATATGTGAAACACAATGTCTTCCAGTGACTGGCACGAGCATCCATGTTATTACGCCCATTGTGTGCATTATTTGCACCTTCTACACGTGTGTGGTAAGATTTAATTAAA
This sequence comes from Drosophila acutilabella, assembly GCA_035046005.1. Classification (NCBI taxonomy): domain Eukaryota; kingdom Metazoa; phylum Arthropoda; class Insecta; order Diptera; family Drosophilidae; genus Drosophila; species Drosophila acutilabella. The sequence continues at coordinate 243,017 of JAWNOK010000104.1, read as the reverse complement.
TTTCTAAACACATATAGAAAGTGTTGAACCTAAGTGCACTAAAACAAAAACTAAAAGAAATTTAAACACTCTAAATAATAACAAAATAATTAAATAAAATATATTTAAAGAGAGACTTTTAGAATAAATCCTATGTTTTATTAATAATATAAGATTCAAAATCTTAAGTTTTATACGTTGATAATTTCTTTAAGTGTACACTGTACAGAGTACAATTGCTAACCATTTCAGGGTGGGCTCAAGGCGGTTATTTGGACAGATGTTATACAGAGCTTTGTCATGTATGGCTCTATTTTGACGGTGTGCATCAAAGGCACCTACGATGTCGGTGGCTTGAGTGTGCTGCTTCAACGGAATCAGGAAAGTGGACGCCTTAATGCACCGGAGTAAATTGAATATCAACTTCTGGGAACTAAACTTAATCGAATTGTATTTAGATGGACCTGGGATCCGACAGTACGCTTGTCCATGGTATCGGTAATAATTGGTGGAACTTTGCATAAGATACAATCCTCAGATGTTAATCAGGTGTCCATACAGCGATTTCTATCGCTGCCCAGCTATAAGCATGCCAAGCAAGCCATGTTAATCTTTACGGTGCTGCTCATCTTTCTGCTAAGTTGCTGCTGTTACATTGGCCTAGTTGCCTATGCCTTTTACCATGATTGCGATCCCATTAGCACAAAGGTTTGTTAAACAGCATTTAATTAAATATTTTAAACTAACTTTTGGTTTCAGCTTGCCAAGGCCAGCGATCAGTTGCCAGCGCTGCTTGTTATGCGTATTCTGGGCCCGATTCCTGGACTGCCAGGACTGTTTGTCTCTGGTGTTTTCAGCGCTGCACTGAGTTTACTTTCCACTGGACTTAATTCCATGTCCTGCGTTATATCACAGGATATGATTAGGCCATTGCTTAAGAAACCACTAAGTGAGCGTCAAACTGCTTTCTTGCTACGCTCGATTGTGGTGGTGTTTGGATTGTTTTGCATGGGTCTTGTTCCCCTAGTGGAGAAAATGGGCCTGGTTCTGCAGGTGGCAACTATGACATCATCCGTAACGATGGGTCCACTGCTGGGCATTTATGTCATTGGTGCCTGCTTGCCTTGGATAAATGGCAGAGTAAGTTTCACATAAACTCTTAATATACAATTTTTTAAATTGTAAGTAATTTTTTAGAGCGTTCTTACTGGTAGTTTGGTGTCGTTCTTGGCACTTTCTTGGATCTGCACCAAGTCTCAGCTGGCACAGATGAGTGGTGAGATAAGGTACCCCAAGATGCCCGTTTCCGTTGATGGCTGTGATTACACCTTTGATAATGCCACAGTCTGGCAATCCATACACAGTTACACGTTAGGTATTGAAGTATGGTAAATAATTCAGCTAAAACCTATCGCCTTTTGTTTCTCGTGCTTTTCAGTCCATCTACAGACAGAAATATTTATCATTTGTCATTTTATTGGTACACCGCTTTGGGTGGTTTCATTTGCACGTTGGTTTCTGTGCTAGCAGGATTTGTTTTTGGCTGGCAGGATGTGAGCCCAATTAAATCCTGCTCTCATAACACCTTGCATGCGACGCTTTTTACCAAAGAAAAACTATCAAGCTGTCGACTTAAAGGATCTTTTTAGCCTTAATACTCAAAAAACTGCTAACAGCGTGACTGAGAGTTCACAGTAGTTTGACATTGTTTTGTCTTATACGTTAAGCGTGTGATTAAATAAAAGTTTTCAATAGATGTCTACAATATTTTATTTATTAAATAATATTTAATTTGGTGATTTCAGCTTTGCTGTGGCTTTATTTTTATTCCGTACTGTTCTTTAAATAGTCACAAATTTAATGAATAAAAATAAAACTTTATTGTTTGTGTATCACATTTTATTTTGTTTGCTGTCGAGTCTTTTGTTCTGTTCTAGCGCCGTCTGGGAAGCTGTTTTGTTATGCTTCGGACTGAGGCTTCTGGCTCTGCTGAATGTAAGTATTTCAAATATTTTACAGCTTATATTATAAATGTTCGTTTTTCTGCAGATACTGTAGCAACTTATTTGGTGATAACTTTTAATCAAGGTGAGCCTGAAGAAATTTCGTAAAAATGTTTCTTTATATTTATATATGAGTCATTCACAAAGTACTAATTTTAGATTTCATTTTTAAGGTCATCAGTGCAAAGTGCTGATTTAATACGCGACGTTCTTAGTGTCTGGAGGTTCCTCTTATCCATACTGAACTTCACTCACCTGAGGTGCCTAACCATTTTATCGAATCCCATCGCATTCGTCCAGACTGTCCATAAGCTCGCCATCTTTTGACCTTTATCTATTGGACTCATCTGGTTGGCCAGCGTGTCTGTTGTTCATTCATTTATCTACCACAGTGGCTGCCATCAGTTGTAGCACACTTTTTGTTACTTTTTCGATTGGTATACTTGTGTGAAAACAGCATTTTGTGTCGGTTTGTATTGCATTAGGAAATTATTCAATTAATTATCCCCATTTTCAATTTCCTTTTGAAGAGTTTACACACTGCCGTTTTACTGGGTACTAACTTTGTTTTCTACATTCTGCTACGTGTTTAGATTGCCATGGTCGGTTGCCCTTTCATGGAAATATAAAACCTTCTTCCATCGAGGAGTGCGACTACACCTTCCACATGCCCGTTTACTGGCATTCCGTTAGCTCGTATGTTTGTAGTACCAGTTGTAATATATCTAAGATTTATTATGTTTTATTTTTAGGCATGCAACAATGTTTACAAACTGAAGGAATTGTCTTACTCTTTCTTTACTTGGACTTGGATTAGATTTTAAAAAACATATTCAATTTTTGCAAATAAAAATAATCAACACAACACCCATGAACTGTAGTTTCTTTTAGCTACTACTTAGCTGTAAGCTCTTAGCTCTTACCATTGCTAATCATAATACCTTCTTTGTATAACGTTTTATAGCTGGTTTCTATATTGCTGCTAGAGCACCTGTCACACATTTACTTACACACACTCACTCTTTCAGTACTTTGAGAGACGTTTCAGCCGTCGAATGCGTTTGTTTGGTGCCTCACTCTTTGTCCTTAAGGCGGTAAGTAATAAATCTATAAATGAAAATTAAGTTTTATATATTAATAATATTTGTTTTTAGATCATTTGGCTGCCTATTGCGGTTTATGTGCCTGCTTTGACTTTTAATCAGGTCAGCGGCATAGGGATTCACACCATTACCCCGATTGTGATCGTTATTTGTACGTTTTATACCACTGTCGGGGGCATTAAGGGCGTGGTCTGGACGGATGTGGTACAGAGTGTCATAATGTATGGTTCGTTGGTGATCATTATGATCAAGGGTACACTAGATCTGGGTGGATTTGATGTTGTCTGGCAACGCAACTCTGATGGCGGTCGTTTGAATTTCCCCGAGTAAGTAAAACCGAAAGTTATTTAATTATTTTTCCCACTAAAATATTTTTTATCTAATAAAATAGACTGACACTTGACCCCACTGTGCGCTTGAGTATTCTATCTGTGTTTGTGGGCGGCACTTTCTTCAAGCTGCAAAACACCTCGATCAATCAGACGACTATACAACGATTCATGTCCTTGCCCTCCTTGAAGGAAATTAAGCAAACTTTATTTATCTTTAGTATTGGCTTGACTTTGCTGTACATGGGCTGTGTGTATGTGGGTCTCTTGTGCTATGCCACCTACTATGACTGTGATCCAATGAGCACTGGTGTGAGTATGAACATAATTTAGACCATACAAGTCATATCTGCTTATGTTTAATACTTGTTTTTAGCTCGCTGGACGCCGTGATCAGTTGGTGCCACTGTTGGTAATGCGTGTGCTGGGAGCTGTGCCCGGTTTGCCTGGACTCTTTGTCTCCGCTGTGTTTAGTGCTGCACTCAGTTCACTTTCGACGTTGCTCAATTCCCTGTCTGCTGTTATATTGGAGGACTTTGTGAAGCCACGCATGAAGCATAAACCCATGTCAGATCGCACAGTGGCCTTGACCATGCGTCTAGTTGTTGTTGTCTTTGGTATCAGTTCCATTTTTATGGTTTATGTTGTGGAGCATTTGGGCATGGTGCTGCAGCTATCGGCTTCACTGCAATCCAGCTTGTATGGTCCCATGCTGGGCATCTTTACAGTGGGCATGCTTATGCCTTGGGTGGGTGAAAAGGTAACAAAAAATATTCTTTAAACCAGTCGAGTTTTATATTAAATCCTTGTACACTTTCAGTGCATGTTTACCAGCAGCATTTTAACATTCAGCATCATGGCTTGGATTGCAGTCAATGCACAAATTGAAAATGTTACTGGCACTTTTCGTCATACCAAGTTGCCCGTTTCTGTGGAGCATTGTGACTATGATTTCGATATGAGTCGCTATCTAAACTCCACAGCAGAATAGTAAGTACAATAATATAACATCAAGAGGAGATTCATTTTGTTAACTTACATCGTTTGTGGCTTGTAGTGAACCACACAGTGGCAGCTCAGTTTATCATTTGTCATTTTTGCTGTATACTTTGCTTGGCGCTTTCTTGAACATTATACTCTCAAACTTGGCTACATTCATTTTTGGACGGCAGGATGTCAACTTGGTGGATAAAAAGCTATTGGCTCCGATTGTTCAACGTTATTTGAGCAAAAACAAGGACTATGAAGCTGTTCAGTTGAAGCAATGATGAATGACTTCAACTGCGGCCATTATTAAATAGCTAAAAAGTTAGCAGTCGGCTTTGTATTCATATATCAAAAATGGTGTAGGTAAAATTTATAGTTAATTTACTTTGAGTTACTTTGAAAATGTAGTTTGTAGAATATTCTCAAAGAGTAATTCCAAAAATTGTAATGTTACTCTGTTAAACTTTACTCTTTAGACAAAAAAAGTTAATAAATCAACGTAGTAATTAAAAATGTTTCTACACAATTTAATAAATTAATAAATTGCATTTTCCAAAGCTAGAAAAATATAAATTGTATTTTGACTGCTTTTTTAAATTCCCGTTTAAAATAGAATTAAAGTTTTATATTAATTAGAAATATGCAAGTATAATAAATTAACGACAAACAATTTTTAAAAATGTGTAGAATCGTGTAGCTAATTTTATCTTCATGCCAACTTAAGATGGCTGTCAATTGAACTCCATTTAAATATATATATCTATAGTTAAATGGAGCACTGCTGACAGCCAGCCTTGTGAGATTGGCAACAAAGTGTACATCGGAATTTGGTCAGGCATTAGGTGCGCGCTCTCACATTCTTCTATGCTTGGCAACGTTTTGCTCATAGTTCGCAGCTTTCGACCCAGCGTGGAGTTATTACTCAACAGGTAGTTGATGTTCTGTGATGAACCTGGTGAGTGGCAACGGCAGCGGCATCTTTTTAAATTGGAGGTCGTTGTAGGTGTTGCTGGATTCACCACGCGCCGAGTACCGAACGGAGTCCAGTCATTAGGTGTGGGTGTTCGAGGATATCGCGGGACTTTCAGTTTATTGGATGTGGACGAAGCCAATGAAGCTTGATGTAAATTAGGCATACTGGCTGTGCTGATACCCTTTGTACTGCGACGTAAGATCGCTCGTTCTTGTTTTGGAAACAACTTCTGGGAATGGCAGTTTTTACAGATTGATGGTCGATATGTAGATTGATTTGAATCCTGTTGTTGCCACAGCTGATGCTGTGGTCTTTGCTTTGTTTCCTGTGGTTGTTGTGGAGGTTGTTGTTGCTGCTGCTGCTGCTGCTGGGCTGCGACTTTACTCTGACAACGATTGCAACCTCCGGTTGTTCTCTGTTTTCGCTCCGAGCTGACACTTCTCTTCTCCAAACCTTGATCAATATTAGTTTGCTGTGCCTGTAGACGCTGCTGATTCATAGCTCGATAGTGAATAGTTTGACTATCGATGAGCATTTGAGCAATGAACTTGAATTGATTTAGATTTGTCTCATTGAGCTCGTTGATTTCTAAAATCGTTTGAGGGAGCTATCAAACATTTTGGGCAGAAAGCGATACTTACTGCTTATGATATCAGTATTGATTTGCTTCAGCATGCTCTCTTGAGCCGTCATCTCTGTGGTTAGCTGATTGATCTTTCCTAGTATATCTTGAAAGTGTTTGTCCACTGTCAATTGAACGGCTCCATTCACCGCCTCCAAGACGTTCTCGTAGATTATGTTAAAGAAATCTGCGCAGGAGTCTTGAAGATCACGAACGGAGTCTGTGTTGTTTGATGGCATGTCACTGGGTGAAGGTGATTCTGGCTCCTGTTGTTGCTGCTGCTGTAGTTGATGTTGCTGAAGCTGCTGCTGTTGTTGTTTTCTGTACACTTCTCGCTCCTGCGACACCGTACCTCCATTCAGTGGAAACTGTCGCTGCTTGTCCATTGGAGGCAGTCGAAACTCCACATTACGTACAGGACTCGATGTCGGTGGTTTAAGTCCATTTTGTTCATTTTGCTCACGCAGTGCTTGCAGCGTTATAAGATCTTCATAGCACATTTTGGGGCATTGCTGAGTCCGTGAACGGGAACGGTCTTGTGTGGGGTTAAGCGGTCGGCTAGTCTGATTAGGACTTGGAGCATAGTTATTTTTTGGCATATACAGTACTTCATAGCCAAAGTCATCGGTACGTTTTTTAAAGCAATAGTTGGGAAACATTTTGGTTGTTGTTGTTCTTGATTTGAGCTGCGCTTAAATTTTCAAAAAGGGGTTTTCAAAAATCTGGAGTTACACTTTAACTTTGATTTTGAGTCTGTGTGTGTTTGTGACACGAACTTTGTGTGAGGGCTTTTGGCGATTGTATCACTTCTATAACAAAAATTTCGAATTTATTTTTCATTATGAAGGAAAACGCTCACATACGTTTTAAACCCAACGACCTCATATCCATTAAAATTGTTAAATTGTTACATTTCGGTATAATTTATTCTTTGTTGGATTCTTGTATAAAATGCACACTTTTAAATCTAATTGACTGAATTCTCAAGCTTTTTTCAACCAACACGAGACTTGCTTTGTCGAGTTTTCTCTTCAATTAAAAGTTGACAATTGGAATTGTATGACTTTCGGTCTCATTTCAACAGAGAAGATTTCCTGAATTGTCTGTACATTAAAGTAACTCAACTCGAGTCAATTTAATGTGTCAAATCAAAACCGGAGGCTATTTTATTTGTAGCATTACATAATATTTGCAAATAATATACCATAAGGAAAATAACCTTTGGCTGTTTGCAAAGCCAAGGAAAAAACAATATCAAGTATGTTCTAGCACTTTACTTCGGAATGTCATTGTGTTGACTTGTCTTATTTGCTCGTTGACGTCAAAGGCCACAGTACTCAGTACTCTGTCCTCAATTCTCAGTCTTCAGTCCTCCGTCCAATAATTATAAATGAAGTGAGAATAAAAATGAACTGGCTGCCTTGTCCTGTGATGTGGCATATGTCCTTTTGCCCGACCGGAATGCCACTCGCAGCTTCCCGTCCTTGTGTCCATTGTGCGCTGAAGCAAAGCAGACTTAAGAATAAAATTTGTGGCGCGTGCTAGAATGAATTAAAATACTTAAAAGACCGCAGAATTTGGAGATATTTGAAACCTTCTTAATTCTTGGTAATCTCTTTGCTTTTATTCATATAATTATGAAATAAATATTAGCTTAGATCAAATTGACTAAAACGTTATGCTCTATTAACTCTTATGCTTTAGTTAAAGTTAAAATGTAAATAGATTTTGGTTTTTTTTTGTTGTATGCTTGGACAAGTAGTAAAACACTTACTACCAAATATTATATATATACTTATATACAGTAGAAGATATTTGTGTAATGGCAGAATAAAGATACGATTACAATTAGTTGCGGGGTATAGTATAAATACTTAGTTGGCCTTACATTTAGTTGGGCTTAAAAGAAATGCAAGTATTTATAATTTTGTGTAAATAAATAACATCAGTCTGGTAAATAGAATAAGTTTAGGAGTGTTTTTAAAAGTACTTCAAATGACAATCAAACATCACTGAGTAACAGAGATAAGTATAAACAAAAAAAACTTTTAAATGGCTACGTTTTTAAGTACTCTATTTTATTGAATTTAATGAGATATAAATAATGGCTTGTAATCAACTTAATTGTGATGCTCAATTGCCATTTGATTTCAAGATTCATTGCATTATATTAAAAAGTAAATGCTAATAAAAAGTTTGGCTTAAGTTCTAAATGCATAAATACTTAAGTAACTATATAGCAATGGAAGAAATTCACTGCACTGAAATTCGTAGAATATCTACATAAGTATCTTATAATTCGAATTAAGTTTCCGCTTTGCATACACAACTATCGCACTTATTGTCTAAGCCTCGTATCGTCTTGTCCCCGATTTATTTAGAGAAACTCCGCATCGCTAAACGAAGTCGGACCGTGGACCGCAAACGTTGAACGTTTACGGGTCGTATGCGCCAGCTATCATACCTCTGACATGGCCGGAACGGTGATGACCTTATTTGGTCGCTCACAGATAACAACGCGAGCGTTTGTTTTATTTGTCGAGCGACGTGACACGGTCAGTGAGGTGGTCAGTGTGCGCATGGAATCGCAGCTATTGTGCAGACGTCGACCCACCGTATGGCAGCGATTCTGCTGTGAATTGTTGCGATAGGACTTGCAGCAGCAGGTAAACCATTTAAAGGGCGGAAAACGGCTGCATGAAGTTAAGGGAGGGGAGGAGTTAAATGTTGAAGTTAAGGGAATGTTATGGGTAACACTTGATGATTCTTATGAGTCTTACCTGAGCGTGCGAAAGACCTGCGAGGAGAAGAGGCAGTAGATAAGTGGATTTGCTGCCGAGTTTAGTGGTGCAAGACTCTGTATGAATGTAGCAATGGCAATGTTAGTCTGTGAGTGCGGTATCTGGCCAAAGACTTGCAGCAGATCAAAGATTATATAGGGGGACCAGCAAATTATAAACACAAACACAATCGTCAGCGTCATCTTGACCGTTTTGACTTTGGCACGTGGTATAATGCCCCGCGAACTGGCACGTCGTGTTGCCGCTGCACCAAAGCCTACAGAACGTTCTAGGCAAAATACCAAATGAGAAGAGCACTTTATACAAAGGAGGCCATTTAGACAACCTACCTGTCGGCACAAATATGGAGCCCTTGGCCCATATAGTCTTAACAATAATTGCATAGCAGGCGGAGATTATGAGTGCCGGTATGGCGAATAAAGTGGCCGAAACGAGACTCATGTAGATCTGCCAGGCCATGGGTGATCCCAATTCAATCCAACACTGCGGATGACCCTGTATGAGCTTCTCCTCATACAGCACCAGTATGGGCAGTGAGAAGAGCGCGGAAAGCAGCCAAGCGCCAGCTACCAAATGACGAGCTCGTTTCCCTTTTGAGAGTAAAGCAAACATTTTTCCTTGTTACGTCAAGTGCCAAAACATTTTCCAATTAAAAAAGTTTTGTGACTTGGAGACTTACATGACTTTGAGAAGTTCATGGGATGCGTTATTGCATCGTATCTGTCAATGCTCATGGCCACCAATACATAGGTGGATGAGTATGTGACGCACACCTGCGAGAACCTTATAACCTTGCAGGCCATGTTCCCAGCTCGCCACGAGATTGTAATGCGCCATATAATGTCCGTTAGCACGTTGAGCAATCCCACGCACAGATCTAAAACAACACGAATGAGAATTACGAGTTGTACACTGATGAAAGTAAGTAGTTTGTTTTTCAAATATATAATATATGAAAAAATAGTTATTTTTGAATTTGACTATATATTTATCAGTAGCAGTTGTTCTTAAAGGTCGTAAAATACAGATGTTATCCTCAGTATAAAGTTATTGTTTGTTTTTTGTCAGTGTAATTCTATTTTAGTGCCTTTTCCCCCTTAGACACACACACGGACTCACCTGCCAGCGCCAGTTGTTTGATGAAGTAGTTCATTCGCGATTTACGGTTCTTATTGATGAACATTACAAACAGCACCGCCGAATTACCCAGCACAATGATGGTGAACAGTATCCACAGCACGGCGAATTGTTCCGTCTGCAAGTAGAAAAGGTATATAGGTATGAGCATGTATGAATGAGACAGAACTAAGCGAAGTATATACGTGCATGATTTTAAACACGCTTCACTAACCGCCCATAAAATTCATCGTCAACAAAGTGTTAAGAGCGGAAATCACGCATAAAACTCAATTTAATATCAGAGCAATTTTGGGGCACACACTTACACGCACACGCAAGTTACATACACCTAAAGAGGTTCACACACAGGCGCCTTTGTTTATGGCTCTTTAAATAGCCATAAAAATGATAGACACTAACTAAGGCGTAGGGGCTACGGTATCCATGTGGGCGTCTGCGCCTCGCCGACAGGATGTGCCAGCGGAAGTTTACTCTTCGAGTCAACAAGACACGTCAACAACAACAGCAACAACAATAACAACATCTTACATATAAACATGGCCCGCGGTAATGATAGAAGCCAAACAACAAAATTTGTTGCTATCAATTGACGTCTTCGCGTTCAGTTTGTGGATGTAATTAGGTTTGCAGTTGGTCTCCTAGCAGGAAATTGCTGACAAAATAAAGTGGCCCAAAGTCAAGACCTTGGCTTTGTTTAGGCCCAAAACCGAAGCTGTTAATAACTTTCATAATCTCTAAATAGGTTCATACTTTACTGGTCCGCAAAGTTTTCTAACTACAATGAGGTCTAAGTAAGATCCCACTCTAGTGTTCGATTTCGTACAAGTATTCGAAATTAGGTGCCTGGAGGACAAGCACCGTCTGAGGTCTGGCCGAAATAAAAATACAAAAAAAGAAGTAGATACAAAAACAACCACATGCCGAAAATAAACTTGCGACTTGCCCTACAGAACTTGACAGTCTTGACGTTTGCTTGTGCCTGACGGCAGACTAAAGACGCCTGAGCTTATGCTACAACTTTTTGCCTCAAAATATAGAGAGAGACTAACTTGAAATTGTTTTTATTTTTGCTTTTTTGGCGGCTACCGTATGCAGGAGAAGTAAGTAAGTATATTTTTAGATAACTGTTTGAGAGGCCACGAGTTGGCCTTTTTTACCCTACTCGGCCAAAACTAACTCCCCCCCCTCCGCCCCTCCCCCGTCTGTCCGCACATCTCAAAAAAAACAAATCGCAAAGAAATACAAACCCCAACATTTACACGCCCACTAGCGTATATCTCAAAAAAACAAAAACAAAAAAAAACTACCACATCTATCCAAAACCAACTACATCTAAATCAACGACAATCAAATCGACAACTATATCTATACTCCTAAGGGCCGATCGTCAACACGCTCCAAAATAAAAAAAAAATCATACTAACTATCGTATAAACACACAAAATAAAAAAAAAAAAATCTACCAATCAACAAATCACACTAATCATACTCCAAACAATCATCAAAATTGCTAAGAATTTGTATGAACATCTTAACCAATATCGATAAACTAACAAAATATATCAAATAAAAATCACCAATCAAAAAATCGACAACTAATCTATACTCCCATAAACAATCGGTCGAACATGAAACGGGTATCCAAAGTCGCGGGGCGACTATAGCATCCTTTCTTGTTTTTGTTCTGGCAGTTGATCATGTTGCGCAAATTGCCGCATAAATCAGCTAAATCGCCAAATGGCCAGACGCGGCCAGACAGCCAAATAGCCCAGTTATTTTATCATAATTTTTCTTTATTTATAAGTAATTTTGTCTGATTTTTCATGCTCACTTTTCATAGTATTTAATATTATGCTTAAAAACTTAACACTTTAAAAATGGTTAACAATTTAAAGATTTACTTTCCTTTAAGTGTTTTATTTTTATTGTGCGCGTTTAAAGCCTTTGAGCCTTATTCCTGAAGTGTCTTAAGCCAGGCCTGTTATTTTCTAGCATGACTTTGACAATTTTTGCTTTATCCGCAACTCAAAAGTAAAATCGGGCAACCGGCAAAAAAGTTGTTGAAACTTTACCCATTTGACGTTCCTTCAGTTCTTATTTTTATTATAGCTCGCTTTTATTTTTTTGCTGGTATTTTTTTCATTTTTTTTGGGTATGTTTATATGTGTTTTTTTTCACACTTTTTGGGTGTTTTCTCTGTTGTTGTTGGCAACTGTTTGCAAAATATTTGTGCTGTGTTAAGAGCTTCGCATATTTGTGGCGCTCTCTAACATAAATACAGTAAATAATTTGCATGAGTTCCACAAAATATTTTCTCATTTCATTCACATTGTGATTTTATTTAATATTAACTTGAAATGTGTCAGCACTTTAACAAGTAGGAAGTTGCTATTTAAGTTGCCTTTAAACTAAAGTATTAAATAAAAGTGTTGGCTTCCTTTACTATCCAGTTAATAGCCATTGAATTCATAAATTGCTCACAAGCTTCGAAAATTTCATAAATTTTCTATAAAATAAAATTTATAATTAAGTTTTATAGATAATGTTTTCCAAAACTCGTTTTCCAAGCAATATATGACTCAAGTTTTTCTTCAGTTATTTGCCAAGCTGTGGGCGTTATAAAAATGTAATAAATGGCCCGTTGTAAGCCTCTTTTAATGATCCAGCATTGATGTTTGTGTGTTTGTGTTAGCCAAAGTGTGTTGTCCTTTTCTTTTGGCTTCATTTTTTTGTAGCAAGTCATTATGCCCTTTTCAATTTCGCTTTGCACCTCAAGGAAATTGCTTTTTTGTTAGGAGCAATAAAAGTGCAAAATTTAATTTAACCCAAAAGAGTTAAGGAAGCGGCCTAAAGGCTAACAACTGAAACGACTGCAGGTAAGACCGCTTGGCTAACCGTAAAACCTTATTAAAAGTCCATTATGTAGTAGGAAGCAGCTGGCTCATGGTCTGTTGCAACAATAGTAGCCACCTGTTGCAACTATTATGTCTGATTATAAAGTGTGTGCCAACTATAACAATGGCAAGGGCACTTTAGGCCATGGCTGCTGTGGCTGCTGTGGAATTCTGGGCACTCAAGTACCATATAATCTGGCTGGCTCTCTTTAGCGACTTTAAGTGCGCTTTTTGCGGATTTGGTCACAGTCATTTGCTTCTATTTAAGTTGCCACCTAATCGCATTGGTTGACAAATTTTAGCAGCTGTAAATGGTTAAGTGCAGCAGCAAGACAAATGTGTGTGGCCACAACACACTGGCAATGGTAAATTAATTTCATTGCACTGCAATTCCAATAATAACAATGGAGCACAGACAAAACTCCATAGTCGCAGTTTGCAGCTGCTGCCAAGCTTATAAATCAGCAGCTGCTGCAAAGTCCGCAAGCAAAGTGAAAATGGAATATTTACAGTTAAAACACACAGACAAATACAATACCCAAGCTGGTTATGCTGTGTATACAGTGTACTCTGGGAAATGCGACACTTCTTAACATATTTATTCAGTTAATGACTGTGCGCAGCAAGCCAAGTATCGGGGGATAAGACACAATTCGAGCGCAAACAGAGTCATTATTAAATGAATTGCATAAAATTTATGATAAACTGTTGAAGACATGAATCAGCTTAAAATATAGGTTTAAAAAAAGAAAGAGTGATCGAGCGACAAAAGACCCCTACTCAAGAAAAAAAAAAAAAAAAACCCTCCCCCCCCTCCCCCCCTCTCTCTCTCTCCCAACTCAACAATTAAATCGCGGCCCCTCCCCCCGCAAAACTCAACAATTATTCTTTTGTATTTCGCGCACATGATGCTAAAATAACTCGACTGAACCGTAATCTCTTTTACATAATGATCCCTCAAATAAAATATAATCTCTCTATTAAATTACAACACTTCTATATAACAACAACACTAATCTCATCTATCAAACGGGGCCTCAAAACTTAAATACATCATCTTCTCTAACCTCACCAAAATCTCATCCATAACTATTATTCTAAACACAAATCAGTTGTCTTTCTATTCGGGTACGGCAACAATAAATAAACTATCTCTACATCAAAACACTCATCCAAATTTTCTCTCTTTTAAATCCATTCATCAAAGACAACACAACGACCCACTCCTAATCAAAAAATCTTTCCCACCCTCCTCTCCTTACGCCATCTCCTCTACAAACTTAAACCCCTTACTCTATACTCTCTCAAATATATTTGAAATTATAACACAAAGACTGCAAAAAAATCATCACATCACCCAGTCCCATCCCTCCTCTTCCTCTTCTTCCGTCTGTCCGTCTTCTTCCGTATGCAACAATCAATAAACACAATCACTGGTCTCAATCGATCACATATTTATCATCAAACAAAATCTTTTTATCCACGCCCCATCGCCCACAAACAAAAACCACACACCTCGAAAAATCGTTCCAATATCTCAACTATCACCTACATCACCAATTTATATCCAAAACAAATTCATCCATCAAAATCTCCCGCCCCCTCCCCATACTAAAAACTTCAAACTAAACTCTCTATCTAATATCTAATTATAATCTTAGACTAACTATTCAAACTATCAAACATAAAATCACTATAAACAAAAAACTAAACTTACAAAAAACTAACAATATCTAATCAACGAAAAACAACAACACATAACAACAACAAAACATACAACACATCAAATTCTCTTTCGCACCTGCCCCATCCTGCCGCGCCGAACACACACACACAAATGCATCAAATTCATTATTTATCCAACAACAAACAATATATATCTAAATTTTTCAACTTAATCAATACTACCATTAATAACTCAACCATAAAAATAATCGTAAAACAAATATATACGTAGGGCTGCTCGACCGTACTTATCTTACTTGTTTAAAGAGTACGGGGTCTAAAAACTTAAATCTGTATCTACTGATTTAAGTATGTTATAAAAAGAGAGAAATTAATATTAAGTGCTTTCTCATTGATGTCTATTTAACAAATACTTCAAGCAATTTCCTCTTCCGGTTCTTACAAATAATTTTTGCTTTTTATTTAACTTTTTATTGCTTGTGATTACGTTCTGCTCGAGTGCTGTAACTGAAAAGAATCAAAGAGTGAAATAAAATAGAATATTACGTATGCGCCACGTAGTAAGCTGGCTCACATAGTCGGATAATAAGCTGAGTTATGTTATTGCCATAAAAACGAAGTGGATGCTGCTTGGTCAAAGCGAAAGTTCAATGAACTCAGCGCATGTTGGGTGTTGAATACTGTTTAATATTTAGGAAGACACATATTGTTCACGTACGCTCTCACACACACACCCACTCAAACTCTTAGGCCTTGGTCGTAAAGGAGATGAGACCAAAATGGCCGCATATCCGTTAAGTAGGTATCAAAACATGCATTTGGGTCAAGCCGTGCGCATCAATCATGGCTTTTATAGCTGTTGTTTGGACAACAATGGTCAGTCGTTGAGTTTTATGAACTACGCTTGAACCATAGCCACAGCAGCTACACTCTGTGTGACGTTTGTGGAGCCACCGAGCGGGGCAGGAACCACATGAGTGATGTTTGCTCTCCAAGCAGTGTTAGCACAAAAAAAGTGCGCTTTAATTCGGCTAATGGGCAACATTTTGTCATCAGCTGGCTTAAATCATTCCGTTTGGCTCACTGACTGCACATATTTGGCACTGATGTTGACACAAATTGAAATTAATAAACCGACCCCTCCGCTTTGCGCATTAGTCCCCGGTTGGACAGCGCTGCAAGCTGTGTGTTTGTTCCTGTGTATATTTGTTTACACGACAAACTGTTGACAGCTTGGAAACGACAGCAGAGAGAGACAGAGAGAGAAAGTGCGGGAGAGCTGTAGTGTGAGAGAGCGGGCAAATGAGCGCGCTGGGTTGTGAAAAATGACCAAAATGTTGACTAACATAATTTTGGTTAGTTTGCTGGTCACAGCTGCTTTGCTGGGGCTACGTAAATGCTGTTAATGATTAGGAAGGGAGGGAATGCTAAATGCCGGTATAATGGCATATTAGCCCATTTTGAAGCTGGTCTATGAGTTATTGAGTCATAAGATGCAACAGAGTGTGGATTATAGATTTAATTATAACTTCAAAAAGTAGTAGTAACTATGCAACTATCTTTATGTAAGATAATTAACTTCAATTTGGCTTAAAGGAAGTTATACATGAAATACATCTGACCTAACTGAAGGTTACGAGCATAAATGTTGAATTTTAAGCTGTTTATTACAAATGCTATAAAATAGAAATAATTTCATATTAAGCTATCTTATCTTATCTTATTATCATATATCAAAAAGTTACGTGTGCCTTTTATTAAATCTTTATCCTGAAAAATGTGAACTTCCTGGCATTGAATAAAGAACAACTAGATAGGTCAATTTAAGCAATTTATTTAGAAGTAAGCAGCACAAAGCAGCTTGCCAACTGACCCAAAAACACATCAATAAATTTAAAACCTAAATTTACAATTTTGCACAAGTGACTGGTGGATTCCCCTGCTCCGCAAGGAGACATTAATCAAATGAGCCGAGCATAAATCTAAATGGCATGAAATATACAGAAAAAAAGGAAATAAACCGCAAAGGAAAGCAAGAAGAAAAAAGATAGATGGATGTTTAAGAAGTGAAGGACATTAGACATCATTGCTAAATGTTGTTGCTATGCAAAAATGAGTATAAATAAATTAAGGATCACATAAATATTTACCCAGAAATGGCAATTCTTGTGCCTTAAATAACATGAAAAGGCCAAATTAAATTTGGCCCACAAAAATGGCAGGAAAATAAACATAACTTACGCGTAGACAGAGGCAAACAGTAAGTTGACCAGACAAAATCACAAAACAAAGGCAGACACAGTTTGCTGTTGAGTAAACAATAAATAGAGCCACGCGCCTAAAACTATGCAAAACAAATTACACACGAAGGAGTCTCCAGTAGAAGTGTGAGTCTGGTCTTCCACGAGTTATTACCCCATGTGCTTAACGAGAATTTGCATATATAACCACAATATACAGACAGAGTTGTTGGCAAATTACGTTAGCCAAGTTTGGGAGTATCATTGAGTGAAAACAGGCATAAATTTGAATATTTTTCTTTGGCCATTTGACTTTGAGTGAGGTCCTTTGCTTTAGATGCCCAGTGCTAATTAACACATAAGCAGCAGACATCACTGTTCTTGTCTTCTTTGTATCTTGTATCTAACTTAGTATTGCAACTAAGTATTCTATTATCTACCAAAGACAGAAAGCGTCAAAATAGATTTAGTTGTCTTTTCACATCGCCTAATTTGTTGGGTCAGCAGATAATCTATTGGGCGTAATGGCAGACAAGTCTGAAGCCAAGAAGTATATTATTACTTTTACAATATCTGCTTTCAAGAAAGCTGTTGATGTAGATTATACATGTAATTTATTTGGCCTTCAACAGTCAGTTACCCGAGGAGAACAAATAGATTTGCAGGGCAAATAAAGTCAAATGTTTACTTGGCCTTTGTTGATGTTGATTACTTGAGTAATTATTTTATATATGTTAATTGATGATAAGTAATCTAGTAGCTGCATTACATTTTTGAGCCATATTGTTCTAAAAATAAGTAAACATCAGCTTTGATAAATATCTTATGCGCCCTACATAAAACTTGCCGCACAAACTCTTTTAAAACTTTCTTAACTACTGAAAAACTTTAGCGTAAACAGCTTTTTAGCGCTATGTCTCTGGCTTTAAACTGCCAAATACAATAATAAAATGTATTACAGTCTTCGTTCACGGTTGTCACTCGCATTTTCTTTCTTTGCAATCTAACAAATTTAATTAGTGCCTGCTCGAAAGCATCACCTTGTGATTAACCAAAGGACAGCGAACGTGAATGCTACTGTAGACTGGCTTAAAGGACCAGATTGAAAATAATGTAGGGAATGAAGGGAGGAGGAAAGGAGAAGGAAAACCAAAGCTATGTGTATATAAATTGCGAAGCTATCGGCAGCAAAATAAAGTTTTTCTTAATTTGAAATTCCACAACTGGCAGTTGTCAAAGAACTAGCAAACAGACCAGCAGACAACAAGAAACCAACAAAAATAAATACACTAAAATAGACAAAGACACACACACATACACTTACCACATACTCGGCAGGAATAACGGAACAAGGAACGCAGCCGGAAATGCAGCAGCTTTATAAGGAAACAGTTCGGACAAGTTGGCAAGTCAGGAAAGCCAAAGAGACGGACGGACTGGCCTGGCATTCTGGCTGAGCTAAGCCAGTCCTCTGGCAGTCAAGTGGCCCTGGTCGCAACTAAAAGTAGACGCCCGAGTTGTTATTTCTGATTTTGTTGGCTTTACATTTAACGGCATGCTCCGTAAAACTGCAACTGGGCGGCACTTGGCGGCTGACTTTGATTCTATTTAAAGCAAACACAACTGGCAAATGATGTCCGTCTGCTGTTGCTCGGCTTGCCTTGAACAAGTAATTTGGTGTGTAAATGAAAAGTGTGCGTTGCCTGCTCGTGTTATGCAAATTTGCTGCGGTTTTTTGTTGCCTTTGAGGGATTGGGTACGTGTTGGCCCTTGGCCCTAATAGTTATCTTTAGAAAAACTTTACTTGCTCAAGTTGTAGATACTTAAAAGATGTTCCAAAAGTCAGTGGGGGCTCAACTGTTGAGACTGTTTCGAAATGGGGCTGCCTGCTAATGACTTAGTTACGAACTTTGAATTCTTGGATTATAATTAAATTTGTATAGCAGTGAAAATGATTCTGAATAAGTTTTAGAACTTTTGTGTATTGTTTTTGTAGAAAGTTTCATTGTACATATGTTCTTTCTTAATTACTTAAGGTATGTGCATGACGATCGTTTATTTACTAACAAACATATCCAAGTAAAAATTCAAAACAACAGCTGTTAAGTATACGCCGCGTAAACTGTTGCTTAGTGATAACAAAGCGGCATATTTTATTAAGATTTAAACACTTGATTGAATAATGCAACTGTATGAAATGTTTAAGGTAAATCAAATGTCTCTTTACACACATTAATGTGCATGTTTAAGGGAGGGCGGGAGAACATTATAAAGTGCTTTGTGTCAAAGGAAAAAATGCATGGAGAGTACGTGCAATGCAAGCCAAATGTAAGCACGCACTTAATCATTTATGCACTCAGATATATATCGCACACACACACATACACATTTATATATATTTATATTTGGATGTATGTGTGTGTCACATTTGACATTGCTCACGTAGCAAGCGGCGATGCGTACGCGACTTTTACACGCGCTGGCAACATTTCGCTTTTAAGTTACCATTTCTATTTCATTCTTTCTGCAGTTGCAATAGCATTAAAGTATATTATGTGGCAAATGACAAATGGAACGTTGAAAGCAAGCAGAGAATCGAGTAAGACCATAGAACCGCAGAACTTAGCCGTGATGAATGCATACATGTTCATGTACTTTGATATTGCTTAAGTTTCGATAAAGTTTCTTAAACATTTTCCACGCTCGTCATCTGTCAGCATCATAAAAACCAAAAAAACCACCTTCGCTTCTATGGTGCTGGCAGTGGCAGTGGCAATGAGTACTGCCAAGGGGATGTTTGTCCCAATTTTATTGGAATTGTGTTAATGTTGCTCCATCGTCACAGGCACTGACTGCTGCTGCTGCTATCACATCTCACCTGCCCCATATTACACTTTTCCGTTCTTACATTTTGTTTGCACTTTTCTACTTTTCTTTTTGGCATTAAGTTCCGTCACTTTCATGTAGCTGCCGTTGAAGGCGTGGAAAATGCACCTGCTGAGGTGTCAAAATTCAATTTCCACGAAATTTACGCATTTTGAGGAAGCTGTTGCGATAAACAATTTACTAAAAATGAAATTAATAATGTAGTTGCGTTAAACTGTTACTATAAATTGGTCTGTGAATGAAATTAAATGGAAAATATGATTGCAAGCAACTAAGCATCTGAATTATTTATAAACGCTTTTGTTTTCAAGAGTTTCATTTTTGAAATGGGAAAAAATTCCATTTTAATTAAATGGACTTCTTAGCTGGAAGCTTTCTTTTCAAACATATTTTTTCATTTTTGTTCTATTTAAGTATCTTGTGCGGCGTGAATTAAATGAATCTACGGAATATGCTGCAGTGGCCCACGTTTCAACTCCCACTTTATTTCTTTCTACCTTTCTCTCTCTCTCTCTCTATCTTTCTCTTCTTCGCTACTTGCACTTTTTTTGGTTCATTAACTTCAAAGTGTCGCACAATAAAAACAAAATTCGTCATCATGAAATTTGCTAAAGTCATTTAATTTAATTTCATTTAAAGCGCCACAATTCATTGCATACTTTGGTGCGTTGTCAACTCACTCAGACGTTGACCTAGTTCTGCTTGGAAGACTCGTTGCTGTTGACGGGTTTTAGTTGTATTCGAGTAAGCGTACTTGAGACTAAAAGAAGTTCTTGGTTTGGTTGTATTTCACGTATTTACTGAGCATAATTTCCTTGTTGACTGTCGCCTTTGCATTTTCTCATTAAGCGCATTACGCGCTGGCACAAAAGCAACCCAAGAGGGATAAAAGGATGAGTTTTTTTTGCCCATTTTGGAGCAATCCTCGAACTTTTTTGCTTGCCCACTTTGCATGCAATTTAGTATTACTTACGAGCATTTTTACTGCAGTTCACATTCTGTTGCAATTAGATGGCCCAGTCCCGGTCCCGTTACCGCCATTGTTCCCGATCCTTAGGCGCGGATTTCAACGCTTTTGCCATTTGCATAATTTACAATATTCACTGGCGTTTCAGCAACCAGTTTTACGATTTTTTAAGTGCCCTTGGGTCGCGTCTGCAGTTCTTTTATTTCTCATTCTCTTGCTTATTTTCTTTTCGGTTTGCTTTTCAGCAACCTTCTGTCTGATGTTTGTTTGCTTCTTTGTTTGTTATTTTTAGCAAGTTTTTGTACAGCTGCATGCACCTAGACAAGTGTGTCAAGTGGGCGCTTCCGTTTCCGGGAACAAAATTGTATAGCTCGCATAACTGTGTTTGCTGTGCTGCCTGCATGTTGCTCATACGCACCGTGGCCACACTGCAAAGCAGTAAAACTGTAATTGACTTGGGTTATGTACAATTTATTGTCTGCCAGCTCATTCACTACAACCACTTTTTATGCATGCAAATTGTCATTGCAATGACGTGCAAGTGTTGCTCACTTTTCTCACATTCTCTATTCCATTTTTGCGTATTTTTGTGCAACACTTTTGTATTTGTACTTGAAAAATTGTCAGTGTCTGCCACATGAACTGAGTGGCATTTTTGCTTATGAAAAGAAATTAAATTGGCTTTTTTTTTAAACGCATGTCTGTGTTTGTCTTTGTGAGAGTGTGCAAGAGTGTGTGGGTGTATAGCAGCCTTTTCTATTGTTCTGCTCGTACTCTTATCTTGCTGTAGCTTATTGTTGTCCCCCGTTTACAGGACAATGAGCAAATGTAGCCTTGCCTGTCATTAGGGGAACTTCCGCAATGATTACAAATGGCAAAAATATCTCAAAGGCAGTGCTCACTTATTATCTATGATAACAGACCGTAGCTGTTTGGTTGAATACCCTTTCAATGAGTTTTTGCAATTTTAAGTTGAATGATTTCAACTTAACTAAAGTTTTAAGGTTACAAATTGCTACAGTTCTATTTATATAAATTTCGTAGGAAGATCCAGTGTGAAAAAGTATCATACAGTTCATTTCAGGTAATAAATTTGTGTGTATTTTGTTTATCTTTGATTGGATTCTGATTGTTTGTTGTGATTTTTGGAAGCATTCCCTTTGCTAAATACAAACATAAATAAACAGAAGATACGAGCACATATTGTCAACATACAGGACATCAGATATGGCTGTGGGCGCTGCTTTTGCTTCGGCAAGCACTCCAAAATGAATACAATAACAACAATGGGCTGGCAAAACAATTGTGAATTCAATGCTCGTGGCACGCATGAGGCATGATGGCCATGTGGCAGCTCACACTCTCCCCTGGCACCGTCTGCACCCGCTCCCAGGCGAGCTTGCAAAATACAAATCAATTAGGCGTTAAAAAGAAAATACAAATGGCGGGGATTCCAAAAAGAGAGAATCCAATCCCTCTAGACGGACAAACAGTGTGACATATGTATGTAAGTGTGTGTGCGTGTCTGTGTATGTGTGGGCATGTGTTATTTTTATTTATTTGCTGCTCTAGATCCTGGTGGAAGCCCTTGGCGACGCCTACTTAATGGTTATCAGTGAAACGCTATTAACGCCATGTTGATTTATTGCAATTTAATTTTGTTTCAATTTGGCCATGTTCGAGTATTTTATTTCACAAATTATGTGCAGACACGATTGGGGCGTGGCCAATCGTTTAGACGCGAAGGCGTGTTGTAGACCCCTGGTTATTTATAGCACCGAGCACATGATTTACTCTTAATGGCCACCAACTGGAAACTTGCCTTAAACTTTGCTAACAGATAATCCAGATCCAGAAAATGTACAAATTTTTTATTGCCCAGCAATAAAATGCAGCATTTCCTTATTTGGTATTTGTCTTTAAATGATTTTCCTATTTATATTTGATGCCTTTTTTATAGGTTTAATTTAAGTACTGAATTCATTTGAAATATTTGCAAATCTACTGCGCAGTTATTTACGATTTCTTCAGTTTTCCTGTTAATCTCCACTCTTTTATTCAAAACTTGAAATTTCTGCTGAGCTTAACTGTCATAGAGTTATTTAAATTCAGAAAAAGTCTTAGCAAAAGCTCAAACTTTTTGCCTTTGTGCACTTAATACATAAACTTGCGCCTTGATGTATGCAACACTTTCAGGCATGTCCTTAACGTGCATGCGGTTTTATTAAGTGCCAAGGGAAAAATAAAACTGTTTAAATCAAATTCAAAAGCAAAAGCATTAAAACAAAAGAAGACAAGAAAATATTCTTTGTCTTGTTGTGATTTTAGGATACCCCTTCAGCTATATTCTGCTCTCTGTTATATATATTCCATTTTTCCTTGTACTCTAAGAGTAATGCGTATAAAACAATTGCTTATTTCTGGACGATTAATTGACTAGTTTGTTTGATATTCTGATAAAACCAAATTATAAATTTCAAGCATCACTAATTATGCATATAACCCTTGATTTAAAATAGTTGCAAATTTACTGAGCAGGTTGTTACCATTTTTTCCGTTTTCCTTCGAATCTTCAGTCTTCCATTAATAAAGTTTCATCCCTTTTTTTTTTTTTTTCCCCCCACTCTCCCCAAAACACACACACACCCCCTCTTCCCCCCCCTTCTCCCCCCCCCCCTCTATATCGCTCCTTTTCTGCAATATATATACTTTATTTCCCCTCTTTCTCCTTTACATACATCCCGTTACAATATACCCTTTCTCTCGAGTACGGGTATAATTAAGTGTCTTATTTAAATTCCAAAAAAATCTCAGCAAAGTCCACATTTTTTTCCTTTGTGCAGTTAATAAATACTTATAAAGTCACGTCTTGGTGAATGCAACATTTTAAAAAAACGCTGATCCTTTAAAAAAAAAAAGTTATCTGTAAAGATTTTCGTCCTTTCCATACTAGGAACATATACTCATGCTTTGACCAAATGATTCTATCTGTTTAATAAGCTCAGACGAATCCAATTAGTATACCCATTTACTCTATAAATAACGGATATAAATCAATTATTTTCATTATTATTTTTAGACTTTAAATTGACTTGTTAAATATACATTAGCAGTTCAAATAAATCAGTTTTGAATGATCAACGAACGGAGCGAGATGTGTTTTAAATTTTGCTTTAAGCTGGGATTGTTGATTATTTTATTGATTTATTTAAATCAGAGTTATGTAAGTAATTCGATAGATGTTAAACCATAGACTGATTTCCTTTATTTATTTAGGCTTATCGAGTCAAATTTACGAATTTGGTCTGTGAAACATTCAACGAAACTTGGGTAGTTCTTAGGGAGTGCCGATTGCGGGCTATAAGCCGCAATAAAACAACTCTCAATGCATTTGTCTTCCTTACAGAGCCAGCATATGATATTTCTGTAAGAGCACAAATGTTTAAGAAAGCCAATGGCTACAAGCCATGGCTTATGGATTATACTGTAGACGCATGCAAGTTTGTGAGACAAAAACATCATCCGTTTGCGAATGTCATCTGGAAACTTATCACTCCTGTTTCTACGATCAATCACACCTGCCCCTATGTGGTAAATATTTGTAAATTGCCAATGTCAAAACTTTCTCATCGTTTTCTTAAACTTTAGGGTCTGAACGGAATTAGCAACTTTTATAAAATTGATAACATCCCCAGCGTTTTACCAAGTGGAGAATATCTCTTAAACCTCACTTGGGTATTTGACAAGAAACCACAGTTCGTAATAGGTGTTTACTTTACTTTCTGGGAAGATTTGTAATATTCATTAGGTCATGTATTCGTACTATGGGTTAAAGGTCATCCATAATAAATGTTATAAAAACAAATAAAACAAATTTAAAAATTTTTTATTGGATATTGACAAATAAAAATTATTCTTTTACCAATTTTTTAAGCAAATATATGAATCGACTTCTTTGACGACTTCCAGTAAAAATATATTACACATAGTTTCATAAATTACACTTTAAGCAATTTTAATAATTACTTAATTTATACTGATTATCAGCTTAATTATTTGTTGTTGTTATTTATTGTTATTTCGCGGAACTACACAAATTACAAAAATGATTTAATCTTGTTCATAATTAGTCAACAGTTCGACCGGAAAAACGATCGAAATTTGAAAAACAAACTACCTAATATTATTTTTGCCATATACATGTATTTAAAATACTATTTTAAATATAAATTAAAAATAGATATAAAGATATCGTATAGTTGCAATGGGAAAAATCAGTCTAAATTACGCTCCAAAAACAAGTTTTCATGAAAAACGTTTGGGACTTTCGTCCGAAGCCAACAGCAGCTGCCTAAACGATTATCTAAGTCATGAGTCGACTTTAACATTCTTTCTTTGTATAAATTTAAGAATATATTTCCATATCAACTAAACAGTACATTTGTTCATTGTGAACTTCTATTATCAGTTTCACAGTTTGTTACCCGCACAGAAAAGTTAGCAACCCCTTTTAATTGTATACATTAGCTAAACAAAAACATGGGGTTCAAAGTTCAAGCGTGACAAATAAACCAACAATTAACTTTAATAGCCACTTCCCTTCAAAAACGGAAAGGACAAAATCCATGGAAATATATATTTGTGAAATTAACACTTTCACTCATTTGCCTTAAGTTATTGCCATTGTTTGTCAGTCGTAAAATTTGACAAAACTCCCTAAGCTGGATGCTGAACAAGAGGGGGTCGTCGAGAGGTCTGCAGGGGATTTTAATGATTGATGCCAAAGTCAAGACGCAAATTATTGCAATTAGTTGAAGAAGTCGTTTATTGATTTTGTTGGTCAAGTGACACTTGGGAATTTGAACTATGAGCTTGTGCTCAACTAAAAAGTGTCAAATATAAATGACAACGGAAAACAATTCTAATGAGGTGATAGAAAAGCAGCGAGAAAGGGGGAGAAATTTAGATCAATGAACTGATGAGCACGTGGCGTATAAGCAATGAACTATTGAGCGCCGGAGGCTGTGCCAATGCACGTTTAATGAGTTGCGAAAAGTCAGTCAAGCTGAAAAGTCATACACAAAATATTGAACTTAAATCAACAAAACATTAAAGTCCATTTCAAGGCACAACAGGCGGAAGTACATTGACATTGGGAAAGCATATAAAGTAACCGTAAGACGACAACTGTTTTATAAGGTTTTCTTTTGCAGAGAAAGAGGAAAGAAAAACAATCATAGGGACATAATCGAGAGCACGCACAAACGCAGAATCGACGTACTGAGCTGGACACGACTGGATCTTGATGGCAACAAATCCTAATGCTTATAAATCGCCAGCCACACGCACACAAGTTAGCTAGACGACGTGCCAGATAAAACTCATGTCAAAATATATTTTATGGCAAGGAGAGCCTTGCGGCTTGCCTTGTCCAATGTTGCACGCTGCTTGTGTCTGCTGCTGTTGCTTGCTTAATAAAATTGATGTTGCGTCCATTTCATTATTTGGCTAAGGGCAAATAATGTTGTTAACTCATTTTTCGCCTACCACTGCACACACTTCCCATGGGTAACATTTGTAGCATTTTCAGCTTTGCTGTCCATTTTGGCCAGTCGATATTGTCAACAGTGGTACTGGCTAAATGCAATTAAGATCAAACTATGCGAGTCTGCTCGAAAAAATGCTTTAATTTGTGTTAAAGCACTGCAAGTGTAATTAATGCCACGCCCTTCTCACATATGCTTATTTACAGGCTCCAAGTGCTGGCCAAATACTTCAAGTCCTGGCACAATAAACAAGCTGCCAGCACATCACCTCCTCCGCTGTGGCTCCACCTTCGTTGCCTGCCCGTCTGTTATCCTTGGGCAAATTTACGCTCGCAAGCCGCTTATTTCTGCTGCCCACTGCCACTGCCACCGCATTGCCGACTTGTGGCAAATTAAATTGTTAAAAGGAAAGTAAACGTTGCTCTTTCTCTCTCTCTCTCTCTCTCGCTCTTACACTCTCGCAGTCTCTGTTTCTGTTGCTGAGCAGGCCAACAACTCACAGCCTTCGGTTAATGATGCCGCTTTGTGACCGCTAAGCGCTTAACCTTCAGACTCTGCGACGTCGAGACATGTGATAAAAACATATATGTTTTATACATATACATATGTACATGTATATATATTATATTTTACATTTACTCTCGTTATTCTGCTTTTAACACTTGCTTAATTTTACTTGGAAAATAAGCTTAAGACACATTTTGATGCAAGATTAATGAGTTCTCGTGAACGGTGCCTCTTATTTAATCTTATTACTTCAAGTGACTAACTTGTGTTATCGCACAAATGACAAGTTATTTTAAGTGTCTGAAGAGCTAATTATATTTTTAATTATTTTAAAACATTTTGTTACAATTATGCCCAAGAAAACAACTGTTGTTAAATTGTCTGAGTGCAGCATTCAAGTTTAAATAATATTAGCTTTAATCATTATCATTCAATTTCTGTAGAAGAAATTATGCCTTATTTTTCTCATTCTCAGTTAATGGCTCAAAGTGAAGCCCAATGGCGACAGAGGAGAATATAGACTGCGATGTGGGCTATAGAAATATTCGCAGGTAAAAATATTTATTGAAATTTATAATATATATTTTGACTATACTCGACAAAAGGCCAATTAACATTGGCCTTTGATAGCCCAGGGGCGCCATTGTTATACGCATTATTTATTTCTATAACGCATATATAAAAAAAACATATATAAGTATAAATATATAGCACAATATGACGTCGTACATGAGCATGGCTAAAAATAAATGTGGAATATGAAAAACAAGTGCTTAAGGTCCTTGAGACATCTGACGGCGCAGAAGGCGCAGAAGGCTCAGCAAGCCTGGGCACCCCAGGAGGCGGCATTGGGTAACGACAATCAGGGTCATTAGCGCCACAAACATATGTGATTATCTGGCCAAAAGAGCCTGGACACTGGCAGACTTTGTCTGCTGATTAAGCTGATAAAATTACCCAATGGCAAAATTAAATTTTTAAAGTCAAGTTGCAATATTTGTGCGTAACGGCAGTAAATGGCTTAAATACACGTTTGGCCAAGGGCTGCCAAAGCTGAAGTTCCATTTAAAATCAATGCGAGGAGCAGTGTGTGCGGCTGCATAATATGCTTCGATTTTGCCAGCAAACAAACATAAAATGGCGCAATGTTTTCCTTTCTAGCTGCTGGCTAATCGTACACATGTGTGTGTGTGGGATTGAGTGAGAGTAGCATGTGGAAAATTCCAGCAGCTCGCTAGCTAGCTGGGGAAAGCTTCATGCACATCAAATGAAATTGTAGCTCATACCACGCCAAAGCAACTTCAACGAATTGGGATACATACTATATAAGCATACTCTGATATTGGCCACATTGCAGTATTTGAGCTGGCCATGGTCAGAAGTTGCTCATGGATTTTGGCTGCGAGTTGGCTCTGTTTGACTTTGTCTAACCTTTTGGGCGCCCTGCTTGGAACACTGTTACATTTGTAATTGGCATATCTGTGTCAGAGACATCAACAGCTCCATGTGTCAGGATTAGCCTCCAGGGTGTGTGTCCTTCGAATATGTTTGTGTGTGAGCGTGTGTGAGTGAATGTGTGGATGGACTTGTTGACGCGCTACGACGAAACCAATATACTAAATCCAGATACAGTTTATTGAGCTAATTTCTACTGCGCATCTATTTATGACAACTTTTCACGTGTCGTATACGCAACGGAACTGATATGTCAACTTTCATGGACTTATGTCACTAATGTGGTTTGAATTACATGTTGATTTGTGCTTATATTGCATAACAAATCTCTTAAAGTTGCAAAGTCACAAAATTGCCATAAGACTAATCCACTAAAGCTATTTAAATTTGAAGAAAAGGACTGATACCCTTTATTGCTAACCTGGGTCAACACATTGCACATCAAGCGATAAGAATCAAGTAAATAGCACCAGTTCAGTAACCTTTTAATGCCAACAGTTTTTCTAACCCTTTCATCCCAGGAGCTAAAAAGTTGTGGTGATGGATTAGCTTCAACCCGTCAGTCATCAAATTTTCTGTCACGCAGACGTCTGTGAAATTTCGCATTTCTTTTCTTTTACTTGACAGGCGAATAAAATTTCATTTATTTATTTTTCATTTCCAACTGCAAATTGTTTAGTCTATTTTGAAAAAGGATTGTTTAGCTCTCGGCTGTATCAACAGGCGTATTTTGCAATTTGTCATTATAATTTGATATTTTTTTTCTTCTTGTCTTCACCTTTTACAAAATAACTGCGCAAAAATCAAAGTATATATTCTTTTTTGTAAATTAATACGAGTTTATTAATTTCAGACTGGTCGCAAATTAATTTTGTTGGCATGAAATTTGATTTGCGCTGTAAGCTGAGATAGATTTTTGTGGTTTTGTGCGTAGGCGTCATAAAAACTATCGCTCAAATCAATAAGCTGTTGGTATTCGTGCTCTGAGGCTTCATATCAGTATGATTTGCTCTCTTTTTTATAACTTTGTTTGTCCGACAGGAAGGAGGGATCTCTAGAGGGCTTTAACTTTACTCTTTGTTAGCCATATGTTGTCTGTAACATGTCGACGTGGTGCCGTGCCGTTCCTCCTACCCTTATTTTTATATTTTGTGGTTCTCATTTAAATAAACCCAAATTTATGGCGCACACACGCACGCACATTCTTTGAGCGATTGCTGCGTTTTAACTTGGCTTACTCTATATATATTCAAAAGAGATGGGGTAGGTATTTGGGTTTGAGGCTATTTCCGTTCTAACAATGGCTGCTCGTTGGCGTGATTTATACGACGCAGCGTGTAGAGATTTCATTACATTTTCGATGCGTGCTACACTCACTTTAGAGAGGTTTGTTACCCAGTTTTTTCTCGCATTTTTGTAGCCCTTGCGAGTAACGGAAATTTAGTTTAATCGAAGTTGTTGTCACGAATTGCGACCGCTGATTGATTGCCCAATTGATAAGCCAGCCGAACGACTGGCATGCAAATTAACTTAAAGTTGCCACGAAATCTTCGTCACAATTTTAATTTGCAACTGAAAAACAAATGACATTTGCCATTTATTGTTTGTCGTTTGTCGTTTGCTGTTTTCCTTTCTTTGCTCTGCATGAAGTTTATCTTTCTCATTTGTCCCAACAACAACAACAAACGAGAACTGGAGTCAAATTCAAATTTGTATCAAAAACATGGCAGCAGCTGCGTCGGTTTGACTCTGTGGCTGACGAAGAATAAAAAAAAATATGAACTGTGTGGTTTGGTAGCAAAATACAAGCGAGGGTGGTACCATAAGTTTACTCATATTTTGAAATGTCTAAACATAAAGCATGAAAACTTTTTGAAGCACAGGAAATTTCCACAATTCTTTAAATGACCCACGAAACTAAAGTTTTTGTTAAATCAATTGAAATCATGAAAGTGGATACAAAATGCGTTTGGGCAGCTGCATTCTAAGTTGTCTTCGCCTTCGCCTTTGTCTTGTGTTCGCTTTCGTTTTCGCTTTCATTTTCGATTTCAATGCATAAATTATTCAAAGAGCTTCTGGGGCAGATGAGCTGCTCTCTGAAGACAATGATAATGTAAAGTTTTTATTTTTCATTTTTTTTTTTATTTTTGTTCTGGGGCACCTACCTCATAAAAATAGAAGGAATTCAAGTTGTCCAAATCGCCAGCATGTGGCGACGTTAAGTTGCCGACGTTGCCCGCAGTTGCTGCTGCCTGAAAGTCGCTGCCAGGCGCTGTTGTTGTTGTCGTTGCTGTTGTTGCTGCCGCAACCGCTGCTGTTGTTGTTGTTATTGTCGCTGCTGTTGTCTGTATAGAGCTGGCGGTCGTTGGCGTTGGCGCCAACAGCACGTGTGAGAATGCAGGTGTAAAATATGTAAGATTAACGGCAGCATCCGCTGACGTTGGCGCTGCTGTTGTGCCACTCAACGTCAACTGGCTGCCGTTAGACGACAGTGGAGGCGGCAGCATACCCGATGATACGGAGGCCAGGGTATAGTAGAGTGAGCTATCAAAAAGCCTTAGATGCA
This sequence comes from Drosophila acutilabella, assembly GCA_035046005.1. NCBI lineage: Eukaryota > Metazoa > Arthropoda > Insecta > Diptera > Drosophilidae > Drosophila > Drosophila acutilabella. Next base: position 212,333 of record JAWNOK010000104.1, on the reverse strand, counting down.
ACATGCTGCCAGTGAGTAAAATAGCCTTAAGTGTGAGACATTTTAAACTACAGTTGATACCTAAAAATAAAATAATTATATTAATAAACTTAAAATTCTTTATAATCATGTATATTTAAATTCTAATACTTAAGCCAAAACCTCTTCCTAATAAAAATTTATATAATTTGAGCTTGATTTACTCTCATAAATCTCCACCTAAACGCTTAGAGTACTCGCTGGCTTAATGCCAAACACATTTCTATGGCTAACATGACTTTTGTGTGGAAATTGGCAGCCGGTGTGCGACCTTGTTGTGAGTTTACCTCTGTATGTGTGTGGGCGTTTCTGAAAATTTGTATATTTTCCTGCTTAGCTGGATTAATTTCAGCTTGTGTGCTGAATCTTGTTATAAGCCTGGCGCCGTTTGCGACATTTACAGGTGCCAAAGTTTGACGCTCAATGAACCTGGAGTTTGATGAGGGTTTTAGCATATCAAAAAAATTCCCATGTTTATCTTTTGAACATGGGGCAGCAGTAAATAAATTGATGGCCAACTTTTGTCAATTGATAAATTGCCCGAATACTTTTTTTTGTGTTTAAGCAGCAGCTCAGAAAATTTTAGCTTAAATTTCACAGTTGAGTTGCAAGAAAATTTAACACAATTTGGATTAAAACAAACTGTTAATTTAAAGTCTGTGATTAAAAAAGAAAAGAAGAAATCTTAACGTGTGCTTAACATAAGTTGGAAATTAGTTAATAGTCCATTTGATTTCTATACCTGTTCAGGCGAGCATAAAGCGACTAATGTACATTTTAACCTCTATTAGCAACACTTTCACACACCAACACACACACATTCACACAAAAGTCTGATCAGTGAGCTGGAATAGCACGTTTTGGGGTAAATTATCAGCATGTCACTAATTGAATTAAACATGTGCAAGTCTTGGGACCTTTGGACATGCAACTGATTGTTGGTTGTCCATGGCTGATAACAATAACTTAAACAATTAGCTTGTTGCCAACAATGGCAATGTCCTGGAGACACGCACGTCTGTCTGTCTGCTACAAACTAATACATATGCACAACAAAAAGGACTTCTGAACTTTCCGTTGGCCTCTAAACTTGTGTATGCATATGCTTTGCTCTATGTCTGACTGTTGGCTGTCTGTCGGTCTGTGTTTAACTGTCTGGTGTAATATTTGACAGCGGCTTAAAATTAAAAACGCTACAATATGTCAACTTATTAGCCACAATCTGTGGCTGTGGCTGTGACTGCGCAGCTGTGGCAAAACGTGCATGAAGTTTCTAAATAAATTTTATTTTAAATTCAAACTTTGTTGCGAGTTATTTGGTCTACTAATGCGAGCACGCAACTATTTTGGCAATGATTTATTAGTGCACGTAGCTCTTGGGAATACGCTATGCCCGCGCTCTCTAGGGCTTTTGTCTGCCTGCGTTCTGACAGATTCAATTTAGTCGAGTGCCTGCCACTTGGGAGGCGGCTGGGCATGTCCACATGTCACCACTTTCGATTCTTATAAATTTATCACTTTTTATTGCATTTTACATGTGCATAGTTTCACTTTCTCTTTGTTTTTGTTTTTGTACTAAGTCTTTTTACTCTCATTTGGCGCACTGCCAAAAATGCTTTATAGCGTCTGTTTTATGTTTTGCATAGTCGCACCATATATGCTTGTGTGTGTCCCCATGTTTCTGCATCTCCTTCCCCATCTGTGCCGTCTCTGTGGGTGCTGACAATGTGATGAGTTGCACATAAAATAATTATTCAAAATGTGCTACTAAAATGTCATTTAAGTGGTAATGCTTTGAAGTGGTTTATGAAATATTGCGCATACGCAACGTACAATTTTAATGTGAAAAAACATAAACAATTTTTGTTGATTGTTTAATTTTGATTTACAATAGGATAAAGCTTAGAATTATCAAGTGAATTGGCTGTTTTGGCTTTTTAAATCTAAAACTTAATCAAAGTAATTGGATACTTCTGAAATGCCTATATTTATCACTGTTTATACTCTGTGTCCCTTTATGAATATTATTTTGTTTGACTTACAATTGGTTATGTAAATATGTAGACTATATTTTTTACTTTTCCGCTGACTTACTATATGCATATGTAAATTGGCAAAATCGCTTTGAAGAATTATTTAACTCAACCCATTTGGACTTTGCATAATCAGATTGGTATTAAAGTTTTGCGGCTGCTGTTAATGCGAATTTAATTTGCATGCAAAATATCTGGGCAAAGCTGCTTTTATGGCATAGACCCGATTTTGGACTTAAGAAGGAATGAGGTTTGTAGAGAAATGCTTTTGTGTAAGTATTTTATTTGTTTTGCAGTGCGCTTTGGTTCAAATTGATTGACATATTTTGACTAAGCTGTCAGCCAAAAAATGCAGACAGATTCAGACAATAAGAAGCCAAATTTCCAAATTTTTCTTAGCTATGACATTTCTTTATATTTATTTTGGCACTGCCTTTGGCAGCTTGTCGATGTTGTTGCTATCGCAATTGGTGTTAGCGTCGAGAAGCATTCAATTTGATTGGAGAAATCAATGCAGAAATCGCTCAAGTGTATGCAAGAGAACTTTTGGCGGAGAGTAGCAGTTGATGTTGCTTCGCAAGTGACTTGAATCTGACAATGGCAAATGAGCAGCTTTAAAGATTGTCACAGATACCGAGTATGAGTGTATGATAGCACGAGTGTGTAATCAATGCAGAGTTTGTCAGAAGAAAAATAACTGACAGTATGGCAATCTGACATACTGACAGGCTTTCAGCTTAAGAGCAGCTACTTAAGAGATGCGTTGCCTCATTGCAACTACAACGAATTTAACTTAGTGCAACGTTGCGTATGCTTCATAAAGCCCCTGATGCATCTTCGTTGAAACTCACTGCTGACTTTACTACCAATAGTGCCATATTTATGTATTGTGTTTTCTTTTGTTCTTCCTTTGAGTCCCAACCGCTTTAGGTATGCCATTAAACCATTACGTTGTCTGCTGCTGTTGCTGACTTTAATGTGTCCTCTGACAATTGTCAAGCACATATTGCCAAGTGGCGGAGGACATGTGGCCGCGACGCCATGCGGACTCAAAATGAAAAATTGATTTCACTGCAAAAATATGACTGCAGCATAGTCTGGGTACAATCTTTATTGGGTCAACAGATCGTCCACGTTGTATCTGTTGTATACCAATTTTTGATATTTTTTCCCATTTTTTTATTTATAACTTATGTCTTGCTTTGTGCTGTTTATGGCCCCCCTTAGCACTTCTCATCGTGTGTGCAATTGCAGTTCATGGCAAGCAGCACAATAACGACTAAAGTTTAGTATTTCATTTCAATTTTATGGAGCGTGACGTGTGCTTGGCGCATAAAGGATAATTGGCACAGACTAAAGCCACGGGGACCAGACTTTAAAGCACTGCTTATACACAAAATATTTTAAAAGTAAGCACACAAATACTAAGTACAAATATCTCTACTTATACATTGTTTAACTCTGTTGTTTTACTGATTTGAATACAGTCTCAGGAGTCTTGTAGCCATAAAATACATTCAAGTTTTTTTCTACTTGTAAATTTATTGTGAGTATAAATAAGAGTTCATTTCTTGCAACTGAACTCAGACGACTTGTAATAATATTTTTTTATTATTCCACTCATTATTGTTATTACTAACGCCCCTTAGTAGGGACAACTTAAATATTATCTGTCTGAAGTAATTAAAATGGTAATTGTTGTACTCAACTGGTTTATTTGGTAGTTTAATTTTTGCTTTATGGCTTATCTTGTGATAAAGGTATTAAAATGTCAAAGATATCTTTGACATGGTAAGATTTAAGTCGCTTTAGGCTGTTAATTCCACTGTCGCGCGACTTAAGTAGCCACTAATTTGAAATCCTAAAGACAGACAAACTGACAGACATAGTTGCACGTTAAGCCAAACAAAACCGTTGGCATATAAATGTCTAGGATATAGGCAAGTCGGCTCGTTATGCTGTCTCGACGGTATCAGCAAATGAAATGTATTCATGCTCTGTAATTTGAGTACATAAAAGGGTATGCCAAGTACTTTAAAACAGACTGGCAACCAAATAGTTTACCTATTTATACTCTATATAAAAGGTATCGTTGTGTCGTGCATTCAAGCTGAAATAAAATTCCTAGTTGCTCAAATGGTAAACGCAACAAATTGAAAAGTTCGTGGTGAGAGTTCTTGGAGTGAAACTTTTGTGGCGCCTCGTCCGGGGCCTCGAGCTGCGTTCTATGTCCCCAATGGCCAAAATGCCGACGCGTCTTTGAATGGCATTTTATTTTATTATTACACACAGGTGCTTGTGCATTTATATTCAAATTTGTAGCACCTGTAAAACAGTTTTGAAAACAATGAAGACACACCACACCAAAAGGGCGCAGGTTGCACGTTAAGGGCGTGGCATCGTTGTCTGGCAGCTGGGCTGTCAGCTACATACTATACAAAGGCACACACATTCAGATCAACACGCTGACACATAATTGGTATGCGTGTGTGTGTTTGTTCCTGCAGCTGTGGCCATTTGGAAAAGTTAGACAAATATAAATGTGTAAGGCAAATCGCAACAATACATTTTGCCACTCAAGATTAAGTTTCCATTCAGAGAGTGTGGCTAGAGGTAAATTTTAAAGTTTACCCTCTTATCAATGGCCAGACATTATGATTATGACTTGGCCAAAAAGTTTATATATTTTATTTTCTCTTTGGCTTACACGTGTCTTCAACGCAGGTCATTTGTGAGGTGGGTTAAGTCGTAATACATGATTTTGCTCTCTAAGCTGACAGTCGAACCGGGGATTGTTTAATATACCAGCTAAAAGAGCACGAAAAAAAGTAAAAGCAAACGAAAACGTATCCACGAATTCACGACTAAGAAAAGAAAAATGCGTATACGACATGTTAACCAGACATTCTGCGTAGGCGTTGCTTTTACATTTACTTTTGCCGTATTCCTGCATATGCCGGTGTTTATTTAAAGACTTACCAAACAAAATACCTAAAAAAGGCGTTAGATATTGAAAAAGCCTTAGCCGTGCAGACTGATTTATTAATAATTTTCAAACCCACACGATGTCCGACATATACTTTACACTTATTATGTGCTCTTATCGGCATCTGTCTGTCAAAATGTCAACAGCTAATGTCTTTTCTTTGTGCGTAGTCTCTAAAAAAAATAAACTTGTGTGTGGCTTAGGGCCAAACAGCAGACACACACTACGTATGAGTGATATTTCTAGCAATTTAAGTGAAAAGCTCATGTAAATTGATACTTTAACAATGCTCAGAGCTATGCAGAGACTTGTCTATTTGATTTGAACATTAAATGGATTTTAGTTGCCAGTTTTTCAAACACTTTAAGCGCCTGCCAAGTAGCCACCCCAACATACCCACCCAAGGCCAGTGGCGAGGACTAGTCTGTGTAGCAGCAAAAACACTTGAGTATGGCACTTAAGCGCCTTCATTGAATGTTTACACAAAAACGATTCGCACCTGAACGAGGTAGAACGCTAGATTGAATAAAAAACAGAGGCATAAATTAAGCAAATTAATTAAATTCATTGAAATGAATGAATGAATGCCGGATGCAGGATGTTGCCTAGTTGTGCCCATTTGGGCAAGCCTATTAAGTCAATTATAAATAAATTATGCTGCCTTCAGCGAATACTTGACTCCTTGGCTTGGGGCTAATGTAATCGGCCCGAAAGCACAAAGGCGGGTGGCGTTAATTAGCTAGCAGAGAACGGGAAGTTATTATTATTATTTATGCATCTAAGGGGTATGCAGTGTAGGTAATTGTTTCACTATGCGAATGAGTTGCGGGTGTAACATTAATTTTTTCCACCTTGACAGATCAAGTGTTTTCCCCAGGCTTAATCAACCTTATAAGTTATGCAAGAATTCTATAACTTTGTAGCCAAAGCAATCGAAAATTGCTGATGCCGCGAGCAAAGACTCTCTTCAAAGATGCCACAATCTGAGCAGAAGCCCAGACAGGCAGACAGATAGGCACACAGACAGACAGACAGTGGGGAGATCTGAGAGATAGACACACCATTTATTTCTATATATAATTTATGCGGTATACACACAGTTGGTGCGTTGTGTTAAGTAGAATTTTGAACTTGACTTAATTAGACGCAAATGCACAAAATGCCAAGCACCGCAAGTTAAAGACCACATTTTCTGCAGAGCACAACAGATTTCAGCAAAAGGCCAAAGAAAAGCTAAAAATAGAAAGCCTTAAAAAAAGTTAACAAATTCTAATTGTAATAATTGTTTTAATTTAACCAAGTTTATATATTTATTTGCTCATGCCACATATGGCTATAAAAAAGCTAAATGAGCATCACTCTCCGGCTCTGACTGGCGGCGAGACCTATCCCCGAATCATGCGTAAAACGCCGTCGCTCGTTAATTAATCAAAAAAAAAAACAGTTGATGCTGCCAGCGGCAGTGACTTTTGATTTCTGCTGTGGTGTTGGTGGTGCCAGTGGTGCTGCTGTACAACAGCTGGTCAACGAACCTGCTCTGTGCAGTCAATTAAGACAACGTTAGCCAATCAAAGTGCATTACATTAAGTTGATGCGTACGTGAACGCGTATTTAATTAAATGCTAAATAATGAATTTAGCACGTGTTGTGCCAGGAAGTGTCACAATCAACGTCGTTGGCTACTTGTAAATATCAGAAAAGCAATTTTGGTTTAATGTAAACAAAACTAGCGACTGCCGGCCAAAAATACAAATGAAAACTCACAAAAGGAAACGGACGCGACGTGGGCGATGCCAAAAAGTTCACATTAAAGTCAAAATCAAACGAAGCGTTTTGGGCAAGTCAACAACCAGCAAAAGAGACAACATGATAAAGCAGATAAAGATGCAAATAAAATCAGCATCAACACCTACAAGAGATGTGACACAACCAGCAATGAATAAATCACAAATTTCTTTGGTTTCCATCTGCATTGCCACAATTCGTGTTGCCACATGTGGAATGGGCAAATCAAGCTGTGATTCACTGCTTTTCTCTTTACCAAGCCCGTAATTAGAGCAGAGCGGGGGATGTAGCGGACTGTAATGCCTAGTGGGCGTGGTTATGGGCGAGACAGAGCAGCAGGCACAGCGTATTTTAATTTCACTGAATCATTGAATTTACAAATTTAAAAATCAAAGGAAATATATATTTATAGTACATAAAAAAATAAATTTAAGGAAATTATATATATTTTCTTTAAGCCAGCAATAGGCGCTAGATTTAAGTACATATATTAAATAAAACATGTGAAGTTTGAGCCAGAGAAATCGTCACTAAGTAATTTATTTTTAGCTTCAGTAGATTTTCGTGTCTGGCTTGACATCACTGTCAATCAGAGTCATGCAGTCTGTCTGTAAGTCAATCTGTCAGTCGGTTAGTCAATCAAGCACATAGCCAGCTTTTAAGTCGGCCAAGAAGCAGACATGTCTCTACTCGCTGAGGTGTAATATAATTTACTTCGTTTTCAGCCAACAAATCGTAGCTTTGGGCGTCGCGGTTTGCTGCAAATGTCATTTAACCATTTTAACGTAAAAGAACAATTTGGCCAAAAGCTTTTTCCATTCGAAGGCACTGCAATTGGCACTTGACACTTGATTTTCCAGTTAGAGTTAGAGGTAATCCCGCTTAATTACCCGTCTTCTAATTTTTGTCTTCTGCGGAGCCTTTTCTTCTGCTCCAAATCTTGAGCAAAGCATTTTCTTTGTCAATACATTTTCTTTTCTATGCCCGACACGTACGCGTCGACGGGACTGCAAAAGGATTTTACTCCTTTCATGTGAGCTTAGCGCACTTTTATCCCAAAACTGTTTGCATACCAAGACATGTGGCATGTGGCATGCAGCATGTGTAACCTTTGATTGCCGCACTTTATTCATAGACCAAATCAACCTGAGGTAAATAGAATTGAGTGTGGCACGTGAACATGTTTTTTCCACACTGAAATTGGTAGGAGATTTTATTGTTATAGAGCATTAAACTGACACCTAAAAACCGCAGACATTGACCTTATGCTTAACATAGATTTAAAAGGCGTACCCATATCATTTAGCTACGAATACGAAAAATAAGTTGGTAGTCAGCCTCTTAAATATTTATATTTTAACTATCATTTATAAGCTTACGATTCTTAGAAATAGTAAACTCAACAACGGGCAATTTCCTGATAATTTTACAGTTCAGTTCATCAATCGATTAACACATTTCCTCCTCAATTGAAACTACGCTCTGAAATTTGAACAAGCTTTTCAAGAGCATTCAGCTAACAGGATTCTCGCAATAATCATACAGAAAACCTCTTATCCTTTTTCACTTTCCACACTCTTAGCTGCTAGCTATGCTCAAACTCGTACAAGAGAACAAGAATGCATTGGAAAACTTTTAGCATTTAAATAAGTTGTGCAAAAAGTTTATTTGCACTCGATTTCAGCTTGTCTGTGCAACGAGCAAACTTAAGCGAACGGCAGAATAACAAAACACCATTCAAGACTATTTATTTAAAGAGTTGGTAACGCTTCTCCGGCAAGAGTTTTGCATCGTTATCCTAAAGTCTAATGGATAAATCTAAGATGCAATTGAGCCTCAACTTAAGTGGCAATTATATTTATATTTGCAGCAACTGTTAAGTGATTGCCTATTGAAAACTAAAATCTTATAAACTATTTGCAAGTTTTATCAAATCAAAAACAAAAATTAATTGAACATTTATGCGAATATTTTAATTTAACACTAACGCTCGCTGTTTATTTTGGCAAAAAAATGGTTTTCTAAATGCATTTAAATGCTTTATTTGCATTTTTTGTATAATTGTGTGTGACTGACTGATTGCCGGCCTGATTGCATGACTGCATGATGGCCTGGCCTGCAACATGTTAATGAGCTGTCGTTCCATTAGTAAATTGCCTGTTGGCTCATTTCTTCGCCTGCTGTTGACGTCACATGTCAGTGAAATTATCAAAACTTTGTTGCAATTTTCATTGGCATTGGCCCCATGACAGAAATGCTGGCATTATTACTGTGGTTTCTGTTTTTTTTTTCTCTCTTTTTTTGCAGTAACAGCAAATTTGATATCTGCAATAATAAAGCAAAGCAACTGATGTTGGTGCTTTTATGTTGAATATTTTGTGACATTGTTATTGTCAGCATTGTTTACGTTGGACAGTAAACAGTGAGAGTGTCCCAACGCTATTAGAACTGACCGTCAACCTGCCCAGTTTATTTTCATTCACACACATATATCGTTGCTTATCTGGGCTGACTGTCCAACAGCACACATATGCTCCAATTAGGTACAACAAAAGTGTTTTAATCACAGCAGCGATAAAATTGTGAAATATATATTTTTTTTGTGGTTTTTCAAGCGGGACACACAACTGGCTGCTAGCCAGAGATTTATGAGACATTTAAACTTGAATTTGTGGCTTTTGCCATGCGGGCAACGAGACTTGGCCAATAAAATGCCAAAGCGATGGCAGCTTTAAGTTTTAGTGAGTTTAAGACCATTTCATAGCCAAGCAGGAAACACCACACAAATTCGAGTAATCCGTCTCCATTTTTATGATAAACTCTACGCTGAAATTTGGTTCTCTGTGGTATTGAAGGTGTGCAACAATTTAGAAGTAATATTTTCCCATAAAACCAAATTATGGCACATTTATAATTGAATTCACTTAGTTGGTTTACAGTCATTTAAACTCAAATGTTTAAGTTATCATTCGTTGTGCATAAAATGAGTATTCACCATGAATTCAACTGAATAAATGTGTGCTTAATGCGCTATATTACGTATTCGCAACGTTACGCAGAATATGCAAGGCAAGTGGTTTTCGCATCCACATAAGCACATCCCCTCTAATAACCACACGCTGCTTAGTGGGTGGGCACACACGACGTATGATTAACGTGCCTGGCAACTGGACCTGACACTGCAAAAGCGACTATATGGTGCGTTTTATAATAGATATATAAAGTGCAGTCTGTTCTTTTTTTAATCACATATATTTCTTCAGTGTTTTAAACGGATTGCGTGAAGCACACTTGAAACGCAATGATATAACCATTAAAAATATTAACAATAAAAAATTATTGAAGTGTCACGAGCTTGGGGATTTATGATCATGCATAATTGCATGGCCAATAAAAATTAAATACGCGTTGAACTGTCAGCTGGCAATTATTGGACTTAAGTGCAGTCGATAATTAAGCTGAACGTGTTAAGAGCGCATAAATAATAAAGTAATGAGTAAAATTAAATATCACACAATGATATGAAAATATCATTTAAGTACACGTTGTCAGTGGCGGTGACAACGGCGGTGTCTATGGCGGTGGCCTGAAATTGCAAACCACAGCAGACGTCGCAATGGGACAAACATTCACCGGGTAATGAGGTGGGAGCGTCATTAAAAAAGAGCCGTGCACAGCACAAAAACAAAAATAAAAGTGAGAGAAAAGAAATATATAAAAAAGGGGCAGCAGACAGCCAGAAGACAGGCAGACAATTGGACAGCCAGACATTCGGCACATTATTGGTAATCACAATATTTATGTGCGTTTAACGACACGACAGGCAAAATTGTTGAAACAAATCATTGACAGCTGGCACAGAGCAAGACACGAGATTCGCACACATTTGCGGTGGTCTACACTTCACAACAATCTCATTCTTATCTTACTTTTACTTATGTTTCATTTCTTTTTTCTGACTTTATTGCCTGATTTCTTATATTTTTTCTTTGTGGAATTTTTGCTTTCTTTTCGGGACTTTGCATACAATAAATCAGTTTTTTTTTGTCTTGCAAAGTCATAAAAAGAATCCCTCAAAGACGCTGGCTAAGACAAATTTAACTCTCCTGACGAATATTCTATTGCAAATGTGCTTCTTAAAGAAATGTAAGCTAAATTCAATTTACCTAAATTTAAGAGGAAAATAAATCAGTCAAAATGTCAATATTTATCAAATTGAAAATAATTTGTTAATTCTAATAACAATTAGTAACGCTTAGTTTAAGCGTTATTTGATAGTTTAAATAGACATATGAAACTTTTACTAAATGTGTGTTCTAATTACACGCAGCATTTATTTCCTTTGTGTCGTTTTTAATTGAATACCCTGTAGATTTAATTTGCATTCAAGCTGCTGACCAAGGCGAACAATACACAACAATTTATAATTCAAAAATTATAAATATATGTATAGATTTTAAGGCTTCATAATGTGACTCTAAGCCAAAAATAAATTAAGCTAAGCTAATGAAATTTTATGAATTTATTTTTGATTACTGAGTATCTAATCGTCTTCTATATCTATTTACCAATTGGTTTTTGTCCTTGCATTTAGATTGTCATTGTTATTTGGCAGCCCTGCAACAAGCGCAATTAGCAATATTGCGGAAAAACCTTTTAAACTATGTAAATGTTTACATAGCAAATCGTTCATGTTCCCAAAAACAGCAAGAAAAAAAATTTTATTGAAATTGTTTGCATTTTTTGGTTGGCTGCCCATATAAAGGAGAATTTTGAAATTAATAATGAATTTCCCATAAAACTGCAACTTGACAAAAACTATTTATATAAAGGCTTGAATTTATAAATTAAATTTCTGATTTTTTCTGAAGGCTGACAAGGTATAATTTGACTCGGTAGTGACCCACTTCTCAAACAATTTAAAACAAATAAGTAAATTTACCACACTGGGTTAAAAAAATATGCGCCACTATAACATAAAAAACCAACTGACACAAAAATTCAATTAGAAGACACAAATCGCAGACAAATTTATATAGAACGTATGTCAGTGGATACTATTAAAATTCTGCGGAATTTTGAGACTATACAGATCTATATACGACCGAAAGTGAGTTCGCCTATTTGTATTGTATCAGTTGAAATGTGTGTCAGTGAAACTGATGTGGGTGTGTTATTTTAATATACAACTTCCTGTTATTGTCAGCCGACAGTGGAGTCAATGACATGTAAAATTTGTCAACTGACTATTTTTCAAACAAATCCGGATATATATGTACATTTTTACGGCTTTGAAGCAGTTTTGATTGCGCTTGGTAAAAAAAGGAAGCGTCTCGGCTGTCGCAAAGTATCATTGTATTGAAGCACTGATAAGTAATACAATAAAGCAAACTCGATTGATAGGCGCACGTGTGCGCCAAATAAAATAAGATAGCATCTCAGAAAGCCACACTGTTTGGCTTAAAGATACCACGTTACACAGTCTGCAGATACAATGAGGACAGAGCAAATACTTGGCTGTATAACATAAAAAACTCCCCCACTCTGTCTGCTAGGAATACAGGGTATTTATAAATATCTAAAAAGCACTCGTAAAATACATAACGCACGACTGACAAACTAAATGCCGTCAAGTGAAAAATGAGTAGAATGAGCCACATAAGCAGCTGCTAAAGCTGTTAGCCAAGCGCAAAAAAAATATATACAAAATACACAACAACATAATCAGCTAAGGAAAGTGCATAAAATATGCCATAGCCACCAAATTGGAAATTGAAAGACTGAGTGAGTAGCATTGGAAATGCTACAAATGCCATTTGCAATTTTACACGCACGTATTTCTATTTCTTTATGTATCTAAGCACTACGACTACTGCGAAAGTGTGAGTAAAGTATGAGTAAAGATACTTATCAGTGAGAGTGTATGAGTGGCAAATATGACTTTGTGTGTGAGTGTGTGCGTCTGCTTATGCATACGTGATCTGGCTGGTATTTCTGTTGCATACATTTCAGCAGCTGCCAGTAGAGCTAAATTGACTTTGCTTACTGTTCAGTGTTCAGTGTTCAGTGTTGGCTTTAACATTCTTTTCAACTTGATTGCCTGCATGCCAAGCTCATATTATGTGCTCCATAATCAAGTGTGTTTCAGGAAGTAAAACATTCCGTTGATGTGAAACTTATCACTTTATTAATTTCAGTTCTTTCTCTGGTAAATAAACTTAAAGAGCTCACTAAAGCATGTATTGTATTGTATTGTGTGTAAATCCAAAAGTAGTTGGCTATAAATTTAAAAAGATAATCAATTTCTTAAGCAAGCTGCCTTTTAAGCATTGTGTAATTGACAAGAAATTGATTTTGGGAATGTCCTTTTTACCAGCAGTGCGCAGTTTTCAGTTGCCGTAAATCAGCGCTCGGCCTATCAACACTACCACACCCGACCACGCCCACACACTTCTATACACACACCAACTCACACTACACACACACACATACCCAGTGTGCAATGTCGCGTATGAAAACCACATGATTAGCTTTGCTTCTCTTTCTGTATGTTAGTGTGTTGAAAAGCGTTTGCGAAAACTTCAAGGGACTAACTTCACATATGTTGCTAGATTCTGACTTCAGCTTCGTATTGCATGACAGTGGCGGTGTCGGTGTCCAGCTAACAACTTCATAAATATGTCGAGCATGTGTATCGCATAACAACCTCCCCTCGGTCCAAACTCAACTCCCACGCTCTCCCCCAGAAAATTCCAACTTCTGAGCAGAGATTTGTGCGTGTCATCGCTCAAAAGGGAACCATTTTTACGCTTCCGTTCAACAACAAAATGGCATTAAACGCAGATCAATCACAATCTAGACACCAAACTGACCCACATAGTCACAGGATGTGAGCTGAATAGAGTTGGGGCCAGAGTTTGGGTCTGTCCATAACTGACATTTGAACTTTGACGTACGCACTTTTATTCTCTACTCTTCTCTTTCCAACTTTCCTATTTGCTTCCTTTTCTTTATTTTTTTTTTTTTGTTGATTGTTGGCATGAAAAGTTTTTCTATTTGCTGGGTTTATATGCCTTGTTTGCCCTGCAAGTGTATGCAGTATGCCTTTTGTATGGGTTTATTTAGATTAATTCCCAGCACTTCAGATAACAGCCCAGAATGTATGACTCTAAAGCAACTCCCTTGAAACTTTTCAGCCCAATGCACAAGAATGTATCTCATCCATTAAATGTGTAATTAATTGAAAAAACAATTTTTAAGCTATACCAATTTGTTAGCAGATGTATGGCAGCTCAGAAGTTTTCAGCTCAGTGAAATTTTGGTAGCCACAGTTCGACACAGTTTTGTACACAATTTGCAAACAATTCAATGTATTTTGACCACAGCAGCTGAAATTTTGTAACCAACTTGAAGAAAACTTTCATGCAAATTACTTTGCAGATTTGCAGAACAAATTGAATTTAATATGTTTTAGATAGCACTAGATGAAATATTATTTAAGAGCTTAGTAAATTAGATTCGTACTTAACTACATCAAAAATTTGATTACGGTTGGAACTTTAATGTGTTTATTTTGCTACAATGTTGGAACGCCAACAGTTTTCATTGCACCATAAATTTGATTTCCACAACGATATGTGGATTTGATTAGAAATTGCAATATGTAACCACATTTTCTTTTTCAAGCAAACGCATAAATTACAAATGAATGCAGTCCGAATATTCAGTGAACGATTTGAAATGATTTAGTCTCTGAACTCATTCTGGGCATTCTTTAGAGCAATATGTAAAAGATAAATGCTAAATCTTGACTACACTTTTGACACACGACTAAAAAGATACTTATATTAGCAACAGATACAAATTTAATTGATATACATGACTAAGTGGAAATTTGTAGACATTTGGCAATAAGTTATATTAATTGCTTGACTTTTCGCACCGCACTGTATTTGCATTGAATTCAAATGTTAAGATTAATCACTGTCAACTAAATACTTATATGAATTGAACAGATACTTAAAAGCTAAGACTGAGTCCAAGGCATGGCGCTTATAATTGCGCAATGCAATCCGATACTCACTCAAGTATTTGCCGTGGCATGAATTGCAATTGCAATTTCAATTTAAATAGCGTTTGACTTTAGTTCGAAACCAAATGAAATCGGCAATGGCAACTGCAATTTGCTGTTAAAGTGTTAAACAAGCGACGCCAATTTGCGACAACAAGTTGTGATTTGTACTTCAATTTTTTGCAAAACTATTTGGCACGAAAATTTCACTTCGATGGCACTCGTTGAGAAGTTGATGATTTGGTTTTTCAAGATGCAAACAACTGCAGCACGTTTTGATCACTCTCAGATGCAAACACACATACACAATGCGACCAATTAAATGTTAGTCTCTTTCCGTTTTACTGTGCAACGTCAACCACTTTGAAGTGTGTTGCACCAAAGTCGGTTAACACTTCACTTTAGTTGGCATTCAAAATTCCACACGGCACATAAATCTCAAAATCTCGTTATGGTCAATTTGCTGTTGGACGTTGGACACTATCCTTCCGTTTTGGCAATTGCACTTGATTTTGTCTTGGGCTTCCCGAAGGTCGTTACAACTACTACATTAAGCATAAAACACTTTTTCATTTCATTTCTACATTTTACGAATTATCGCGATATTCCAACCAGAGTTTTATGCGCGTTTTTTTGGTGTTTTGCTCGGAGGCCACGCAGCATTAAGAAATTCACCGTCTGGCTCATTCACAATTTCGCATTGAACTGAATTTGTGTGCGGCATCGTCGTGCGGATTTTCCTGTTTGCTGTTGGCTGCTGCTGCCGCTGCCAAAGCACAGTGGAGCTTCTCTATGGGAGGCAACGTGTCAAAATAAGGCTTACGTTTGGTTAGGAAAATTAAATTAATTTCTTGAATTAGGAAAAGTAAAATATTGTTTTTATAATTTTGTATAGCAAGAGCCAGAACTGTAATATTTTATTAACATTATTTTATTGCGGACTTTCAAGATTTTCTATTAATTCCAAGTATTCTATTAATTCAAGTAGTCTTTGAGTCAAAATATTTGAACACTTTATTATACTTGTGTAAACGGCCACATTGATTTAATAATGCCATTTTAAGGCCATTCATTATGGTGGGAGTATTTTTGGCAATAAAAATATGGTCACACAATCACTTTCAAGAATAAAAACAAAAATGTGTAAAAAAGCTAATTAATAATAATCTGTAAATTAATTAACAATCTTATTCGATTTTTAAAAATAAAATTGACGGTGATGACACTAGTTAATTTGTATTAAATAATTCAATAAAATTTAATAATTATTTTAACGATTTGTCGGCTGGAAATTAAATCGTTTTCAAATCATCTTGGTTTCTTAATTGTACGCAAACGAACAATATTTAAATCGTTTAAAAATAAAATTCATAGCTGTGTCTAACATATTAAACCACTGTTCGACGCCAACGTCGCTGCGCGCTGCGTGATTTCACTTCAGAAAGCTTTGCCGGCGCCAGAGACCGAAACTAAATCAGCTGTTGTTTGTTTATGTTGCTCAACTGGTTTTCGCACACATGTTGCATGCAAATATGTTGCCGCTGCACTTGAATGTTGCCCGTCAGCAACTGCCACTGCCACTGCACTTGATAATGAGGATGTGCACTGCCAACTGAAGTACATCAAGTGTTTAGTTAATATTTGTAATTATTCTGGTGTTTAATTAAGTTGTCTACATTGCTAGCAACATTTGTTGAGCAACAAATGATGCCAGGCAACCAAAAAGCTTTAAGTATTTATATCAACATAATGTATCCAAGCTTTCTTATCAACAAGCCACTAAGGCTAACTGTTCACTTGAATGTTGGCTTGGCAGTGCTCGAGTCAAGTTTAACACACAATAAATCATATTTGATGATGCAGAGGTGAGAGAGTTCAGCACATGCTGAGATCACTTTTAAAATTTAAAAGATATAAAATTTAATTTTATTTTTTATGGCAGCTTTTTGACTATTAAGAAATCATTATAATATCTAGAAATAGATTTTATTGCTTGAAACCAACAAATTGTCTTACCGCAATAAAGTAAACATAAAATGGTGTGCGCAGAAATTGTTTCGCTTCCCTCTTTAATTTGTATTTTTGTCCAACTTATTGTTTGCTTAAATTTATGCTTTTAATTGATTTGGGAGACGCAAAGCCGTTGACCCAAATTCCAATGCATTTACTTATTTCGATTCTGTGAATCTTTGAGACTAAAGAGCGATGCAAAATATTAAAAATGACAATGCGCGAGAAACCCCATGAGACAATATACTTATATACATAAGGCAGTAGACAGCGTGATACAGATAAAATTATTGTTTTATTTTTAAGCATTTTTTGATTTTCAAACGTGGGTGCATGACAAAAAGCCATCAAAATACGAATAATCGTCAACAATCAAAGTCGAACAGAGCAATTTGTTATTGCAAATAAACCGGCAACAGCTGCGTTTATGAATATCGCATTTAAACTCAATTCGAACATGTTTGCAAACTTTGGCAGCATCGCATAAATAAGCCAAGTTTTTTTTTTACACATATACATATGTGCTGCTGGCAAATTTATTATTGTAGTATTTATTTATTACGCACATTTAGTCATAAAGCACATAGCGGAGAAATGAGACAACGATTCTAGAGAATACGATGAATGCCGACACTCGTCATGTTCTACTGTCAAGTGGGAATGCTTTAAAAAACAGACTAACAAAAATATCTATAAAAACACTAAACTGAGCATATAAAAAAAACTCTTAAATTTATTTGCAGACAGTAAAATAAATATGCTAAAAAATTTACTATAATCAGCATGAATTTTACAAAGACCCAACACTTATAAGTTTTATAAAATAACTCATATTTATTATTTAATATGACTTAGTAAGTATTTTGAAAATTTTATAATGCCCCCCACGAAATGTGTTTTTCAATAAATTATAAAATGTTTATAAATATATTTTTGTGACGTCTCGTTGCGTAGGCGTTTGCATGAAAAGAAATAGCTTGATCTTGGCGACAGCTGACAAATTTATGCATCTGTAAGATACTTATGTACAGATGCCTCACTGCCCGCTAATTGGCCTGCTCATTATTCTGCTATATACTCATACCTGTTTTATTTATTTTCTTAGTACTTAGCACGCTTTCTTTACGCACACGACAATTTGCTGTTAAGGAAGCATTCGTTGATTTATGAGTAATACGCAGAGGATTAACTTGGAATGTTAAATAAGTATTTACTAAGACTTAAGACCATAAGCTGGTTTAATGTTCAAAACAAGGATGTCGTTATTCATGAGTCGTTATTATGAGTAATATCTATTTAAATGCCAGCTCGAAGTTTAATTAACAGTTAATTTTCACCACAAATCTAACAAATCAACAAACCATTTAATGGACTTTAGTTTATTGAAATAAGTGAGAGGATTTTGAAATGCAAGACCATCAAGTGCAGCTGATACATAACCTGATTCAAATAAAGACCACATAAAGAGCATTATGGTCAGGCTAACAATGGGACACAAATCATTGAAAAATAAGTGAGCAATTGTTGGGTACACAAACACAAATACACACACACACATACAGTAACAATATGGTGAAGTGCAGCACTCAGCTCAGAGAACTTTCAACCGAGTGGCAGCCTTCGTGGCAGCAGGCCATAGAAAATCATAAGTTGCCAAACTGTCGACTGTCGTTAGCATAGACTCGCTTATAAATATTTATACCACTGAAAAGTGCGCAGAATAAATAAGTAAACAGATGTACAACATCATTTTTAGTTTTTTTTTTTTTTTTTGACGAAAAATAAAAGAGATAAAAGAATAAACAAAAGCTATTAAAAGAACCCTTTTAATCATCACTGTGTGGGCTATTCTCTAAGCGGCACTGTAATGTTCTTGCTTATCGCTTGCAACAGCTTGTCAACTACATTATAATATGCACAGATATGCATGATAGTTCCCCGCCCCGCCAGTTGCCCAGCAGTTGCCTAGCAGCGCACTCACGTCGTATACGCAATTTGCATAATGAGCAAAGAACCAAAATGGTGCCGCATGTGCCTTGGTTTTGATTTCAAAGCATCTCAAGGCTGGTCCAACAGCATCCAGCCAGCTGACCCAATTATGTACCCATCCATTCAACAACAATTCTTGAATACTTTGGCGTCTGTAACCTGAGGCAAAGTGCGTTATTTTCGGAGCACAGACTTTAGATTTTTATGCCTTAAAGCCATCACGTCAAAAGTGTAGCGTTTAAGATTCTAAAGGCGTTTGAGATGTACCAAATGTTTAGTTGATACAACCGCAAAGGTTCAAAGGTAAATAATCCGATACATAAAAAATACAAATAAATAAATAAATCGTTCATATTTGTGCTTATTATTTACGCAAATCCCAGAAGTCAAACATCGCAATCAATCGAACCGAAAAGCGACAGACCAGAGCGAGAGTAAAGGAGATCTCATTAGCATTTTGATTTGAAGAAATCAAACAAACATATCCGGCAAATTGAATGGCAACAAACATTGAACTTTGTCACATGTCATTGCCTCTGCACATGAGCACAAAAATAAACAAAGAATTTTTTAATATATCTAACGATATACAAAACTTAAGACATCAGCATTACTAAAAAAAAGATTTATAATTTTATTAAATAAACTATCAAAGCTGGCCGTGGGAATATGTTCATAAAAATACCTCATTTATTGGCTGTCAGGTCATTTTAGCTTAACCCTCAGTTGGATATATACAAATGTGAAACAACAAAAAATTTTAATATTTATCTAGATTTTAGTTTACAAATAAAAACTACATTTTGCACCAGCAAAACATTAAGTTTGTTCATGAGCAGAGCAATTAGCACACGATCAGCTTGTTTCGCTTAACAAGCTGCAATTTATTTTTGGCGGTAAGTTTCTTCTTACAAGAAAAGCAAAAAAAACCACAGGAATTTAGGGAAATCAACAGAATGGTGCGACCCAGTCGACGTAAAGGCATTGAAGAGGTCTATGGCACCAAAATGGAGGCTATGCCATCAAACCGGCCACAGAATATACCTCAGCCGGGGATGACAAAAACAGCAACAATGCGGGTCGCATCCTCGCGCCAGGGAGACACACGCACCCAGCGTAGCTATGTCACAGCCAATGATTATTATATAACAACCAATGTGCCGTTGAATGCAACCAATATGCGAACTGCTAACAATAACATTGTGGCACAGCCATCAAAGACTTCTCAGATGCCGGTACAGATGCAGGTGGCATCCACACAGGCCATGCCATATGGAGCAATCTCGAATCGTCGTAGCAAGCAAAGCGCTCGTCAGCCCATGCAGAGTCAGCCACAGAAGGTTCACTTTATGGCAACGGATGGCATCAACAAGGGACTTGGACATGGTCATCCACATGCTCATCCACATCCACATGCTCATTCGCATACACATCCATATCCCCTTGGTCATAATCATCCACATGCCAAACCAATGCCTCCAATGCAAATGACTCAGCGAAATGCTTATGCACAGAACATGGATATGGAAGCAAATAATGCAGATTTATCTGACAAAGATCTTCTGATATCCACGAGCAATCTAAATGCACGTCGTCAACATGCACATGCCCATCAAAGCCAGCCACATCCACAGCATCCATTGCAGCATCAGTTACATCAGCAGCAGCAATTGAACAATCCGGGCATGACCAACAACAGTCATAATAATATTCATCACATGCATCGTTCATCGCATACACAGCAGCAACATTCAAATCAGAAGCATCATCAACAGCAGCAGCAGCAGCAGCTACATCAGCCACAGCAACATCAGCAGCATCGTCAGCATCAGCAGCATCAACAGCAGCAACATCAGCAGCAGCAACTTCAACGTCAGCAACAGCGTGGAATGCACTTGTCGGCTGTGAATGAGGAAGAGGAGAAGGACGACGATCCAGAGGAATTTTTTGAGCTTATACGTCAGACTGTAAAGACGGCAGTTGGAGTAAGTATGCTAAGTAAATTAAGATCTGTCTTTTCATAACTTTAAGTTCCCTGTTAGAATAACTAGAATCAATACCTCTTTACATTAATCATAGTTTTTAATTTCAATAATTTTATTCACTCATTTCTATAAAATTTATTTTAAGTGAGTTTGTAGCACAAGTTTTCTGTGTATTTGTGACTAAATTTGATCAGTTTATATTTTTTAAACAATTTTCAAGAGTGAATTAATATATACTTATTTTTTTATTCGCCAGTCAACTATTTGCGATGTAGTTAGTCGCAATTTTCTTGATTTGTCTACCAAAATGGAACGCTTTTCGAATGAACTTAAGGTGACCAATGATCTTTTCTGCAAACTGCATGAAGAAATGGCCAACAGTGAGTAAAACTTAAACGATAATTTAAGCAATAGCTCACAAATACCCTATCCCAGAAATCAGCCACTATGGGGAAGAGAACACACGACACTTTCGTTATTTGTGCATGAAATCAGAGTACGATAAGATGTTTTATCAGCATCAGACGATGATAACAGGCAAGCACTCCACTAGCAAAGTGGCAGCTGCAGCAGAGGCAAACATTAACCCTGCTGCGGTGCCCACCAGAGTTGCTAAACAGTCGGCTGCAATAAATCAGAAGAGTGTTAAGCAACAGCTGGCAGCTGGAAAATTGGTTCAAAGTAATTTGAAGAAATTAACCAGAGAGTGTATTAAAGCGCAGAATCCTTGTGCATGCTCAAGTACCTCAAAGTCACCACATCAACAACAACAACAGCAGTTGGAGGAGCAACAGTCGTCATCGGATCAGAGCGTCCATGCTAAGTCCTCGGAGCTTGGCGTGCGTGAAGTGTTGGGGCACTTACAACGCTTCTGTACAAAAATTCAATTAAACGATCTTAAGGATGAGCAGCCAAAATATAATTCAATGACTGGTATCTCCAACGTTGAGATTAGCGCCAAAACCAGCTCGGGATCAGGAACATTGGCAAACGTTCCAATTGGCATCAATGCCAAGGGGAAATCACATGCATGCAGTAAGGCAGCAGCTGAAAAAGCAGCAAATATTGTAGGTGACATCAATGATGCTGAGATCGATACTCCAGTCGATAGTATGGATGAAATTGAGATTGACAACTTTCAGTATAGCTCAGATGAGATGTCCTCGTACAGCGATGATGACAGTGATGTCAAATTTACTGGTTCGACAACAGCACGTGCTCCTCTTCAGTCCTCCAGACCGAAACTATCCGTTATGCATTCAAACAAGGGGGCAGGCGATGGACAGTAGGGTCTGTTCATTAAACAAAAAGCTAACCAATTTAAAAAAATTCTAATTACAAATAGCAAAACTTTTGCAACTGAAGATTTTGAGTGAATAGATTGAGTTACGGTTTAGTTAATTTGGACTGCTCAAAATTTAAATGACCAAGTGCCAAGTGCAATGTGGAAAGTGCAAAGGGCGACAAATGGATACAAGCATACTAGGTACAACAAAAATAAGTTTGGATTCTTTTACCAAATGAAATTTTTTTCATGCGTGTTAATTTTATTAAAATGGCTAAGACCATCAAAAAATGTAATAAAAATATTAATAAAAATTAAATTAAAAATTGAAAACTGAAGTATTTTAATTAGAGTTACACATAAAATATTTTAGCACATTTATTCAGTCTTATGACCCTTTAACACACCTCTGACATCTTGCGGACTTCAAAGCGACTTATTGCTGACCCATATAATGCCACACCACCTGATAAATTCTAGTAATACCCATTGGTGTCACTAATAACTGCATAATATATTGACTGAAATATATGGTAATACTTACAACATTTTCCACACAAAAGCTGACACCGAAACTAGGCATAATTACAGGTCTAATGAATGGCTGCATGACAAAGCGTAGAACTGAATGGATGAGTGACTGAGTGAGTGAATGAGTGCATAAGTGTTTGAGTGGTTGCATCAACACCCACGCACTCTAACCCTTAAACTGAGCTCTTGCATTTTTATGGGCTTACGGCTGTGCTAGAACCTGCCAGCGATGTGGCCAAAACAGTTGAGATACAAGCGTGGACGTGGTCGTGTGAATAACTAACAGTAAAGCGAATATAGTACCGTTACTCAATCTACTTGTGTGTGTGTGTGTTTGTTATATGCAAATTTAACTATTTGAACAGATCGAAATAGTTTTTGGTTCACTTCAAATATTCCCCATGCAAATTGCATAAACAAATTTGCTAAAATTATTTTCAAAAACTGTCAACTGCCAAAGCTGTTTTTTGGCCCAATTGCAATTAATGTTAGCACAAAGTGAGCGGACGCATGAATGGACAGACAGCTAAATTGCAGCTTATGCAATGCCAATGACAAGTGTCTCGGGGTCAAATGATTTGTATTGCTAACGTTGACATTAATTAAAAGTGCTAAAAATCTATAAAAAATACCGGAAACGACCAAAAAGAACGTTGGTAATGGTAATGTGGGTTTAAGCCGCCATTTTGTATGCGCTTTGTCAGGGGCAGCACTCAAGGATGCAGTTAGTGTACAGCTATAGAACCTACAGATCTAAACAGTAAACAGTGTTATGTTTGCTAAAAACCATAGTTTTGGAACCCCACAAATTAACCCTTACAAATATGTGCACGCGCAAACATGTTACAGCCTGCACGTAACTCAAAACCGGCTTTAATCAGCTGCCTAATTGTAATGACCAATATTTGAACTGCAAGTCAACAGTAGAAGGGTTGCAGCTACTCAAAACTGAAACTCAAACACGTCATTAAACATATTGGACATGTAAACGCTATGTGGCTGTAATTATGGAAAACATTTGCACTCAACTAACAAAACTGAGTGCTTTTCGCTTGAGTGCAATTGTATAACCATAACAACGGTAGCGTAATGCCCAACATGTCGGCCTAAGTCAAAGTTGGCCAAAACAAAAAGCAAAAGCAACCAAAACAGGTGCAAAACAATACGGGGGTGGCTCTCCGGTCTTTCTGGTATTTCTGGAACACAATATATTGGATAGAAAGCAAAAAATAAAATAAACGCAAAAACCAATAGAACATAATTGCAACGCGGCTTCGGTTTGTCACAGTTGTTGTTGCAGTTGCAAGTTGGAAAGCTGCACCCGTTGGTAGGCGCAACGTAAATTGATTGTCTGTCTATGAAACTGGACTACAAATAAAATACAACAAAATAACCAAAACTAATTGCCGTCGCTGTTGTTATTATGCTGTGCTAAGTCTGCGTACCTCAGTGGGCAAATATAAAAAACGACAAACGACAACCCGAAACGTTTAATTGACCCTAAAATTGCTCATGCGTTCACATTTAATTTCTTTTTTTTGTTAGTTTGTTACGTGTGTTGGTTCTGACCATGTTACTAAGTTCAACTCCAGCTCAGAGCGCAGTAACATCAGTAATCGTGTGTGG
This sequence comes from Drosophila acutilabella, assembly GCA_035046005.1. Classification (NCBI taxonomy): domain Eukaryota; kingdom Metazoa; phylum Arthropoda; class Insecta; order Diptera; family Drosophilidae; genus Drosophila; species Drosophila acutilabella. Next base: position 188,014 of record JAWNOK010000104.1, on the reverse strand, counting down.
TACTCACTTATGGGTTTTATTCGCAAACTATTGATCTGAGTGAAATGACATGAAATATAAATGAATAAGAGTGAAAAACTTTCTGCCATTAACAAGCCAATTTGCATGGAATACTATTGCGGCTTGTAATAATTTCCGGAGAAAATACCTATCGATTTTCCTTTAGTCGCTGGCACAATTTCTGTGAACCATTTTACAAATGAAATGAAAATATGGAAAATAGAAAACTAAAAATATTTTGCCAGTTTGCATTACTTTGCACTGATAGAACGGAAGAAGAACCAAGAACAGCAGGAAGAGAACTGTGCCAAGCCAAAGCTTTAAATTTCTGTGTGTGTGTGTGTGTTTGTGTGTAGTTGTGTGAGCGTATCGTGTCAGTGTGGCAATTTTTAATGCGATTAAAGTGCAACACTCTCCCCGAAGAGTGCAAATGCAAAGCAAAACGGAAAAGCTAAAATGCAAGAGAAATGCATAACAATTAACATAGCTTTCAGTTATTTCGTTTCTGAATTGTTTTTACATTTTCAGTTCGTTTTTTAACAATTTGCCATATGTTTTTGTTTTCTCTAGAGTTTTACATGTGCAGAAAATGCTGTTAATTGTGCTGTGAAGTAGAGGGCAAAAAGAATTTCACAGAAAAATTACGACAACTTTTTAAATTAATTGTACAAAATAATTATAGCGTCATGAGAGGAATGCAAAGTGACTGGAAAACGTCATTTCAATGGGGTAAGTATTTCAATCAGTTTAAAAGAGAGTGCTTCAAAATTTATTATAAAGGAGAAACACTACAATATAAATACATATTTTTATTTAATTATTTATATACAGTGGATTGACTAAAACAGTAAATCGTTATATAAATAATTTACTAAAAATTCTTATTATTTGTATTTATATTTGTACTGTATTTGCTATAAAAATTAAAAATCTATTGATGTTAATCATCCAATACCTTTTCAGCGTTCTGCTGTCTGCTCATCACAGTTATTTGCTTGGATAAATGCCATGGCGCTGGCTCCGGCACAAATACAGTGCCCACCAAAAAGTCAGCACCATTGCGTATAACGAAACCACAGCCCATCAGCACCACAGTTAAAACCCCAACTGAATCAACATCAACAACAACCAATGACGAAAGCAGCCCCGGCGAGCAGCTTGCACCACTGATTTCCTCCACCACTGAGAGCACAGCGGGTAGCAGTGACGGTGGCAGCACCTTTGGCACAACTGGTGCAGGTAGTTTAGTACCAGAGATTTGCATCTATGGACTGCAGTTGGCAATGACCAATTCGGAGGGTGAAACAATTGTACGCGGACAGCATGAGCTAGTACAAACCATTGAAGGAGATGTGCTGTTGAGTGTGCTAACAAATGATCCTGATTCGGCAATGTTTGTTATCAACCGCGTGAATCAAGCCAATTTGATATCAGCGGACTTTGAAGTTGGTAAGTCTAAAACTGCAGCACAAAAAGATAACAGTTAAGTTTACTTATATAATTACTGGCTAGGTATTCGGGCTATTAAAGTACACAATGCCAGTCTGGCCGAGAATCTATTAATTCGGGAAGTGCAGTACTTGCAGCAGTGCACACAGTACTCCATGGGCATATTTCTGGACTTTGACCTGTATAATCGTCTCGAGTCGATCATACGCGACTTGGAGTACAATGTCTGGCCAATACCCACAACGCGATTCCATCTATTTCCCAGAGTAGCTCATTTGCTACACCAGATGCCTTGGGGCGAGAAAATTGCCTCAGTGGAAATCGTAACCGAAACTTTGAATATTTACAATGAATTTATGGATGCAGCACGAAAGGAGCATATGTGTCTGATGCACTTTAAGAGTGATGACAATGTCTACATTTTGTTTGGCAACAAGATGCCCAGTCACTTCAAGGAAAACGGCACTATTTTTGCAGTGCCTATGGAGCGACCAGATCAGGGGTTGTTGGAAGGTAAGTTTTATCAGAAATTCTTTCTTAAATAAGTATTAAGTCATTTCTGGTATTTAGAACTACCCAACAAGGCATTTATATTGATGGAGAATGAAATTGAACTCCGCTCAAATGACTTGGATTCCATGCCCAGCACTTTGGATGAGCTGCTCATTGGCAAGACTGTGTTGCCCTCACGGGTTTTGGCCTTGGCCTCACCCATTGTGGACCTTATGAACTGGCTGCGTGGCTCACTGGCCAAGCACTGCAAACGCGATGAAGAGCTGCATGTGCTAGAGAGCTGTTTTAACTTCCTAAACTTCATTGAGGATTGGCGCACTCCGGAGTATCGTAATACGCATGATACAAACGAACTGTTGGCACTGCTGCGCATGCGTAAATTGGCTGACGCCATGACTTTTAAGATGTATCAAAAGAAACTGGAAACGTTGGATGTCATCACGGGAGAGTCACACATGGAACTCACGGAAATTGCCACACAGAACTTTGTGAGCAATTTGACTACTTATTATCACTACAATCGTATGAACCACACTAGTCTGGAGCTGAAGACCAAATTTGGACTAGTCTTCAACTGTCAGTACACCGCGGGAGATAATCGACGACATCCGTTTCTGTTTGATGGCGAATCTGTGATGTTCTGGCGCATCAAAATGGACACTTGGGTGGCAACGGGACTGACGGCAGCTATACTGGGCCTGATTGCCACGTTGGCCATTCTTGTGTTCATTGTGGTACGCATTTCACTGGGAGATGTGTTTGAGGGTAATCCAGTCACCTCCATTTTGTTACTGCTATCGCTGGTACTTGTCTTCTGCTCCTTTGTGCCATTCTCAATGGAGTACGTGGGGGAACAGCGGAATTCACATGTCACCTTCGAGGATGTCAACACTCTGAACACACTCTGCGCTGTACGTGTGTTCATCATGACTTTGGTTTATTGTTTTGTCTTCTCTCTGCTACTCTGCCGTGCTGTTATGCTGGCTTCCATTGGCTCCGAGGGCGGTTTTCTCTCCCATGTCAATGGCTATATACAAGCGGTCATCTGTGCCTTCAGCGTCTGTGTTCAGGTGGGCATGTCCGTCCAGCTACTGATTGTCATGCACATGGCCTCCGAGAGCGTCTCCTGTGAAAATATTTACTATGGCCGCTGGCTGTGGGGTCTTTTGGCTTATGACTTTATACTGCTGTGCTGTCTGGTCAGTCTGGTGCCATTGATCTATAGATCACAGCGTAATTATCGTGAGGGAGTTTTGATTGTGATTGGGGCTGTGCTCATGCTGATCATTTGGGCGGTGTGGATAACACTCTCCTTCTTTGGTGATGAGTGGCGAGACGCGGCTATTCCTCTGGGACTTCAGGCCAGTGGCTGGGCTGTGCTAGTGGGCATACTCATACCTCGTACATTCCTCATTGTACGCGGCATAGAACGCTCGGATATTGCCCAAGCGCTGCCCTCACTCACCTCCCTCGCCTTTGCCCAGAACAATCAGTACTCCTCAGAGCAGGTAAATCTTTAAAAATTTTATTTAAATATATATGTAATTAATTTGGGTAACTTTTCAGAGCGTTTATGAGTGCGTGAATCCCGCCATGCGTCACTGCTCCCAGGAGGAAATGAATCATCAGAGTCCAAGTGAGATTCCCACATTGCCATTGCGTGGCGGTGGCCCACGACGACAACAATTCTTTGCCAATCTTCGTCAGGCCAATGCCAACATTAATCCACAACGACCACCACCGCGTCCACAGCAAAGTCCTTCTCGTTCATCCGTCTGCTCCTTGCCGCCCTCTCCGGAGAACAGCAAAATAACGCGATTCTAATTGGATACGCAATTTCTCCAACTCCATTTCTAGTCAAAACCTTAAGAACTTGCATTCTATAATTTGCTGTAAACTCTAAATGTTAACAATTTAACATCTTTATAATTAACGAACCAATAATAAGTTGCCATTTAAGACTTTATCATTAATAAATGGGAATCAAAATTAATTAAAATTGTAAATGAACAAAAGTTTTAATTGTTGAACTGTTTACTTAGCAAAAGAGTACAAAAGTCAGCTTGATTTCAATGACTTCATGTGCCAAGTATCAGATTAAAGTGATTTAAATGGAATAGTCGATCAAAAGTAAGTAGTTACTGTGCAAACCCTTTGATTATAGATATTTTAATAGAGTACTCCCTATAGTTTTTTTGTTAACATTTCTGCGTCGTTCACTCTGCTAACGACCCTGTCTTTATGCTTCTACATGTGTGTACTTGACAAAATGGTTTGTGTACTGGCTAAGTGAAAAGCTTTGGCGTTGTGAAGCTTTGTTATGGCAACTCTAATTGGCTGTGTCAACACGTGACAAGTGAATGGCTATTAAAGAAAATCGTCTAAGGCTCCTAGTGGGAAAATAAAAGAAAACTCAATATCCTTTTGCGTCACGCGACACTGGGCGCTGGCGCCCATTGTTTGGCCTTGAAAGTGGGCGGAGTCATACTCGCTCTAGCTCTCGCTCTATTGTATGCGTGGTGCTGACGTCAGGCCTCCAGTGTCCACCCCGAACATTGACCGTGGCACATGAGAGAATGCGCAACAAGATATGAACTATATGTAAGTACATGTTGCAAAAAAAAAATGTCCCTTCCCGGTCCACCAAAAAACAACAAAAAAAACAGTCAACAACGCAAGGCCGCTAAAAACACGCGACCATCGAAAATGGCGTCGCTTTTAACCGCCGTCGCCACGCGCCAAACATTAGACGCTAAAAGTGGAGGGGGGGACGACTAGAGGCACTAGGGGGGGAAGGTAGATGTAGAAACCACAGTTAAGTTATGCCGACAAGTTTTATCTGGATAGCGAGTAGTACGTGGTATGCGCGCTAAATTTTGTGTTGCATACTTTTTGGGGCAACCGCCGCAAGAAACCGAAGCAGAAGAAACAACTGTGTGTGTAGGCGCCTTGTTTTTCGTGCTTTCCGGCATAATTTGCACACCATTTGCCGAACGCACACACACACACACACACCGAAAACACTCAACGGCAAGCAGCGAAAGGACATTTGCGGGCTGCTCCTGGGGCTGTTTTATTTGTAGCTTGTAGCTTGTAGCTGAGCAGATTTGCTTTTCCTTGAATCAGATAACAAGCAAAATATTTTGTGTTTCGTATTTGCTGTTGCGCATGTTTATGCATAATATTTAACACATTTTTATACCCTATACACGCAGGTTCAAAGGTATTACATGCCGGTGAAAATGGAAAACGTGTGTAGCAGACGGAAAAACGCATTTACTTTTGTAATCGTTTCAACAACTATTTTAGATTTTCTATCTTAAAGTGGGCGCCAACTTGTGAGTAATCCATACCATACCAAAATCTTAGGGCAAGTGTAGGAATTTTATAAAAGTATTAAGCTTATATTATAATTAAAATTTGAAATAAATAATGAACCTACTGAAGACCTTTGTATGTATTTTTTAGGATATTTGTATGTATTTTTGACTTATTTTTGACAGGGCATAGCCAAGTCTACCAAGTCTACTTCATTGACTCATTTCAGTTATAATTAAATTTGAATTCACACAAGTGTATGCTCTCATTATGCTTTTAAATGCTAATGATGATGGTACAATTTAGCTTAAAGTTAAAGTGACATAAGTCTATTAAATAGTTTTGCAACTTATCTTTAATAAATTTAGTGCGGAAATTTCTAAATTGCATTTTCAGCTGCACTTTATCTAATTTCAGCTTAAGCTCTGCTAATTGCACTCGAAAACTAAAGAGTCGACAGGATTGCTGTGATAATTGCCGGAGTTAGGTCGAGTGGATTTTTGCGAATGAAGTGAGTGGGACGGCACATGGCTGTCTAAAGCTCTGGTACGTGACATTATTAGCAGTGCAGTCCATATCCTGCACATACTGACAATCCCTGCCCCTAATAAGTGATGATTTATGACTGGATTTTACTAATGATGCCACTTGCCTTAGACGCCAGTCGGTCCAAGCTAAAATTGTTAATAAATAATATTAATTCTTATATCACCAAGCTGCAGATGCTGCCAATGTATTGATGATACCAGCTCGATTAGCATAAAATCATTAGTGCGAGCACATACACACACACACTTCGCCTAAACACATACACACACACGTTGACATGGAAAAACTTTTACAATTTTAACTAAACTTGTAGATTCTTGTAGAACAATAACAATTGAGACATCTGTTTATTGCACTTTTCTACTTTTTCATACGTTTCCCACTAAAGTCTTGTTGTCAAGCCTGCGTGGAGGGATTGAAGGGAAACCAGTGACGGTGGCTGCCTATCATTTGTCACATGCCAAGAGAGCAATAAAACGTTACGGAAAGCAAGCATTGCCGGCTGTGTGAATCACCATGGCTTTTGTGACGACATCAACACATGCTGTCGTCCTCCAAGAATAGAAGTGGCAGTGCGACGGTAGTAAGACAGAGTGAGACAGCGAGAGTGAGAGAGGGACAGGGCGTGCATAATATTTTGTTTAAGATTATCTGTCGTTGGGGGCGCTCAACTCGCATTTGTTAAACTCATTGGCATGTCGCCAAAAATGTCGACGCCATATCCAAAAGCCGCGTTACCCATTTGATTATATTAGTCATGCTTACAAAAAAAGCCATATGACGCTCGGGCAACCAGTTAAGCCACCTAACCAGCCTCAATCAAAACACAAACTCAAGCCCAAACTACCCAAAAGTTGAAAGCTAGAACCCAAACTCAAAGCAACCTTAGCTTTTACTATACACAACGTCAGTCGTCCCTTTATGAAACTACAACGAAAATGGCCCACTCCATGGACACGAGGGGCTGTCCAAAGGGTAAGAAGTTGAGCAAGTGAAACGGCGCAGATAGCGGCAGGCCGAAACAAAAAGCTTTTCATTCATCAAAAACAAACGAGCGAGCAACGGACGGGTACGGGTTGGTTGAAGTACAAGGAGTGGAAGGTGTGCGTATGTGTATGGTAGTCAGTGTAGAGTCTGCGCTGCGCAAAAAAATATCAAGAACTCTGTGCTATTTTTCGCCCATTTTATCGGTGCACGACTATTTTGGACAGCCTCCCCCAGTTACCACATGGCAAACAGTTAACTTGACGAAGCTTCTCTCCTTCTCTTTCTGACTCAACTCTCTCTCCTTCTGTCTCCGTCTTCGCCTCTGTCGGTCTCCGACGCTGTTTCTATTTCTATTTCGGTTCTGCTTTTATTTCTACGACTGTCTTCAATTGGCGTTGTGGATTCATTCATGAAATTTGACAGTCTGACGTAGGGAAACAAACAAAGCCATTAAGCTTTTTATTTTAATTGGCTTGACGTTTGGCTATTTTTAGTCATCGACAGCACAAAGTTCAATTTGCAACCTTTGAAATGCCATTGTTGTTTAATCTTTAGCTCGTTAAAATAAAATTACGTAAACTTTATGAATGAGAGCTAGTAAATTCAATATGTTTAGAAATTTGTTAAGCTTTTCTTGTGAGTTAGTTTATTTTTAATTTTGATGAATTTACCAATAATAAATTGTAAATTGTACAAATTGTAAAGATCTTCAGATTTGCTCTTTGTTTGTCTTTCCATTGCTCCCACTCTCCCGCTCTTTGTCTCTCACTCTCTCTCTCTCTTTCTCTGTCTCTCTTTGTGGAGTTCTTTCCCTGTCTGACAACAGCTGTAGGTGGAAGCTTTCGTCAAGTTATATGGAAAAGCTCCGTCGAATGCAATCCACATGGTAACAACATCCTTGAACAAAAGGATATGCGCGTGCTTTTGTGGCCAGTACGCGACGTTAACTCATGGAATACACACGCGGCAGCGGCAAACGGAACGCGCACGTAACCAATACACATACAGAAATATACAGTCCTATACATACACACACACACAGACACACTGAAACAGTTACACGTTGTATGTATAAAATAAAAAAATAAATAAAGCGCCAATTGCCAGTGGCCTAGAATTGAAACGAGAATCGAGAAAAATAAATTGCAATTAATTTATACAAAAGAAAAACAAATGCGACCAGATGATGGTGAAAAGTGCAAGTGAAAAGTGCCTATAAGAAGAGGCAGAAGAAGCAGAAAATCACACACAAACACACACACGCGCACACGCAAAACAACACACGCACACACAAAGAAGAGAACGTCATATGCCAGAGGCAGTCTGTCGTTTGGCAGGCACATTGACAGAAACAGCAACAAAGGAAGCACAAGGAGCAGCAGTAGCAGTAGCAGCAATAGAAGCAGCAGCAACAGCAGCAGCAGTTGTAGAAACAGGAGCGAACAACGACAGTGAAAAGCATTTTGTGTATCCTATTTTGTGTGTGAGCGAGCGCGTGTCCATGTCCGTGTCCCTGTCCGTGTCCTTTGACACAGCAGTAGCAGCGAGCAGTGGCAACTACAGCAACGGCAACAACAATTACGGCGTGTAGTTTCTATAATGATAGATTTCAAAACAAAATTGAGCAAATTATCATCGTATAGAACGTGCCCCGGTTGGAAAATCTAAAAATAACACACACACATAGACCCAGCGTCAAAATAGGGCAACTGTAACGGAATCGGAATCGGAATCGGAATTGGTGTCGAAATCGCAAACGGTGTCTCTGTCGTTATTGGTCCCCAACCAAATCCGACAACGAACTGAACCAACTGACTTTAAATTATGCATGCACATTGATTTTTTGACGCATCGCCTTCGCCGCCTTCGTCGTCGTCTTTTCATTGTCAATTTCGGTTTGCTACCCAACGCCGACAACCTCAACATTATCACAACAGCAACAACAGGAACAACAACACAACAGCAACACCATTAACAATAACGAGAAGAGCTTCTGCCTATTGGCAATCTCGTAAAAAACATTTCTCGCCCTGCGTTCAGTCCGCATCGTATGTTATCAGCGGAACTGACGTCGACGGCGTTGTTGAATGCGAGTTATCAGCGCACCAACGGCCTAACAAAAGGTAAGAAATACATTCACACACATGAGCATACTTAAGCTATAAAATATTATGCGATGGGGCGTATGTGTAATATTTGTAGGCAAATTGCTAAAAGTATCCTTAGATATAGGAATTTGTGGCCGATATCAATGAATGTCAATTATACAACTGAAAGCAGCACTCAGCACATGTGACAGGATCTCTATCATTTGTCAGCAGCTTTTCTATGTAAACAAATCTATGAACTTTGCTATAAAGTAATTAAGTATTTACTTAAACCCGAGACGAACATGTCTGCTACTAATTTTTGGGGTAAATTCTTACTTGAATGATTAATTACACTGTTATTGTTAGATTATTGACATGCTCGGTGAACTTTTAAAGACAAATTTGTATAAATTGATATTAAAATAGTTTCGAGTGCAGGAATTCTGATAGAAGTTAGAGCAAAAATAAAAAGATTTAAGTAATAAAATAATATCTATTAAAACGTCCTATTCCTCCTCATTTTTTAGACTTAAAGTAACGCACTTTATTATATTTTATTTAACTTTACTCGATAATTATTTACTTAAAGGATTCCCAACTTCATTGAGTTATAATTGTAAGTTTAACAATTTACTTTTCCCAGCTGCTGTTTGAGCAAGGTCAGCGTATTTAATTAAAATGTCGTAAAATTCATTTATAGCTCATTTGCCACGCTTATTAACACCAGCACATGCACTCATTAACACCCATTCACACACTCACACACACACACACACACACTAACACACTCAGAGTCGCTTCCATAGCTATCTCCTCCCACTCAATGCAGTTGCTGCGTCATTGTTGCCATTATATTTGCTTTTAATCTGATTTCAATTATAATTGCATTTTACAGCGCTAATGCTATTTGGCGTCCATTCACTCGCAGGCAATTGCCACTCTTCTTCAGTCCCCTCTTGCCACCTTGCTGTCCGCCACTCTCCCTCGTCTTAGACAAGTTTTTTCTTTCGCCTCGTTTAATGCAATTTACTGACAAGTTCTTAGAAGCTCAGGCATAGCAGCAGCAACAATTGCAGCGGTAATAGTAACTGGTAACGGGTAGCGGGTAACGGGTAACGAGTAACTGCTGACGGGTAACGGGTAACTGTTACCGGAAATACAGTTATAAAATGTCAACAACAATGCAAACTCATGCCATGCACTTTTACATTTCCGGTATGCAAGTTGCCCAATGACGGCGTTGACAAGAATTTTCCATATGCACGTGTGCTTGTGTGCGTGTACGTGTGTGTGTGTGTGTGTGTGTGTGTGTGTGTGTGTGTGTGTGTGTGTGTGTGTGAGTGTGTGTATCCTTTGCTGACGTTGCTGTAACAACTTTTACGACTTGATGTCATGCATTCGGCAACAACAACAACAATAATTCAAACCACAAACACCCACACATGCAATGGAGTGTAATTTTTGAGTTTATGGTTCGTATTAAGGCAACCAAATTGCATTAATTATACAAATTGTTGGCACGTTATAAATAACCGTGCAGTATGCATACGAGTATCGTATTGTTTACCAATGCAAACGCGTTTCCCGTTTTCCACGTTTCCCTTTGTATCCTTTGTCCTTTGAGAATCGAGTTTATGGACTTTAAATGAAACGCTCTTGTGTTTGCCCATAAAAGTTGATTTGCCATGCATGGAATTATTGTTTTATTACGAAAAGCGTTTTATTAGACCGTATATATGTTGTATATGTTTGTTTGTTTTAAGGGGTTGTATAGTTTATAATATGTGTTGTTTAAGAATTGCTGGAATAAAGTAAAGCAAGTTCAATGGGGCTGAAAAACTTCTAAAAGAATTTCTTTAAATTGTTTTTGAAGCTTGTAATTTAAGAGTTAGTACTTTAATAGCAAATTTTAATGATTAAAACTTAGCTCAATGAGTTTTAGAATTTATTACAGAACAACATCTAATACTGAAGGATTTTCAAGGGACTTTTAAAAATAGTTTCAGATTTAGAGCATAACTTTAACATAAAACACTATTATTACTAACAGATATCTATAAAATACCTTTTATGAAACCGCCTTTCATTTCCTATTTCTATTTCTTTTTAACTTGCAGATGAAGCTTGTCTGTCAACGACATTTGAAAAGTACAGAACAACAACAACAGCAGCAGCAGCAATGACCAAACAATTGACAACAACAAATGCAACAAATGCTGCGTCTAGCATAGCACAAACGGCGAATTTAGCGCCCACGGTTATATCACCCACAACACAAGGTGCAACAACAACAATAGTGGCAACAACAGCAACAACAACAATAGGAGAAGTTGCAGCAGCGGCGGAGACAACAAACACACTGCAATCACAAAAGCAATCCACAACAAAGGCCATTAATGGCACAGAAGCAGGAGCAATTACAGCGATAGCAACGACAGCAGCAACACCAACAACAGCAACAACAACAACAACATCAACATCTAGTGATGCCAGCGGACGTTCAGCTGCTTTGGAACGTGCCTATGTGCACGATGTCTACGAGCATTGTGAGGAACCCACAAGACCAGTGCGTCCGAGGGTGGCACAATTTCTGGGCAATCTGGAGCCTGGTTCGGTCGTCTGTGATGTGGGCTGCGGCAGTGGGCGTTACCTAACACAGTGTAATCCCGCTATATGCACCATTGGCATAGATCGTTGCTATCGGCTTAGCAAGGAAGCCCATGAGAAGGGTGGTGAGGTGAGTGGGTGTGTGTGTAGGATTGAGACTGGGAGTGTGAATGTCATGAGCACTATGAAAATTGTAATTGATGTCAGCAAATTACTCACACGGTTCAGGTGTGTCAGTGTATGTGTGTGTGTGCCACTTCTTGGCAATTGTTGGCTGCCTTTTTACCCCGCTCTCTTTACTCCCTTCCTTTACTTAACTGCATAACTTGGCCAACACAATTGACCCATTTTGCCTGAATGAGCAAACACAGTTGCCGCATTCAAATATTAGCCCGAGTCCAGTGGCCCACCCACTCGATGTTGGCCCAGTTGGCATTATTGCAACGCATAAATTATGCTTATCATTTGAAATTATTTGCACATGTTCTTTGCTGGCAATTGCCAGCGTTGAGCTTTAATGTTCACATAATTGCAATGGCCAACAATGGAGTCATAAAATGAGCAGAGTTTAGATCATTAGAGATGAACTGTAATTAACTGCAGCAGTTTCTGTAGCTAAATCGATGCACAATTCCACTGTGAATTAGTGCAGCTGATAATTTGTAATAAATGATTTCATTGCTTACATGAATAACTATCTTAGAATCCAACTTTAAGTCGTATATTTCGCCAGAAATCTAGAAATTTAGCAATTTATAGTCGGCACTGAAATGGGTCAGCAGAGGAATAATAGTATTTGTGTAACTATTTCTTAGAATTCGCTTATATATTTCTTGGGAAAGTTTCCTTGCGTTTTTATTGTTGTAGACACATGCTATAATTTGTAGCCGAGTAAGTCGTTGGTTAAGTAATATGCATTGTATTCGTTTTAGTGCTTGTGTGTGTGTGTGTGGGTGCCCACAACATTTCCCTTTTATATTTATTGCTGCGAACAATAAATTTAGCCACCCACTGTGCCCACAGAGGTATGCAATACATTTTGCAATAATCTATTACAAACGCTTCGCTTCGCTTCGCTTAGTTTCGTTTCGCTTTGCCTATTTATGGTGCCATTTCCAGTCAAGAAATGCCATTTTCCAAGAAATGCATAGTTTTCCCTAAGTTTATCGCCCATTTTCCACTTCTCCCCTTTCACAGACCCCCTTGAGGCTCTGTTGCAGGCATTTTTTCGCATTTAAATTGCATTTACAGCTGACATTGCGTGGGATTGAACTTCGCATGTAATAATGATGGCGAGGACGTAGCGAGGACACGCAGACTTAGTTGGTTTTTAGCGGCAGAGTTGTCAGGGTTACCAAGCAAGCTGGTTATACGACACACGCTGCAAAGTGCTTTCATTTATTTAATAACCAGCCCCATTATCATTATCTTGACTGGACAGCAACGCAATGTGTCTATGATTGCCTGATTGTTACAATTGCCAAGTCCTTGACATTTTAATGCCGCACATTAATAACAATTACTTGCATTTTATTTGCAATTTAGTTATTATTATTGACAACTAATCGACCTTGTTTGTCTGCCAAACAGAAACCATTTAATTTCTTGCTTTAAATTTCAATAATAGATGTTTTTTATGACCAGTTTTGAGCACATGCATGCCACTCAAAGTTTCCTTCCATTTCGGCAAATTTATTCAATTGACTGCCTTTCCAAAAGTATGTCAAATTTAACTTTATTTAATCCTGATGACATGCAATATATGTTCGCTTACATTAAGTAAACTGGAATGCATAAAATGCATTAAAGTCGAAACGCACAAGTGAGTCACGTGACTTGTAAGCAAATGCAGTTTCCTCTGCGCCATGTGGCAAGAACACAACAAAAGCCCAAAACAACAACAACAACAACAACAAAAAGTAAGTAGTATGCATAAAACAGCTTTGTGGAGAAACCAATTTAAGTTTGCTTCAACTGTATCTGTTTGTTGGGAAACTTTCAGTTTGCTGGCTGACAACTTTGATTTCTCAACTCGTGCATGGCCTGATTTACTATAATTTTGTAAAGCAATAAACTGCCAAATGGGGCAGGGCAGGCTATGCAGTAGGCATTAAGCTGGCCGCAAAACCAAATAACATACTGCACACAAATTGCTTTTCATTCGTTATTTTGTTTACCTTCTGGCCAAAAAACGCCCATAAATAAAACTGAAGCATAAAAAATAGACATGGGAATGCTCTTCATGAGGCATACTTTAGTTTTGTACTTAATTTCGTGACAGCTGAGTGCCTTTTACCTGAAAGAAACTTTTGCCTTAATTTTGCATTTGTTTCTGGTTCGCTTAAGCGGCATTTAAATAAGCTGCGGCCCAAGAAGGCCAACACAAAAGTGCAAACATAAGTGCACACTTTGCATATACCTAAGTATATTCTGTTGGTTTTGTTTCTCCCTACTTTTCTGTTCTCTGTTTCTGCACTCAGTTTGCCTTTGCGCTGCTTTGGTCTCATTAGTGCGCAACGTGGCGTATGCGTAACATGTTTCACCTGACACTGGCAGCTACAACGTAGCTTGCATTGAAAAACTGTCAACATACATTTTCTAAAGCGTAATGTGACCGACCAGTGTGACATTACACACCCGTAAACCAAGCCAAATGTGTGTAACTCCCTCACTCTCTATGTGTATAACTGTGTGTGTGTTTGAAAAATGGCATCTGCTATAAATACAATTTGTAAAGAGCATTGAAAAATGTTAGAATGTGCATTCATGCCATTAAAACATGAGTTCAAAAACAAACAAATGTATAAAAAACGTAGATAACGTGAATGCTTTTTGAATGAAGAGAACCCAAAAGCAAATGCGATGCATTTTTAGACCACGTACTCTAAAAAAGAGTAGAGGGGTCTATTAGGTTTATCAGAAGCGAAGTGTAACAGACAGAAGGAAACGTGGCCGACCCCATAAAGTATATTTATGATCAGCATCAACAGCTGAATCGATATAGCGATGTGCGTCGGCTGTATGAACAACTGGATCTCAGAGACTACAAGAGAAAGAGCTACCAAATTTGGAATGGCAGTCCGCAACGACTAAAGCTATCCTGACCAAATCCTCACAGTATGTGAATCAGACAACTATAGCCCATAGCTCCCATAGGGAAAATCGGTCAAAAATTACTTAGTTGTAAGGAAAATTACCACTCGACTGAGTACGGGGTCATTTACAGTCTGCTCGCTTCACTGTACCCTTTCTTACTTGTCTCTGCACTCTTTTATAAGAATGCAAACACACATATTTAAAAGGACAGCACAGTATTTTTATGACCTGGATTCAGCTTTATTCTACTTGCATTTTAAAGAGTCAGCCAATTTCAAAGACATAACCAACAACATGAATTTACATACAATTTATGAAAAAAATTATTTGCTAGAGGCGAAAACAGCCACAGAAACAGAATGCAATTCAGAGAACTGTAAACGAAAATGAATTTAATTTTGTTTTTTTTTTTAAGAGTTGCTTGTTTATTAAGGGTAAGCCCTAAAGACCTGCAGCTGCAACTGTCAGCTCTAAGTTCAAACACTTATCCTAAATGATATTTTATGGTGGAAAGCATTCTGGTTGGTGGTTCTGTTGCATAGGCTCTTTGGCTCTGACACTTGCAAGTATCTGGACAGCTGCAAGATAAAAAAAAATAAGAGAGAAATGAAACGGGAGATAGCAAAGAGGGAGAAAGAAAAAGAATTTTCTTCCTTCTTTTTTTTGGCGGGTCAAGGCTGTTTTTTTTTTTTGTTCTGCAAGCACACATACTAAAACATTTGCAGAGCAATATGCTAGCTGCGTTCTTGCAACGTACAAATTATATTTGTGGAACGTGTAAAAACGTAGCAGAATTCCATTTTTCAAAACATTGTGAGAATACAATAGACTTTAAGAGCAGACAGTGCACTGGTAGCACCCAAGGGTGCTTTATTAGCTGTCATGAAATGCAATTGATAGTCGCTTATGTTAGAGTTTAAAATAAAATATGAACTATTGTGGTAGAGATATGGTAGAACATGTGTGTTATGAACTGACCATTATAATACAATTTACCTTCTTCAAAAAAGAGTTTTGTTTATTTTGTTTTCGTGTGGCTCAATTGAAACTATTAGCGCTGGCCGTGACATGGAAATGAATATAAATGACGTACATGTAACAGCAAAACAAACAACAATGACAGTGTTGGGTAAGGTCAGTTTGCTGGCCCCGTGTTTAAACAGAGAGAGAGGAAAAAGAAACCGTCAACAACTTTATTCAAAACAAGAGCTCAGAAACTATCAGTATGTACAAAATGTGTGTGGCAAATTGAGTAAACCAACTGCCAATTTTCATCAGACGAGCGCGTTAACCAAATACCAAATACCAAATTGTTGCTACCATCAACAGCAAGTCCTTAAGCTTGGCCAGCTCCCCTTGCCCACCCCCAAAACGAACTGCCAACACTCTGTACTTTGATATCTTATATTTATTTAATTTTACTGTTGTATACAACTTAAATTAAACTATTTATACTATTTACAAATTATACAATTATAACTATGAGTTATAAGAGACAGGTTACATCATTAATTAACTTAATATTCTGTTACTCAGACACACGCCCAGAAGTATGCTATGGAAATTGAATTAATTTTCAATTTGAAAAGCATTTAATGTTGCATTACATTGAGTGCTTTCTGAACGGATAACCATACATTATATCGTGTAACTATATTAAAAAACAGCAATTAAAAGTAATTCGCTTATTGAATTCAATAATGTGCACCAAAAGAGCTGTGGTTCTACCTCAAATAAAAAACATTTTGACTTTATTGATTTAATTCGCTGAATGATTTAACTTTAATGGCCATTTCGACGCTTTTCACCCAAAACACCATAAAAGTTATATTATTAGTTTGTGTAACTTGTACAAAAATAGACAAAAATCAATAGTTTGAAGACCCCATGGTTATTAATTGGTTTACAGGTCAAGTTAAACTGGCTTTTCCCTACAAAAAACTAACAGAAACTGGAAATATTTAAGGCAAAGACAAAGCACATTTTCTACGTTTTAGATAGCCCAAATTGTAGTTTTAGTTGAAGTAGACATTAAAACTTGTGACGTCAGCTTAATCTGTGCTATGAATTACTCAATTTAATGCAGTTATTTGCTTATGCTTGAAGCTAACGTTCCACTCGTTGAGCTTTCGCAATGAGTATTAACAAAAGCGATGGTATAAAATTACAAGAGCAGCGCTAGAATTTCATTGGTAGGTTACTTAACCATGACTTTAACCCAACGTTTTCTGCAGCTTGCACAATTTTTATTGCATACTTTGCGGGTTGTTCTCGCCGTTGTCTGAGGGGCAGAGTGGTTAAGGGTGTGAAACTAGGGGAAGTTGTTTGACTTAAGGGATCTGCAGCGGCAGCAGTGGAAGACTGTGCGTGGGCTCTGAAAGTCTTTCTCTCTTTTATTTGATGTGGGTTATTTAATTGGCTGGTGCCCCTATGAAGTTGCAGTCTAGCATAGTCACAGTGTAGTCATATTTCCCCAGCTATTTACTTAATAAATAATCATGTTGTACTCTTTGGCCCACAGGTGGCGCTGTGTGACAATCTGGAGCTGCCGTTTCGTGATGATAGCTTTGATGCGGTCCTCTCGCTGGCTGTGGTGCATCATTTTGCCACAACCGAGAGACGTGTCCGGGCACTGAGGGAACTGGCGCGTATCCTTCGCATTGGTGGCCGTGTGGTTATCACTGTTTGGGCACTGGAGCAGCGACACAGACGCTTTGAGTCACAGGATGTGCTCATACCCTGGCAGCCGCCCAAAAACCGCAGCTACTCCTACTCCTACTCCGATGAGGAGGATGATGACAACTTTTTGCCTCCTTACCACGCCTACACGGAGGAGTCGACCAACTCCAGTCGCTCGGCGGGTGACGGCGACAGTTCTAGTCTGAGCTCATCCTCCCCAGGCGAGTCCTGCTACAGTTTTGTGCGTCGTGCAATACAAGTGAGTTAAACTTGTCATAAATTTTGTATTATGCTTAATATTTATCTTTTCTTTGGCAGAAACTTGCTGGCGGGCGTCGACATGCTTGGTTCCTGGACTCCTGGACATCGAAGGACACGAGAAACAACAGTAGTCTAGACTACGAGGATGCCAAGGATCTGCCCATAGAGTTGCGACGGCTTGAAGACTTTGAAGACTTTCCTGATCCGCCGCTCTCTGCCGGCCTTAAATCCCGCAGCCTGGGCAGCATTCTGCAGACACCACCACGTCAAATCGTACGCTCACGCTCCAGCGTGCCCAGTCTAGGCGATCCACTGGTGCCCTGCGAGACCAAGGCCAGCGCCACAGCTGCTCTGCTCCACAATGCTGCCGAGTCACAACTACATTCGCCCACGAGTACGGGCAGTGCGGGCAGCACGCTCAATCGTCGGCCCAAGCTCATCAAGCAGAAGCAATCGCTCTGCGAGGACGACATTAGTCAGCATCTGGATGATCCCAGTGTCTCCGAAGCTAATGCCAATGCCAACGCCTTTCACCTGCTCAGCAGCTACAACAGCGCCAGCGGCGGAGTCACCAGTAGTCTCTATACGCGAACCGGCTGCTATGCGTCCAATTTTCATCAACACGCCTCCTCGACGGCCTCGCCACCAACGGGGACAGAAGCTACGCCAGCTACTGCTGCTTCTACTGCCCCTGGTCCCAGCTTTCTGCGCAAGCAGAGCTCCTTGAATGAGGAGCTTATGGCTGGGAATCGACTGCGAGAGAACGAGCGAGTGAGGAAACGTATACAGAAGCAAACATCGCTAAATGAAGCGTTTCTCTGTCGCTCGGCGCTGTTCTCCAAGCGGCTGCAGATGATACGTGAAGGCTTCACGACGAAAATCAAGAGCTCCACGGGCAGCCTGGAGCGTGTGACCAAAACAGGCATTAACAAGCTCATGCAGAACATTAAGAGCACTCCAACGACTCAGGCGCAATCCTCGACGGCAGCTGATCAGACACAGCAGCAGTCGAACAATAACAATAGACAACAGATGACAACTCCTGCGACACACACACACACGCATCATCATGAGCACCATCATCATCATCTGACAAACAATGCTGGCAACCTGTTTCCAGCACATCTGCTGCTCTCCGGCGCCTCCACCGGCCCCGTGAGCTACTGCAGCGGCGTCGACTGCAGCGCCGAGAGCATCTGCCACTGCAGCACCTACCAGCAGGAGTGTGTTGCCTGTGCGGACAGCGAGCAGGCCAAGGCACGCCGCAGTTCTCGGGAATCCGGCTCAGACTCCTCCAAGGACAGCAGCCTGCAGTCGGACACAAGCATTGAGTCGGAGGACAGCTTCGCATCGGTTATATTCATACCCAAACCGGAACAGCATCAACAGCAGCTCAACTATCAGCAGCAGCATCAGCACTCCAATTCGAGTTCCACCAACTCCAGTTCCAGCAATGGAGCAACAGCGACCATAACAACAACAACTACAATAGCTGCCACGCCCAACAGCCATGCAGCACGTGTGCCGCCCACAAGCTCAGTGCCAACCTCGCCGCTCGTCATGCCCTGTCCTCCCACGCCTGCCCACTCCCCGGCTGCCATACTGGGCACAGTCACATCACCGCCACAGTCAACGGCAGCTGTAACAGCAGCAATGGCTATGCTAACGCCAGCTGCGAGACCCGCTCGCTTTAGTTTCGATGAGGCGCACATCAAGGAGCAGCAGCAGCAACAGCAGAAGCAGCCAGAGACAGCAACAGCAACAACAGTAGCAGCAGTGACAATACCAGCAGCAACAGCGACGGCAGCAACAGCAGCAGCCACAGCGGGGACTGTGGGGACAACCACACACAAGATCACCCGACAAACGATCAGGGATCTACCGCCCATACCCAAGTTTCGCAAGCAGCAATCCCTGCAGCTGCAGCGTCCAAGTTTTCCCATTGTGCGACGTGCCTCGGGTTCTGGTATGGCGGGCAGCAGCAGCACTAAGCTGCTTTCGTTGGAACTGTTCAATCCGGCCACCGATGATCTGGACAGCGATTCCAGCGAACCCTCTTCGCCAGACTCCATAGACAGTGTGATTAGTGCACCACGCTCTGCACAGCTGCTGTCGGCGCTGGGTACGGGCACAGCCACAGGCACCGGCAAGTCCAGCGATGAATCGGACACAACGCTGGCCCAGTTCATGGACAGCAATCAGCAGCAGTCAGAGTACCACAACGGAGAGATGCAGATCAATAATTCTACGCCCAATACCAGTGATATTATACTTAATGCGGACAGTGCTCCTTTGCTGCCGGAGAAGCGGGAACCTGGACATGTGCACGGTCCACAACCGCAGGATTGCAGTGAATTTGCCGAGCAATTGGCTGCACAGTTGCAACGCGAACTGGACGACAAGTGCAATCGGGTGGAGTGCCGCAGTCTGGACGGTATTGGTGACATTGGCGAGTTTCTCAGCGGTGGCAAGAAGCGTTCCAATGGCGACTGGAGTGCGCTGCGGGATGAGCTGCGCGAGCGTCGTCTCATGCTGGCCAATCTGTCCACACAGCCCAGTTTACAGCAGTCGCCCGTCTCGTCGTCCACTTCCTCGCTGTCCTCGCAGACAAGAAGCTTTACCATACACGAGGAGCAGGAGGGCGAGGAGGAGGAGGATCAGGAAAACGAACACAGCTACTCGCTGGGCATCTACGAGCACTGCAAGTTCTCCAAGTTCAACTACAAGCGACATCGCCACTACAACCTCAATCCGGAGACGGCTTATTTGTTGGAGGATGATGGCGACAGCGATGTGCGGGATTATGATTATCGTAAGTAAATTTGAGTTGAAAAGCGTAGAAATCTTTTCTGGTACAGGGTCTTAAGAATACCCTTTTTAAGGACTATATTATTGACTAATGCGATCCCTTTCACATTTCAGGCATACCGGAGGAGGATGAGGATGCCGAGGCGCTGGAGGCGCGTGGCGGTGACCAGCTGGGCGAGGGCATGCACGAATATGGACAAAGGCGACGAAATTTTAGCACGATCAAGTCGGTGACATCCAGTGCCTCAAGCTCCACGGACACAGGATCGGCAACTTCGCCACTGCAGCAGCAGCAGCAACAACCGCAACAGCAGCACCAGTCGCTGCAACAACAACGCACCTCTGTGGAGTCATTGGAGCGTTCGCATAGCTCAACCACCTCACTGGATAGTCCCTCGCAGGGTGGTGGAGCCACCACGCACCACCGTTACTATCATGTGTTCCGCGAGGGCGAATTGGATGCATTGATCAATCATCATGTGGCAAGTTTGCATATCGTTAGCTCTTACTATGAGCGAGCTAGTTGGTGTGTTGTGGCCGAGAAGGTGCAGGTGTGGACGATTTAAGTTAGGAACATTTACAAATACTACAAGTTTAAGAAAGATTATACATTATACATACTATATATAAATATTATATTGAAAATAATATGAAATTGGACAAAACCCAATAAGTCTCTGAAGCCCCCAAAGGAATTGTTAAATTTAGTCTTTATTACTAGTTGAGAGAAATTGTAGAAGGAGAAGAAAACGCGAAAATTCTAGCACTACATTTAAGTATTCGTAACGGACTCTTGCTTAGGGTTGCCAGGCCTGCTCAACGGCAGGGCTGCCGCACTGCATTGAAATTCAATTTCAAGTAAACCATTTAGTTTTTAAGCGCAAATCGACAACGCAAACGAAACAACGCAAATAATTACAAAAGAAATGGAATCAAATCTATTTACAACGACTATCATCATTTAGATCAGCTTTTCTTACTTGATTTAATTTAATTGGATTTAAATTTATTTTTTGTATTTATTGCCTATAAATACGTCCATTCGCAACGTAACAAATACAAATAAACAAAAATAATAATACGGTTATAGGAAACATATTTAAGAAGTTGAAATAAAAAATGCTTTAACATAAATAAAATAAATAGAAAATGCAAAAACCATATCTAAACATCTAATAGTATACAAAAGCTTTATACAGAATATCCTACAAAACAAAATCTTTATGCTCTTGAGACCCAAAATGTCATTTTTCTAAATACATAAGCCCAAAACATATTTATAACGCAAAAGAAAATCAATACGTAAGTTTTTGAATATCAATAACTGCATTTAAAACGATATTTGCAAAACTATACAAATTTTCAGCGCAAGAGAAATCAAAAGAGAAAATAGAAATCATGTGTAAATTTTGCATACCTATTTCCACGCTCACAACAATAATTGTATAACAATTTCAATACTTTTTTTGTAATATTCATGAGTCGATATTTTATATATTGCACTTATTAATTTCCCTTATAAGTAAAGTAAACAAAACACTTCCCAAACGGCCAACAAATGCAAAACACCAGTAACACAACTAAACATATATTTCTATGTTAACAATAATATTTTTTTTCACCTAAGGCGATGTTATTTCAAAAATAACGAATCTTTTCAATAAATATATTGCGACTGTACATGTGTTTTTAGATAGCTAAACTAAACTTTATACCGTACAATATTAGAAAATGATAAAGTTATAATGATATAAATATAATGGCAACTTGAGAACACTATGGAATCATTTATTACTACGTATATACGCTCGACATGCTGAATATGTATTTACGAAATGTTATATATAATTAGTATTATGTAACTTGAAAATACGTATTATGTATTTGCACAACCCACACAGAGATTGACACAACAGCTGCAACAAGTAACATACACTACCAGACAAATTCAATAACTTCAAAATGAAAAGAAAAAAAAACAACAACAACATTTGTTATGCATAATAAGAAACATTAAATAAACTACAAATACCAATACTTACAAATTATATTTGAATCTTGTTGTTTAAAATTGGCGGTTCGAATGGGCAGCACTTATGTGTTGGGCAGCACTTTGTTCGTTAATATCGATTCTGACGGTTAATATCGATAGCCAGATATATATCGATTGATTGCATGGAACTTCCTTGTTCATTTAAATAGTTCAAATAAACAAGGTCCTAATCCAACTCTTTTAAAATATTTTGTTTACATCATATAAAATTATTAAACGAGTTTAGCACTTTAAATTTACGCTGATTGAAACGCAAGGGGTTAACTTTAATTTTAATTAAGCGTAAATTGAAACGCCAGGGGTTATGTTGAATTGAGTGTAAATACAGATGATATTCAAGTGAAAGAAAAAATTTTTTACAACATTTGGAATCCTTATATATTTTGTTTTAATTTTAAAATATCCATTTTGGAGGAAAGGAATCATTGATTAAATTTTATATTTAGAATAAATGGTACATGGTACATATGTGTTACAACAATATACAGTTCGTTTGTAAAAATTTAAATCGATGTATGCCGGTTTTGAAATACATCGATTCATGAATCGAATTTTGTTCCAGCTCTATTTTTAAATAGTTACAGACGAAGAGGTTCCACATTGCGCAAGCTGTGATTGACGTCATGATTAGAATGTTTAATGTTCTTGCAACTAAGATAGAACATTTAAAAACATGAATGTTTTTAAGTAAATAAATTGTCTTTTTTTCCTACTTGTAAAATATAGATAGTGTGACTTATGTGACGATATATACCAGCCACAAACTGACAATGCAAGAAATGTGACGTACTGCGCGGTGAGAGCCAATTGGTTCGTTTATTTGCGTAAATTCTGCACCTTCTAAGCGTTCTTCATTCACGCACACACACACGGAACCTCAGCCATCGTTTTGGCAGCAACATTACAGAACTCCGCAGTTTTTTATTAAAATGCAGTGAAGAAAACGTTTAAATAATCTCAAATAACTGCACAATGGCTACACAAAAGCCTGGAGAATGGGCGACTGGTCTGCTGGCCAGATTTGAAGACCAGGTAAATGTTTTATAGCACTTTCAATATGTTGCGTCGTTTTGCTTTGCGTAAAGTGAAAAAATGTACCTGCTGCTGGTGTTGTTTTGGTGTGGGTGCTGGTGTAAAGGGGGGTTTGGTGGCTGTGGGGCCGGCGACAGCTTCATGAATGAATTGAATAGCAGTCTCTCGTGATATACCGATGCGCGCATACCCCCGTAGTAGTTTTTATTGACATTTTCGTGGTGTTTACAATTTTCTACAACGCATATATCGGTTTTGATATGTATATTTGTAAGAGATACAAACTTATAGATTTATTCTTTCTACAAAATTAAATACATACTTATTAATGAATGAATTTTCCACAGTTGCCAAACAAAATCGGAGCGTATGGAACCCAGGCACGCATGAGCCAGGACCAATTGGTGGCATGCCTCATACACATCTCCCGATACCGTTTCTCACTGGTAATTTCCGGTTTGACAAAGATGCTGCAACGCGTCAACGAGGCCGTAAGTAGTTTTAATCAGCATTAATTGAAAATTAAAAAATGTAATAATATGCATTTAACAGGCACTGCAAAACCGACATGAGCCGGAGCGCTGTTACTTCGAATCGCTGGTCATCATACTGACCACTTTAGAGCGTTGTTTAACCAATCAAACCAAGGACACGGCACGCTTTGAGGAGGCAATGAATGTGAAGCTCTTGCTTCGCGAAATTTCGCAATTTGTGGATGTGCAAAGCGACAACAATCCAAATGCAGCCCAATTAAAAGCACTTGCCTCGAAAGTCCTCTTCGCTCTCTCACAGAACCATTTCTCAGCTGTTTTTAATCGCATCTCGGCCCGAATACAGGAGTTAACATCGTGCTCAGAGGAGAATCCCGATTACAACGATATAGAATTGATACAGCACATTGATATGGACATGATAAAGCTGACCAAATTGTTGCAGGGTAAGAATAAAAATGGGATCACATGGAATTTAACTCATTTTGTGTTTCCTTTGCAGAGACTATTACTAAATTCCGATCAAAGCGCGCTCCTCCGCTCATTCTGCTATACTCGCTAGAGAAAGCCATTTGGAACTGGATTGAATATCATCCACAAGAGTTTCAGGACTTGCAGCGTGGCACAAATCGCGACATATCAACGTGAGTAGCTAAAAACCTTCAGTTAAACATTCATACTGTAATACAATTACTTACAGTTGCTGGGAGCCACTACTGGATTTTGTTGAGTACTTTAAAACAGAGAACAAGAAAAGCAAAACTTTGGTTTGGCCACTGCAAATGTTGTTGCTCATATTAAATCCCTCAAGCCTGGAGGCTACTGTTAACGAACTGCAGCAGTCAGAGAAGGAGAAG
Organism: Drosophila acutilabella; assembly: GCA_035046005.1. Classification (NCBI taxonomy): domain Eukaryota; kingdom Metazoa; phylum Arthropoda; class Insecta; order Diptera; family Drosophilidae; genus Drosophila; species Drosophila acutilabella. Next base: position 163,224 of record JAWNOK010000104.1, on the reverse strand, counting down.
GAAAAAGAAAAGGTTCCCTCGAAGTCCACTCAGTCCACATCACGGGACAAAGACTTCTCAGCCAGACAGTTCATTGAGAGCATCAAGCGTGGATTGGGGCCACATTCGCCTTCAAAACAAGTGACGGAATCGTCAGCCATCGCTTGCGTCAAATTGTGCAAGGCATCCACGTATATTAACATCAATGATTCCAATAATGTGGTCTTTAAATTGGTACAATACTTCATCAACGATCTGAAGGCACTGCTCTTCAATCCAGTGAAGCCTTTCTCCCGTGGACAAGGTTACAATTTCGCTGACATCGAACTAATGATTGACTGCTGGGTCTCGTGCTTCCGCATCAACCCGCACAACATTGAGGCGCTTAAGGTTTGCCTCAATCTCTCTTCACCGCAAGCCTATCACTTCGTAATCGTGTGTTCGCTGTTGCGGTGAGTTATAATATCATAAACTTGTTATATATTTCTAAATTAATTTTGAATGTTTTTAATTGAATATAGATTGGCGCATATCTACGTAGATTTCCGTCTGCAAAACAAGAATCCTTTCCGCATTGTTAACCAGCCGCGTCTTCCTTGGTGGCCACAAACCGATGTTGTGCACTATCGATCCGCTGAGCTGCGAGCTCTATTTCACGGATACGCTCAACAAAGCAACACAGGGCTATATAGCACACACGCCGCTCCGTTATATTACTTCCCTAACGCTCAAGTCGAAGGATACACAGAAGGGTCTCACCCGCGCCGAGGAAGGACCAGCTCACAAGATGCTCTTGCTGCTTCTTGTACGACTTATACACGCCGATCCCACGCTGTTATTAAATGTAAGTAAAATCTTATTCATATCTAAGCTATCTTCTTCATCGAACTTCTTTTAAACTTTGCAGACGCAGGGAAAAGTTGCACACGAGGTGCAGAGCTCTACGTTGGAACTTATAAATGGCTTAGTAAGTCTGGTACATCAAACGACTCTTCCCGATGTGGCACAGGAGGCCATGGAGGCATTATTAGCTCTACATGCTCCCGAAAAAATTGAAGTTTGGAATCCTGAGGCACCAATTAATACATTCTGGGATGTCAGCTCACAGGTGCTGTTCTCTATCTCACAAAAGCTAATACAGCATCAGATAGCCAACTATACGGATGTGCTCAAGTGGCTACGTGAAATACTTATTTGCCGGAATACATTCCTACAACGGCACAAGGATTACGCACATGTTGGCAGCCAGATTGCCATATGCAAGCAGGCACACATCAAAATGGAAGTGGTTTTCTTTATGTACCTTTGGAGTGTCGACTTGGATGCGGTGCTGACATCACTCTCCTGCTTTGGCTTGCTCTGCGAGGAAGCTGAGATCTGTTGCAGCTCTGATGAACTCACTGTGGGCTTCATCATGCCCAACTATCATATCTACCAGGAACTGGCTCAACTCTCTTCATGTGAGCTTACAAAGATTTATTTATCGTAAACTCTATATTAATGTTATATTTTTATAGCTGCCACCGATACGCGTATCTGTTTCTTTGAGAACAGTCATGGCAATGTGCTCAGCCGCCTTACGTTACAAAAACGAATCATGACACTGCTGCGTAAGATCGAGCACTGTGTGCACGGCGTCCAACCAGCCTGGGAGGAGACTTTCCGCAACTGGGAAGTGTCTAGTAAAGTACTACAAACTTATCCAAAGCTAAAGACGGAAGATGCGCAAGCAGAAATGTTTCATCGAGGCATGGGCAAGCGACGGGCTAGTCACCAAAGCTCTGAGCATGATCTTGAGGAGCAAATCAATGAGTGGGCCAATATGACATGGTTTCTTCTAGCACTCGGCGGTGTTTGCCTACAGAAACGCAACAATAGTCGACAATTATTATTGCAGCAATCTCAAAACAACTCGTCGGTAGCATCTTTAGCGCAGGCCTCACTGTACTCAAGCTCGACTAGCTCTGGTCACGGTTCGCTGCATCCAAGCACAGTGTCTTTGTCCACCATACCACCAGCCCCACCACAGGATGTCAGCTACTGCGCAGTGACACAGTACGTATAAGTATTTATAACAACTTTAAATAGTCCCTAACGTGTTTCACCTTGTTCTTCTTGCAGATTCATTGGTCAGTTGCTTCGACTTTTGGTATGCAACAACGAAAAGATTGGCCAAAATATACAGAAGAATGTAAAGGAGTTGGTGGGCGAGGAAATGTCCACACAGCTGTATCCAATACTCTTCGATCAGATCAGAGCCATAGTGGAAAAGTTCTTTGATCAGCAGGGTCAGGTCAATGTGAATGTTACGGACATTAACACGCAGTTCATCGAGCACACCATTTACATAATGAAATCCATACTGGATCCCAAGGCAAGCAAGGATCCCAACAATGATCAGCCATCGCCGTCGGAACATTTGGGCGTAACCAGCATTGAGGGCATGATGTTGGGTATTGTACGCTACGTGCGTCATTTGGACATGAATGTGTATGCCATCAGAATCAAAACGAAATTGTGCCAACTGGTGGAGGTGATGATGAAGCGCCGAGATGATTTGGCTTTTCGCCAAGAGATGAAATTCCGCAACAAGTTAGTCGAATATCTAACAGACTGGGTGATGGGGACCTCTCATCAAATAGCTCCGCCCAGCTCAGCAGATGCTTCCATATTGACCAACACTTCACTAATCTTCCGTGATCTCGATCAGGCATGCATGGAGGCGGTGGCTGCTCTGTTACGTGGACTTCCACTGCAACCTGAGGAGTCGGATCGCGGCGACCTAATGGATGCAAAGAGCGCTTTGTTTCTCAAATACTTTACGCTGTTTATGAATCTTCTCAATGATTGCATCGACAGCTCGGAGGCAGAAAAAGAGCTGAACAATACACCGCTGATGCCACCACGTCCACGCATGGCTGCAGGGAAACTCACAGCTCTCAGAAATGCTACCATACAAGCTATGTCAAATTTATTAGGTGCCAATATTGATTCTGGCTTAATGCACTCCATTGATCTTGGCTACAATCCCGATTTGCAAACACGCGCCGCTTTCATGGAAGTTCTCACACAAATTTTACAACAGGGCACTGAATTTGACACGTTGGCTGAAACAGTGCTAGCGGATCGCTTCGAGCAGCTCGTCCAGCTGGTGACCATGATCAGTGACAAGGGTGAACTGCCCATTGCCATGGCGCTGGCAAATGTGGTGACCACTGCTCAAATGGATGAGCTGGCCCGCGTGTTGGTCACGCTCTTTGATGCAAAGCATCTGCTCTCACCGCTCCTGTGGAATATGTTCTATCGCGAAGTCGAAGTTTCGGACTGCATGCAGACACTGTTTCGTGGTAACTCCCTTGGTAGCAAGATTATGGCATTTTGCTTTAAGATCTATGGTGCCAGTTATCTACAAATGTTGCTGGAGCCACTGATTCGACCACTGTTAGATGATGAGGAGGAAACATGCTTCGAGGTGGATCCGGCGAGGTTGGAGCCCACCGAGGATATTGAGGAGCACCGTAACAATTTGATTGCGTTGACGCAGAAAGTATTCGATGCCATTATCAATTCCTCTGATCGCTTTCCGCCGCAGTTGCGTTCCATGTGCCATTGCCTATATCAAGTGCTTAGCAAACGCTTTCCGAATCTGCTACAAAACAATATTGGTGCCGTGGGTACGGTGATCTTTCTGCGCTTCATTAATCCAGCCATAGGTAAGTTACGCTCTTAGTTTGTCTAAAGTGATACTTAACACATCTTTTTGTTTACAGTTTCCCCACAAGAGTTGGGCATAGTAGGCAAACAGGTGCCGAGTTCGGCCAAGCGCGGACTGATGCTGATGTCTAAAATATTGCAGAATATAGCGAACCACGTGGAGTTCTCCAAGGAGCAACACATGCTCTGCTTCAATGACTTTCTGCGAGATCACTTTGAGGCCGGTCGCCGGTTCTTCATACAAATTGCATCCGATTGCGAGACCGTGGATCAAACGTCGCATAGCATGAGCTTCATTTCAGATGCAAATGTGTTGGCTCTGCATCGATTACTGTGGACGCATCAGGAGAAGATTGGCGACTACTTGTCGAGCAGTCGAGATCACAAGGCAGTTGGTCGCCGTCCCTTCGATAAGATGGCAACGCTTTTGGCTTACTTGGGTCCACCAGAGCACAAACCAGTCGATTCACACATGATGTTCAGTTCGTATGCACGTTGGAGCTCCATTGACATGTCCTCAACAAATTTCGAAGAAATTATGGTCAAGCATCAAATGCATGAAAAGGAAGAGTTTAAAACGCTCAAATCGATGAACATATTTTACCAAGCAGGCACTAGCAAATCTGGATATCCAGTGTTTTACTACATAGCCAGACGTTACAAGTGAGTTGAGTTATTTTGTGAAAAATGTACCAATATTGAAAACTTTTTTCTGTAGGATTGGCGAAACCAATGGCGATCTGTTGATTTACCATGTCATACTCACGCTTAAGCCCTTCTGTCATTCGCCTTTCGAAGTGGTTATCGACTTTACACACACCTGCTCCGATAATCGCTTCCGCACCGAGTTTCTGCAGAAATGGTTCTATGTGCTGCCTACAGTGGCCTATGACAATGTGCATGCTGTTTACATTTATAACTGCAATTCATGGGTGCGAGAGTACACAAAATTCCACGATCGCATACTGGCACCGCTTAAGGGCAACCGGAAGCTAATGTTCCTTGAGTCACCCAACAAGCTGAGCGATTTTATTGATGCCGAACAACAAAAGCTACCGGGTGCTACGCTCTCTCTTGATGAGGATCTCAAGGTGTTTAGCAATGCACTGAAGCTCAGTCACAAGGATACCAAAGTGGCCATTAAAGTGGGTCCCACAGCGCTGCAAATAACGTCCGCTGAGAAGACCAAAGTATTGGCACATTCCGTGCTGCTTAACGACGTTTATTATGCCTCGGAAATCGAGGAGGTTTGCCTGGTCGACGACAACCAGTTTACGTTGTCCATAACTAACGAAAGCGGACAGTTAAGTTTCATTCACAACGACTGCGACAATATTGTGCAGGCCATAATACACATACGAAATCGCTGGGAGCTTAGTCAGCCGGATTCAGTTACAGTCCATCAGAAGATACGGCCTAAGGATGTGCCCGGGACGCTTCTTAACATGGCACTGCTTAATTTGGGCTCCTGTGATCCCAATTTGCGTACGGCTGCCTACAATTTGCTATGTGCTTTGACTGCTACCTTTGACCTAAAGATCGAGGGGCAACTGTTGGAGACCCAAGGTCTTTGTATACCCTCTAACAACACGATCTTCATCAAGTCCGTCAGTGAGAAACTTGCCACCAATGAGCCACATTTGACGCTTGAGTTTCTCGAGGAGTCTATACAGGGCTTCCAGCGCAGTACTATTGAGCTAAAGCATTTGTGCCTGGAGTACATGACGCCTTGGCTAAAGAATCTGACCAAGTTCTGCAAATCCAATGATGATGCTAAAAAACTAAAGGTTTCACAAATTCTGGATAAACTCATTTGCCTGACCATCGACCAGAAGGAAATGTATCCATCGGTGCAGGCCAAAATCTGGGGTTCAATTGGCCAAATTCCAGAGCTTATTGACATGGTCTTGGATAACTTCCTACATAAATCGATTACTTATGGCCTGGGCTCACCGCAAGTGGAGATTATGGCGGATACGGCTGTGGCTCTGGCATCCGCCAACGTCCAATTGGTATCGAAGAAAGTTATTACGCGCATGTGTCGAGTGATGGACAAGTCCTGCACGAATCCCACTCAATATCTGGAGCAGCACATGATGTGGGACGACATTGCCATACTTGGACGCTATCTGCTTATGTTATCGTTCAACAACTGTTTAGATGTAGCCACTTCGGTACCCTATCTCTTCCACACCATCACGTTTCTGGTCTGTTCCGGATCCCTCTCCATGCGCGCCTCAACTCATGGTCTAGTCATCAACATAATACACTCACTATGCACCTGTACGAACCCTTCATTTGGCGAGGAAGCCCAGCGCGTCCTGCGTCTATCACTCGACGAATTCTCACTGCCCAAATTCTATCTACTCTTCGGCATCAGCAAGGTCAAGTCGGCTGCAGTAACAGCCTTCCGCTCCAGCTGCCGGCACCCGACCGACAAGTGGCTGGGAAATGAACGAGTCACACAACCTTTGCCAGCGGATCGAGAGCGCCTCTCGTTGCCCTCGTTGGAGGTGATTACAGATGCTCTTCTTGAAATCATGGAGGCCTGTATGCGCGATGTACCCGATTGCGAGTGGCTGCACACCTGGACATCGCTGGCGCGCAGTTTTGCCTTCTGCTATAATCCAGCTCTGCAGCCACGTGCTCTCATCGTTTATGGCTGCATCAGTAAAAGTGTAACAGATCACGAGGTGAAGCAACTGCTTCGTATACTGGTCAAGGCATTGGAATCCTTCAACGATCTTATTTTAATTGAGGCTTTAGTCATGTGCCTAACACGCATACAGCCTCTCCTACGTCCCGAGTCTCCCATACATCGTGCACTTTTCTGGGTGGCCATTTCAGTGTTGCAACTGGATGAGATTACGCTTTATGGAGCTGGCCTGGCGCTTCTGGAACAGAATCTACATACGCTAAAATCTCAAGGTTGCTTTGACAAAAAGGAAACTATAGCGGAGGTGATGATGAAAACACGCGAGAAACTCGAATGGCATTTCAAGCAGCTGGATCATGCTGTGGGTCTATCTTTTCGCAGCAACTTCCACTTTGCTCTGGTGGGGCATCTCATCAAGGTAAGTCCGTTGAAGTACCCCAACACAATGTAAATCTTTAACTTACTGTGTATTTACAGGGTTTCCGTCATCCCACACCCACGACAGTGTCACGTACGTCCCGTGTTCTTACCATGCTGCTGGGCATAATTGCTAAGCCGCTGCATCGAGACAAATTCGAGGTGACGCCAGACAGTGTGGCCTATTTAACAGCACTTGTGGCTGTCTCCGAGGAAGTACGCTCCCGTTGTCATGTAAAGCACGCGCTGCCACGCTGGCCAGCAGATCTTACCAGCGGTAGCATAGACAATGGCGAACTACCCAACGGTGTGCAGTCTGTAAGTGACCTTAATAAATTAAGCTAAATATAACTCTGTTAATTCAAACCTATTTTACAGATTGGGCAACCACTGTCGCGTCGTCAGAAGAGCTGGGATATTTTGGATCAATCCGCTCTGCAGTTTGCGCGTCAACACAAAGTACCAACACTTCAGGTAAGCTTTTCAGCAAATTAATCTAATATATTATTTTGTATGTAACTATCCTATTTGATGAAAATTTGTTGTACAAAAGTTGTTATAACCATTTGCTATAGTAACTTTTGGCTATCCAGTTGTTATATTGAAACTATATTATTATACATACATATATAAACATTTCGCCTATGTATTATCGAATCTATCGAAATCAGCCTTTGCATATCTAATTAATTAATCGTTTAACTACATTTTTTCTTATCTCTTTTTATGTTTGTTTTGAAAAAAAAAAAATACAATACTCGAATAAAAAAAACCGTAACATACATTTATCATAATGTACTACTCCTATATACTCTATATATACTACTATATATGCCTGCTGACTCTTACATCTAATTGGTGCTTGAAACTCTCATCAATATTTATATATTACATAAACTACTACGCATGAACTTGTCATTTGAGTTATGTTTGATTTAATTATAACCAAAAATAAAAATATAACAATAAACAAAACAACTATAACCACAAATACAACAACAACACAACTGTGAAATACGATCGTAGAATGCGCGAGTTTTATTCAAAACTCAACGCTCATTTTCGGTACCAACCACCAAGGATCCGAATAATGCTAGCGGCATCGAAGAACGTCAGGTATTGCCTAACAAAACTCTCTCTCTATCTCTCATTACTAATACCTACTATCCACTAATACCCAGTCTTAGGAGACCTCCTAACCCACTAATTGTTACTAAAAACTTACTGCAAGGTCTAGATTTTCTATTGTATTATATTTTATTTCAAATACCATTTCAACTGTGCATGGCTCGCTGAATTTAAACAAACTAATCAAATTTAACACCTCTAACATAAAACTCTTTAAGTAGACAAAGTTGTTGAAATATATCTAATTATCTTCTAGCTCTCTCAATGTTTCAAACTAGCTAATTTTGAGTTTTATTAAATTTTACTATAATTTATAACAATACGATTATTAACAGGAACGCGGCTCACGTTCTTCGGTGTCAAATGAATCGAATGTTTTGCTTGATCCTGAGGTGCTACCCGATCTGTCCATACAAGCCCTAGTGCTCACTGTACTGGCGACCCTCGTCAAATATTCGTCGGATGAGGGCGAAACGCGTGTGCTCTATCAGTATTTAGCCGAGGGATCTGTCGTTTTTCCCAAGGTCTTTCCAGTCATGTAAGTTGTGCGCAAAATCTTTTACAAAAAGTATTCTCAATTGATTGAAATCTTAATTTTCTAGTCACTCATTGCTGGATCAAAAGATCAATAATATACTGTCAGTGTCACATGACCAAGTTGTACTCAATTCAGTGCAGAGCATCATACAAAACATGCTGGCCAGCGAGGATCCCTCACAGCAGCAACTACACTTCCTGCAGAGCTGCGGATTTGGTGGACTCTGGCGTTTCGCTGGGCCCTTTACAAAGGTTTGCATAGCATTCACAAAACTCAAGTAATATTTAATTTATTATTATTTATTTACTACAGTACAACATGATGGGTGAATCGTCTGAGCTGTTTGTCAACTGCTTGGAGGCCATGGTGGAGACTTGTTTACCTGGCGATGAATCGGCTCCAGTGCCACCATCACCCCGTCCCTACAACTTAAGTTCCAGCTTGAGCAGCCTAACACTCGGCTCACCTACCGACAAAGGTAAGCGTGTAATAATTATAGTGTAGTTCAACTAAAATCCAAATTAGATATATAAATAATTGAAATTGCTTTTAGCTTAGAGCGTTATTTAGCAAGAAATTTTGAAATGATATTTTTAATACACTTGAAAACTTTTTATATATTCTCTATTTACTCTTTCTTTATGCAAACACCATAACGTTATTATATAGCATTCTCATCGGAATCATTAGACTTTTATGAAAACTGCTCCGGCAGCGTCACCTCGCTGCGACGCGCCTCACACAGCAAATCACGCGCCAAACATCGATTGAACGAAAGTCCATCACATTAAATTCTCCACAACTGCAATTAGTTTCGAACCAATTAAAAATCGAACAAGCTTAGCAAACCACAAACACACACACACAATAAATACACACCACATTTACATTAACATGAAAATCGTGTGCAACGGAAACTACAACAATATAGTTGTTGTCTAAGCGCCAACTAACTAAATTGTCACCCCACACACAAATACAACACACCTAACAATCCGATAATTACTTACCTATGCAAATTGTTATCAGCCAAACGAAAAAAAAAACAAAAACATTTATATAGAAAATCTAAAAATTTATACTCATAACTTATTGCACTTATTGTAGTAGCGAATTAATGTTTAAATACTTAAAAATTGTATTTTATGAAATTTATCAGTACCTTGAAGCATTTACAAAAGTTTTTCGATAATTAGCACTTTGTAGCGTAGTGTAGATGTCTTAACCATTTGTTATATTCATTCATAATCTAAGCAGAAATCGGCTACAGTTACTAAAAAATTAAAACAAAATAAACACCTTATTAAGTAGTTCGTCAGTTTAGTAACTCGAGTCACATATTTTAATATATTCTATACAAATACAGTTAATAGACATAAATTACCAGTTAGCTAATGGAATTACGAGACATATTTAACTACAAATAAAGTACCTAATGTTAAAGCATGCCAATGCATAATTAATATCCCTTTAAACAAACCTGCAAAATAATCGAATACAACAAAATAAATTCAAAACGAAGTGCTTCTAAAACATTTTAAATTTACAAATAATTTTCAGTTTTCAATAGCTTTAAAGTAGACTAGATAAAGCGAAACAAAACAGCGATATTTTATACATTTATAAATTGCATAGTATAAACATATATATTTTGATTACAAATACAACTAAAAATATTCCAAGAAAAATCTAGAAATTAGAATTTTTATATGACACACACAGAGTGATAGTTTCTAAAGACAAACTCTATTTATATTATATTTTTAATTTTCTGCCTTTATTTTCTAACAAACTCTGTTTCTATTTGTATTATTTTTGCATAATTTATGTTTACGATTCTGCCTCTTCTATCTTATTTTCAGCTGCATGAATAACAACAACAAATCCACGCACTAGACGTACCACACTAATCGCAAAAGTTATGCGTTTTTTTAATCTATTTAAAAAGTGTTTCTAAACCAAAAAAAAACAAAGAAAATGAAAAGATAAGCAAACAAACCACAAAATGTACAAAACCAAATGACAGAACGATAAATGTAAAGCAAATATAGAATATAATATGTATAAAGCAGAGAGCAACTGCTGCATAAATACAAGCCCCACGAATATTACAAATAGTTAAATATAATATACAAATATATATATATATACAGATATACTATATATTTTGGCAGAAATTCGAAAACATGTAATGATTCAAAAACAGTCAGTAGATTGAAAGTAGTTTTTATTAAAAACAATTTAAAACTATTTATACTGTTAAAATAATAAGCACGTAAGCCTACTCACACCAGTTCCTGAGATGACCACGGCCAGCACAGGGCGTAACCGCACCATTTGTACCAGAGTTGATTACAACAATCAGAAGCTTTAAATGAAACTGGCTTGCGAAAGCGGCCTTTTTAATTATTTTGTATTATACGAGAATCTCCCGCTGCAACTAACAAAATTGCATTTATTTTAAGTTTTTTTTTTCTTAATGATTTTGTTAAGCGCATCTTCCATCTTTGATTTTCTTTAATTTATTTCATAAACATATTTATTTATTTTTTTTATTTTATAAAATTGTAGAACACGAAACCCCTTTAACAGTTAAGCAAGAAGACCCAGTCCGCTTTTAATGCAAACTAGTTGTAAGCAAACGATAAGAAAACATTTTAAAACCAGAATCGAAAGTTAAACTTACATTTGTACCTCTAATTGAACAGTTTAGTAAATTGATAAAGCGCAACAAATAAGTCCGTTATCTTCCTTTTCTAATAAGCCAAAAACTAGCACAAGAAATTTACTTATTATAATTATTAACGAACGCAACTAATAAAATTTTTAATCAAACTTAATTAGAACAAAAACTACTTAATATTCGTGTATAACAAAGCGATTTTGAGAAGTGTTACTTTTGCAAATAGAAATATATATATTTGTGCTATATATATATGTATGTGTTGCTATATGTGTACGTATTAAAAATCGAAATTGAAATTTATGTATTGTATTTTATAAAACGTACGGAAACAAAAACATTTGCACACGTATGCGTCTCTAAAACTAATGATATATTTATGAAATGTTCATGTTTCAAGTCTCTAGTATCAATGTACAATTACTATGTCGATCAAATTAATTTACTCTCAATAAAATGTTTAAACAAATGTGCTGTTTTATTTATTTATAAGCCAAGCCCAAATGACAAGTTGGGTAACAAGCTATAATCTACGACATAAAAGTAGGCAATGATTAGCATAAAATCAAAGCAAAACAACTCCTCGATCGTCTTGTTACGCATAGATTAAAGATCCATCTGAATAATGTAGCTTAATCTGTCTTCAAATCTTAAATCGGGTTCTTTTCAAATGCAAATAGCCGTGTCTTCGCTCTGACAATGAAAGATATGGAAAACCTCCCCCACGGTAAAGCGAAATCGGTGCCATCATAAAATACTCTGCTCGTTGTTGTTGTTATTAACTTATCGATTTCATGCATACGATTAAACGACCCTCGGCCGAGCTGAGGACGAGCACACAACACTCACCCTCAACTCAAAGGCCAAACAAGAGTTCCTCAGCCCGAAACTAAACTGAACCGAGCAGGTGAATTCTGTCAATGGGCACAAATCCGAGTTGCAATCGCAAAACGCGCCAAACGAGCAAGTGCCACAGCTGACCGGGCTGAATCTCGAAAAATCTAAACCCAATCGCAATACTTGTGGGAATGCTTGAAGTAAACTTTCTCACGATGCGACGCCAACGACACACCGGCTGGCAAGTGGCAAGTACGGGTGGTTGTTGCGGTGGTTGCTCGACTGCGTACGTAAGTGTAACGCAATGTCGCGCCAAAGAGGAAATGAGGTCTGGGTCTGGGTCTCGATCTGGCTCTCTTTTGCCTGCGTCAACAGCAACGACAGTGCGCCAAAGGGAAGAGCACAAAAAAGAAAGAAGAAAACACACACACACACAGGCACACACACGAACACACTTTCAAGCGGCTACAAACAGAAAAAACCAACAATGCCGCCATGCGAGGGTAGCAAAAAGGGAACGGGAATGGCACGCATGGGGCACGGTTGCAAGAGTGTGCAGAGCACAGCACAGACACACAGCCAGGTCGAGGTCATGTCGATGTCGTCTTCGTAGTCGTCGTTGTCGTTCGCTGAGCTAAACGCTGCACGCAGCCAGCTCGTGTGTGTGTGCGCGTGTGTGCCTGGGTGAGTCTGTGTGGTGCTATGTGCGATGCTACCATTGGCAATGCTAGTGGTGGTTGCTCTGCTTCTTTGGTCTGCTTTATGGCTCTTCGGCTCATGCCTACACACTCTTGCTCTTGATTTTGTTTCGGTTCCTGTTGCGCAGGCGCACGGCAGTGGCACGAGAGAAAAGGAGAGCGAGAGAGCGACGAGACACTCTCGTTAAGACACTGAGACAAATTCTTAATAACTTTGGCTAAGATCGCTCATTAAATATTTTCCTTTAAGATTTTTATATTACTAACAAATTATGAAAACTATTTAGTTGTAATAAATTGTTTTTTAAGTCAAAGATTTAAAAAAAAAAATTTTAGCTGTTTAGATTTTGGATTTTCAACAACATTAATACTAACTATAATTATTATATTTAATAATATAATTTAATTTAAATTTTGACTTATATTAAACTATTATTATAACTAGTATTTTCCCATTTTAGATCTTTTCCTCACATAAATTTGGTTATTAAATAATTTTCAACATTTTTACCTCGAAATTTCTGTCAGTATACGCTATGGCATCCGCTTGATTGCTATACATTTAATACCCTATACTAAAAGGGTATGCACGACGTTTGGATTATAAAAGCAGCAGTTGATTTTAAGCTGCCTTCAAGTGATTTTGATTTTTAAATCAAAAGATTTTAAGTAAAACGTTAGTTAAATTAACTAACTACTTTAAATGAAATACATGTACAATTTATAATAAACAGAAAGAGTAACTATTTATTTAAAAGTTTTATTAAAGAGGTCAAACCTTTTACTAAACTTTCCAGAAATTATAAAACAATCACATAGTCAATAACTAAAAACTGTACAAAAATAAGAAAGACATTTTTATCTTTTTCTAGAGAAGGGAGATACCTTGTGGTCAGCATTAATAAGAACATATTAAACAGGGTAGCTTAGGGCTTGGCAGACCTGCACTACACTTGGTTAATGTCGCACACGTGCAGCGCCGAGTGAATATTGCCACAAGCAGAGAGCGACACACACGCACAAGCGACCCGATTAATGATCGTCCCGTCTCGTCTCGTCTCGATCCGATCGGTTGGTTCCGTTGCTCTCTGCTGATGGGATTGTCTCGAGCGTTGTATGGTAGCAGTTAGGGGAGGATTTTGCAAGTGTACGATCCGCCGACGCTGCAGCAGCAACAGCAACAGCCACTGCCTGAGCTACAAAAAGGATCAGTTTACCTTGAGGCAAGATCATTTCTGAAACGACTACCGTGCGGTGAACAGCAGCAAGTGCACGCTCAGGAGCTAAATTTTGCCAAACATTAAAAACCACTTGCTTTATTTTATACCAAAAAATAAAACAGACAGTCTAATTAGCACAATGGCCGTGGAGGGTCAGAGATTTATGACCAAGACACAACATTACCGCAAGGTCACGAAACCGTTGTTGGAGCGAAAGCGACGGGCTCGCATGAATCTGTACTTGGACGAACTAAAAGATTTGATTGTGGATACAATGGACGCACAGGGTGATCAGGTCAGCAAGCTGGAGAAGGCCGACATACTCGAGCTGACGGTGAACTATCTAAAGACCCAGCAACAGCAACGCAGAGCCACGCCTACAGCTACACCAATGTCCAGTGCCGCGCCCCCATCGCCAGCAGCAACGCCATTGAACTTTGATAAATTTCGCGCTGGTTATACACAGGCCGCCTACGAAGTTTCACACATCTTCTCGACAGTGCCCGGCTTGGATCTTCAATTCGGCACACATCTTATGAAGCAACTGGGACATCAGCTCAAGGATATGAAGCAGCAACTGAACAGTCCCGTGCCCAGCGAAGATTCTACGGAGCCTGTCAATCTCGCCGATTGTAAGCAACAGCGTGAGGATCTAGAGAAGGGTGAAGACGTCTGGCGACCCTGGTGAATTATTGGATTTATCAAATGCATCTAGCTTTACCAACCAATTGAGAGCTTTATTACTCTGGTTTTAATTTAAGTTCTTCCAACCATTTGCCTCAGTTTTACCACAAGTTTTTATTAGCCTTAAGATCTGATGTGATGTTCCTGTGATAGTTTTTAAGTGAATTTTTTGTATATGATCTCCAGTAGCAAATAATAATCACTTAAGTTATGTAATTTATTTTGACTCTTACAACACTCAGCTTCCCATATGAGCTTCCACTTAGTATTTAAGAACAAATGCTTTAAAATGAACATTTTGTATACTTCCATTTCTTTTAAACTTACATATATTTGTTAGCTTTAAGTCGAATTTATCCAACTTATATAACTAAACTAATAAATCATTTGAAACTCAAACAAAATTGAATTTTTCTATATAAAATTATTTTGCGAATACTTGAAGCACATTTCTGCTAAGGTGTTCTGAACTTATTTGGCACTAAGGGTTCCTAAGCGTTATGCAAATCTCATTTGTTTTCTAAATTGCCACAACCACTACAAAAAAAAAAAAAATATTCTCAAAAAAAAAAAAAACACAAAATTCACCCCATTATTTAATATTTTTTCAAATTATATTTATTTCTACCTATGATATGCGAAACAATATCTATACTTTAGAGAATTATCTTACTTGATTAACGACAGAGTTTACTGTTGCGAACACTATTAGATTAGTACATATTTTAAATAGCATATTCTAAAGCAGACTGTACCTGTACCTAGCCTTCTATGTATCAGTTAAGAAAAGAGTTTACTGATGTTAACACTAATAGCTTCTTACATATTTTGAATAGATTTCAAATTGGCTCAATAAACAAAACTCTTCCAAAGTTTTAAAAACCTTCATTCACATAAAAACTAATATTACATTTAAAATTATCATAAATATTATAAATTATTTCCTCCCTCACCCAAAAAAATTACAGAATTTCTTAAAATAAGTTCACAAAATGTCATCTACCATATTCATAAATTTCAATTCCAATACAACACGAACTCATCACGAGGCTCCTTAAACCAATTACATGAACCTGGTACGCGCACGACTTACAGTCAAAAGTCGTAAGTGTGTCCACCGTGCGCCACTCGCGAGTAGCAAGAAGCGAGGGGCGAGAAGAGAGGAACTAGCATCGCTTGGCCCCTGGCCGACCTCGACTTACATGCACAAAGGACTACGTGGAAAGGGAGGAGCAGCAGGGGCAGATCCTAAAAGGCAACGGGAACACACACAACACACTACAAACAACACAACATTAAGCACACTCGGCGCACACGAGCAATGTTCCCACAGGATCAGAAACTGGCACAAAGCCGAACAACAAGTGCAGGACGAGCAAAGGAGAAATGAAATGCCAATGCATGAAAACAGGAAGTGCTTCTCATTTCTGATCTGCCTCTGCCGCTGCCTCTCCGTCTCTTCGACTGCTGCTCCTGGCAATGTCGTTCCCACGCCAATGGACACAACTGAGACGGCAAGAGGAGATGAGTGTGCAGTTCATTATCCTTTCGATGCAGAGAGGCATTCTTAGGCAAATCATAACACACAAATCTAGAAATGGCAGCTGCGCCACAAACTGCAAAAAAAATATATAAAAATTCCCATGGTTTGGGCAGCGATCCGTTGCTCATTGAGCAGGTGAGAGCCAAGAATATTGGTGTGAGAAACCAAGGAGGAAAGTGTTTCCCACGATACTGGCAAACACACATACGCACGCACACATACACATACAAAGGTAACGATCCTGTGATCCTGCTCCCTGCAATGTTTTTGATAAGGGTGCCACAATAAGAAAGCGAACGAAACAATAAGAAATAGCGGAAGGGTCGAAGGGAACTGAGGGCACTAAGGGAACCCAAGCAACCCTCATGCCAGCACACACGCTCGGCTCTGAAATGCCAGCACAGCCGAAGACATACGAGGACTCATTTGAGGGTTGATTCTCTGCTGCTTTCCTATAAAAGACAGCAGAGAGCGGAGCATTGCACACACAACGTCTTACACACTCAGAGCAGTTAGAGCTCAGCAAAGCGAATACCAAATACAACAAAAACTTACAAAAATGTCCTCAATGCAAATATCGGAAATGTCCAAGA
The DNA here is from genome assembly GCA_035046005.1 of Drosophila acutilabella. Lineage (NCBI taxonomy): Eukaryota > Metazoa > Arthropoda > Insecta > Diptera > Drosophilidae > Drosophila > Drosophila acutilabella. The sequence goes on along the minus strand of JAWNOK010000104.1, from coordinate 146,534 downwards.
CGTATCAGTATCGTAAGGTGATGAAGCCACTCCTGGAACGCAAGCGTCGTGCTCGCATCAATAAATGTCTGGACGAGCTTAAGGATTTGATGGTGGCCACTCTCGAATCAGAGGGCGAGCATGTCACACGCCTGGAGAAAGCCGACATTCTGGAGCTAACAGTCACACATCTGCAGAAAATGAAGCAGCGTCGTCAGCACAAAGCTGGAGCCCATGGAGGAGCAGACAAACTGACACCAGCCGAGGGATTCCGCTCAGGTTATATCCATGCTGTCAACGAGGTCTCCCGTTCACTGTCACAACTGCCCGGCATGAATGTCACCCTGGGCACACAATTGATGACACATTTGGGACAGCGACTCAATCAGCTGCAGCCGGCGGTGAAGGAAACATTACCAGTGACATCACCGCTCTCCGTGCACATTGCCGGTCGTGATGCCTACTCCGTGCCCATTTCACCCATCTCCAGTTACGCGGGCAGCCCCAACTCCAGTATGGCCAGCGAACGCATGGGCAGTGCCTCCCTACTGACCACTTGCTCCAGCAGCCTCAGCATCGATGTCAGCAAAATGGATGACAGCGAAGACGAGGAGAACGTTTGGCGTCCTTGGTAGAGGAGCTTAAAGAGCAGAAACCAAAGAGTTTAATATAGCAAAAGTCTTCCAAGTCAATGGTCCAAATCCATTGGTTCCATTGACTCCCAATTAGTTTTAAGTTTGCCTAAGAAAAGAAAGCTTTAAAGGAGGCGCAGTTCATGTGATAACTAAGTTTAATAACAAAATAAATTATATAGCTAAAATTAAAAAAAATCAAGAAATGTTTTATTAATCAACTTGAGGGTTTACTAAGATGCAGAACCTAAGACTCCGCACTAAAAAAGGTATTTTTAAAAAGGGTAATCCAAGAGATTGTTAAATTGATTATATTGATCAAGTATTGAGTTAGTCAAACCAATTGATTAACTAAATAATTCTGCTGGACACATTTAGTGCACATCAATTTTCCATGGGTAATTGTCATTAAACTTTCGTCATTATTAAATATTTAATAAAATACATTCTTAATTTTAAATCCAAGCTTAAATAAAATGTTTAAAGTACTCTTTAACCCAACACTTTTAATTTATCTGTCCTGTCCAATTGGTCAAAAAAAGTACAGCTTCTCCCAGCCACCGGAAATGACCCTGGTCGAACCTTTAAGCCTAAACTGCTGCTACATTTTATATCAAACGCGCTGAGGTAATTCTTTGTAATTTTTTAGCCTCTGCCTCTTTCTGATTGTTACGAGTAAAAAACACAACAAGACGAAGCTAAAATCTGGTAACAAAAGAAAGCGAAAACAATGCCAAGGCCGTTAAAGAAAACCAACAGAAGAAGAGTAAAAAAATAACAAAATATAAAAACAATAAGAGAATAAAACGCTGACCGAGGCTACCGACGGATCGGATCGGAACGGACCGTCCACATGGGGGCACCCCTTGAACACGTGTGCACACAATAAGACGAGGGATGAGGAGAAATAAAAAAAATTAGAGACTTATCTTTCGGCGTGTCTAATCGAGTTACGACAATGTCGCTCAGCCTTAGGCACAATCTTGTAAAGAAAGCCGAGTCGAGCCGAGCTGAACTGAGCCGAACTGAACTGAAACCAAAGCGAGTCGTTTCTAAACAAAGGCCAGCAAAGGATCGAGTCATGGCATTCACTCTCCCCAGCCATCCTTTTTGGCCACTCAGCTAGAAAATCGTGTAGACAATGGTCAAGGTAAGAAACACACACACAACGCACACACTCACACACATAATTGCTTGAACTGTTCGTCTGACATTCAGGTAAAGACTCGAGTAGAGTAAATGATTACTCAGCCCTAGGGCAATCTACAACTTGGGTCCCGGACAGGATATCAATTTTTTTAATTTTTTTTTTTTTGGCAGGGCCCGCATCATTTGCTTATCTCCTGCTGTTGCGGTTGTTGTTGCCCCAAGACCAGTAGCTCCGACGCCTGAGCTGTTAACAATCAATGAAATTAAAGACAGCAACATTAAATAGTCGAGACAACATGAAAAATATAGGGGACAGCACTAAGGATGCATAATTTTGACCTTGATGAAGATTAACAATCTAGACTATTTAAATTCAAGACACTTTTAAAGGGTCAATAAATCTTAAGCTGAGATGTTGGGTTAACTTAAGAAAAGTTTTAAGTTTAAAATCAACAAATTGACGAACAAAAAACCTCGACTGAATAAAAGAATTTAATTTTATATAATTTAAATGATTTTTTATTTAATGCTCTATCTTATTGTTTATTAAAATCAATAAGTTGTTAAAGTAAACAATGTTTTAGAAAGCACTGAAAAATAAATTAAATTCAAATCTTCAACAAATTTGCATTTTGATTAATATGAAAACCGTGAAAAATCACAACTCGCTGCTGATCCTCACCCAACCCTAGGCAAAATAATTATGGCACGAAAACAGCAACAGCAACAACAACAGCAAGAGAAAGAGGCAACAATAAGCAGAATCTGGCAAAAGGGAATGGCAATAAGAGGAAATTCATGCAGCAAGCAGAAGAAATAAAAAAAAAAGATACTTAATCTTAGAGGTAAACCCGATGAATGATGAACGAATGTGTTGCAACGTAAACGAAACCGAATCCCAAAATCCGAACGCTCAAGATCTGCAAACGATCGCAGCGCTCGAACGCAAGCCCAAGTCATTAAAAAATCTACAATACACAAACTGCATACGAATCACTTGAAGGGTCCCAGCACACGCACACAGAGGGACAGAGACGGAGGAACAGACAGCGGGACAGACGGACGGGGATGAGGTGGGTTGAGGAACTCTGGTACAAAGAAATATCAGAAGCGAAGATCGTGAGAAAATGGTTTGGAACGTGGTTCTCACACGATCGACACACCTGCCCTTTTTTTTATATGTAAGCGTTTGTCTGTGTAAACGTCTCTCTATGTGTGCCTGTGTGTGTGTTTGTGTGTCCCTGTTGTACGTATTCCTGTATTCAAGATTTAAGACCACTTACGAGCTAGATCAGGAGTAGGGGGGAAGAGCAGGAGGTGAGCAGAGCTGAGCTGAGTTGAGTTGACTTGAAAGAGAAAAGCAGCGTGCGGTAAGTGTGCGGCAACATAGCATTGGCCAACATTGTAATGACTGTGGACACATGATCGTTAAGACCACAACGTAAGCCCAAAAATGAAAAGGGGTTGGGGTATGGGTAGGGGCATAAAAGGCGGCCCGTGGCGCGGTGCGGCGCAAGCGCGAAGCAAACTTCGCTGTCGCAGTCGAAGTCGCAGCGTTTTGTCGAACGAACTCAATTTAGTTTGTTTATGGCCAGAGCGAGGCAGCAACAAAGAAGTGCTGTGTGTATGTGCGCGTGTGTTAGTGTGTTGGTGTGTGTGAGCCACACTTATATGGTGTGCTATTGACTCTGTAATATCTTTAATATGGGATGTTGTTACACTGCATTGGCACACGCGCACGTTGCCACTGGACAACAAGCTGCCCCAGAGCTCTTTGTCTCAGTGGCAGAGATGCTGGCACGAGTTGTGCATACACACATACAGAGAGACACACACACAGTCACTCCACTTTACTCCCCACCCATTTCGCCTGCTCATCTCAATAATGCCTGGCCCCTTGGCCGGTTTTGTATTTTTTTATTATTATTATTATTTTTTGTCTTCGTTGTTGTTTTTTTTATTAAGTGGTGGTCTTGCGCTTAGTTTAATATGGCTGCATTAAATTTTAGCGGCGTGTGTGTGTTATGACTGCAGTAGGTGGCACAGCCTGGTGCCATGGGGCACGAGTGAACGTGAACATGAATGTGAAGACGAATGCGAATCTTAATCTCAATGTAAATGCATATAAAACTTAAATGGATTCGAATGGATTCCGATGGCTGTGGGGCCATCACTCAGAGGTCATGTCTTGTGTGTACTGTACTCAAACTTTACTTTATTTTATTTTATAGACTCTTTATTTAATTTTGTGGGCATAAGGCGCTTATGAACCGTTCAAGATGCTCTACAAATCGAAACCGTTAGCAATTGGCCCAAATAACATAATATTATTAACATCATTGTGAGCTCTTTATAACACATTGTCAAGGTGAGTCAAAGCAGATTAATTTGCTTTGCCAAAAATACCGTTAAAATATATATATATTTTTATAAAATTTGACTTTATAAAAATTCTATTTTAGGTAAATTGTACATTCATTTATAATCATTAAAAAAATGCACTCTAAACCGTCGAGTTCTTTAATGATTCTCGTGCAATCTACGCTGAATCTGATAGCCGTTTCATTTTGGCTAAAACAAAAAGAAGCGTTAAAAAATGTTTGAAATATTTTTATATATATTTTACGTCTGTGTGTGTGTTTGTGTGTGTTCGGGTCGCTGTGCCAATGTTACGTGACTAATCACATTTGGCGAAGATTAGCAGCAATCAGCATCGCTGGAGTGTATGGTAGATAGTCATCATCATAGTTGTCCACACCAGACACAAAAGCGTTCAATTTGAAGTTCCGTAACCAAACCGCACACACACACCAACACACTACCACACACTCATACAGCCATTCAATAGCATGAGCAATACAGATATCACTTATACGACTCATATGCCGTGATTACCAATACCGATACATAACGAAGTTTTAAGTGCTTGGTCTGGTCGCGGTCGCGGACCTTAATTTGCGATGTCTGGAGGTCTGACCGTTTGTCTGACAACGGCCCCGGCGCATGTGCCAAACGGTCAAGCGCAGTTAAAGCTGTCAAAGCAGCAACAACAACAATACGAGCCATTGACAGCCATACAACCGAGCGGTTCTCACACTCGAAAAAAAAAAAAACTTGTAATAAATGACGTTTCCTAGAATTCAGTTGCTATTTTTATATAGACATACATACACGTCTATACGCTATATTATGTTTTTTTTTTTATATTATTTAATTGCCGCAACAGCGCCGGCGCAAAAGGCCCCGCAGTCGGAATTAGAGTACAGAGAACAGAGAACGAACCGTCATTTAATGAGGCCAACTGGATAGACCCCGAGAGTGTGGGAAAATATTTAGCGACTTCCGGCTGAGGTTTTTGATTTGGATTTCTGTGGAGGCTCACTATATATAAATATACATTTTTAATGTTGTCGCCTCCGGAAGGGCTGCCTAGATGATTGTGCTTATCGTTTAACTGAGTGACGCAGACAGGAGTCTGATGTAATTCAATATTTTAGCTGAAACTTGACCTCATCGAAATTAAAAGATAAAATGTTTTTTTTAGAGGGTTTTTTATTTTTATTTATGCAATATTTATAAAGCTTTTTAGTGCACTCGTTAGCCAATTTAAAGGCTCTGGCAGAGTGTAATTAGACCTTTTCCTGGCCAGCTTGTGGGCTCTGGCGTAGTCAGTGCGCGGCTTCCAATCCAGCGCGATTGTTTGGACAGTTGTCCAGGTTTGTGATTAAATTGTCCATGCCCTGGGCTTAAGGGCAGTTATATGCAATGCCTTCACCAGGGACGCCACATGGAACCAGAGCTGTTGCTGGCCTCGCTGAGGGCAGGACTGCAGCTACCGCTGGCACTGCCACACTCCGAAGGCGGTGGTGTCACCAGAGCTGGGCTTGGACTGCTGCTGCTGCTGCTCAGCTCATCGGTGGTCTGCATGGGCACGGTGACTCCAATGGGCAGTGTGGGCACGACCACTTGCAAGTAGTTGAGACGGTGACCCAAGTGGCTCATGAGTTGAGTGCCAAGATCCACGCTGACGCCGGGAACTGCAGCTAAGGTTTTGGACACCTCGTTGGCGGCATGCACGTAGCCGGCGCGGAAACTCTCAGCAATGCTCAGCTTGGAGTCGGCAGTAGAGTTTGGGCTGCTGCCAAGACGAAGTTGTTTCTGAGCACGCAATTTCTTCATGTGCTCCACTGTCAGCTCCAGAATGTCAGCCTTTTCCAGGCGTGTGATGTGTTCACCCTCCTGGGTCAGACATTCCACCATAATGTCTTTGAGCTCGTCCAGGCACTTGTTGATGCGAGCACGACGCTTGCGCTCCAGCATGGGCTTCATTACCTTACGGTATTGGTAAGTCTTGGACATTTCCATTTCGAGCACCATAATTTAATAAACGATGAAACTTTACGATATACACGCGTAATCCACAGTTAATTTACAGCTTTTATCTTGTGTAGTTCGCTCTCTTTTGCGGTCTCTTGCTAGCAGTTTAAATGGCTCTGCGATGTTGACGCTGCGAAGTTGTAGCTTTGAATGATTCAGCTCGCTGTTCGCGTCGTGCTTTTTATAGGCTCGGCCTGGACTGCGCTGCCACTGCGACAGCGAATGCGCGTGCGAGCGAGATGCGCATTTTGCCTCGTGCGCAAACTAAGTTTCATTTATCGTTCTCCCTCTCGCCTACAGCTGCTGTTTGTTGTTGGTGGCTTCTGTTTACGTATGCGCTGTGTGCGCTGCGCTGCTCTCTCTTGCTCTCGCTCTCACCCCAACTAAACTCCCTGTGCTTGTGTGTTTGAGGGCAATAAAATGACTTGAGCTGCGGCTGCGCCTCTATCTTGTTGTGTTACGTTAGTGTGTGTGTATGTATCACGCGCACGCTTGTATGTGTATGCTTGTGTGCCAATGTGTTCGGTTGTGTGAGTTGTGATTGTTATACCGTGGGAAACTGTTTCGCAGCCGATTTCCACGACGACGGCTGACTGCCTGCCTGGCCTGACTTCTTCTGATTGTGCATGCTTGGGGTCTTTGGCTGTCCGTCTGTTTGTCCGTCTGACGGCCCGCCTTAAGAGCTCTCTGTGACTGTGGCTTTGGCTGCGACTGCGGCTTCGACTGAGCGGCAGCCAAGCGAGCACATGCCTTCCATCCATAACAAGATGTTTGCATTTCAATTCATTTGTATGTGGCCGGGTATTTGGACTCGGGCTCCGACTTGCTACGTCTTGTCTTCAGTTTGCCATGTGCCTTCACCGTCGCCTTCGCCTTCACCCTTGCAGTAGCTTATGGCACGCTGATAATTGTGGAATCGTCATCGCGCAGCATTTTTGTTGTATGCTCTTGCTCCCTCCCCCCCTCTTATTCGCTCGCTGTGTGTTTTTTGTTTCTTTTTTGTTTTTGTTTTTGCTGTATGTATTTTTTTTAACGCTTTATGGATCATTGATTGGGATCGTGGGCTTCGTGGGCCAAGCATTACGCTTTTCGTTTACATGATTATTCTTGATTGCCCATTGCGACCACTCGGCTTTTGGGATCTGTCGGTGGTTCGAGTGTGTACATGTGTGTGTGTATTTATTTTTTGTTTTGGTTTATACATGTGAGAGTGTGTGTTTGTGTTGTATGGCTTATGCCTTGACTACTACCACTTCTACCATTTGTAGACAATTACCGGCTTGACTGGGCAAAAGGCAAAGTATTTTTATGCGACGTGTGCGCGAAAGTCAGTTACGAGTTGCTGTTGTTGCTATTATTGTTACTATTTTTATTGCTGTTGTTGTAGCTGTTGCTGCTGCTGCTGTTGTTGTTAGCACACGCTATAAATGTTGTTGTTATGACTCTATGGCTCGTGCAGCGCTTGAAGCTTTTGTCGCGTCACAAATGATTTGGATTTTTAGCACATATTTATATTTAGCATGTCTTCAATCTCAATGATTCATCTATGTATGAATACGTACTATAAGTATCTCAATTTCCAAGACAACTATTTATAGCAATCATTGACACACTCGACTCGAATTTCACAACACTTAATTAGAAGTGGCGAACCGACGAAATCACATTGAGCACAAGACGCGACGCATCATCAGCAGCAACAACAGCAACAACAATAAACGGGGCACAAGACAAATTAAGTTGGCGTTTTGTACGCATTTCAAATGAGCTACAGTTAACAAACGTTAACAACCTCATCTTCATCATCATTTTCGTCAGTCTTTGTCTGTCGTTATCGTTACTACTCTGCTGCTTCTTCTTCTACTTTTTCTGTTGGTCCGTTAAGCGAGGAGCGCGCGAGAGGCTGTCAAAAAGCTGCCTGCTCCGGAAATGGCTAATTGGATTGAAAGTGACGAGTGTGGAGTGAAAAGTGTCTGATTGCTAGTGTTGTAAAACATGTGACAGACACATGGATAGGGGCTTTCCAATGCTATCAATTTCATGAGGGTTGTCTCCGCTAATATTGAATCTGGCATGTGCTAAATTGTTAATAACTGTGGGCACTTTCAAAGGCAAAATACTTCTTAAAATACGCCTTGGTAAATATAGTTTACTTCTCTAAGCTAATATTAAATTTCAATCCAATTGGCCAGCAATTATGCGGGCTAATCGACTTGGGAACGTTTGAGTATTTCAAATATATTAAGCTATTTTTATAGAGTTAATTTAAGAAATACATTATTTATATTGTTACTACTACAGTATTTGAATTATAGAGTTGATTAGAAATATACGAATTCCAATGGGAATCGTTTAATCAACTAAATTTCAAGAAAAAGCATTAATATTTATTAAATTTAAGTAAGTCTCTGGAGACGTCTATAGTTTTGGGCTACGTCTAGCTCCAGAATCCAATTGGATTCTGTATGACTCATGCTTACGCTACAAGTTCTTGCAATTTCACAATGTGCGTAGCGCATTCCTGCAAGTCGCACAAGACCCACTAAAAATGCACACACTGCGACCAACACACACTCTCAGTCACACACACAAATACACTCACATTGATTCTCGGCTCAGGCACAACGAAGACCTCATTTCACCCATTTTAGTTGATTTTATTTCTTTTTTTTTTCTTTACTCATTTTTGTAAAACAATTTTTATTTTTTTATCGATGGCATACGCACGCGCGAATTTTAGTGCCCCCGCTGCGCCGGCGACCAACATTGGGGCAGCAACAACTACAACAACAGCAACGGCAACAGCAGCAACTACAGCACGAGAGCGTGCACAGGCACAGACCCAAGCCCAGAGACCAAGTCGAGCAGCAATAACAACAACAACAACAGCAAGAAAACAACAACTATAGCGTGTTGTTGAATTAATTTATATCCAACAGTGCGCATTCAACTTTATTGCGCCGCGAAAAGCAGCCACAGCAGAGACCAGAGCAGAGACCAGAGACAGAGACTGAGCCGGCAATGTGCGCCTGCCCCCCTTGAAGAGCCCCCTGCACACTGTACAGCCCCCCTCAGACAGACGGCTGTGCCGCGAGCAACCCACACAGAGACAACGACAACCCATCCATACCGACAAAAGGCACACACACAGACAGACACACACATGCGCAGTGCCAGACCGTGGGAAACAAACTCGTGCCAGTCGTTTCATTGCTGTCAAATAATATCTTGATGGGGATCAACTTGAAAAGATTGGTTGGGGCTGGCTCGTTGCCGCTGCCGCAGTCGCTGTCGCTGTCGCTGCTCTTGTTGTTGTTGTTGCCCCCAACCCGTTGTTGCTGTTGTTCGTCGAGTTGTTGCTGGCCGCTGTTTAGGATGCGGTCGTCGCTTTTGTTTTTTTTTTGTTGTTGGTCTCTTTTTAGTCTTTTTAATACTTTACACATTTGTTCGTCATACCCCAAGCGTTGAGTGTCTTGAGTGTGTGCGTGTGTGTGTGTATAGTTATAGCCATGGTCGAAGCTGGGCTTTTAACAAAAACCAGTTTGCCATCCGCCAAAGCGAGGCTGTGTCTGTGTCTCTGGCTGCTGGCTGCTGGATGCCAGCACATACTCGCTAAGATCACATAAAAGACCCGGCACGCCCCATACACCGCCCCTCAGTGCCCGCTGTGTTCCAGTCATGTATCTCAACTTTCGGTCATCAGCTCATTCGTGAATGGTCGCTTTTATGATGCACTGTTTGCTGTGTTGTGCTCCGCACTGCGCTGTTCTGCGGTGCTATGTTGTATACATCACATGCGAGCACTTGGCACGTTGCCCATTATCTTTGAGTCCGCTGGAGGCTAAAGTTTCTCAAGTGCACATATCATATTACCACCAGGGCTGAAGACAAGACAAGACCAAAGGCTTACACCACAGACTGCACCCCCAGCTGAAGTGGTAAGCTGTCAATGCACCCAACGAGTACTGAGAGTAAATGACACATGCTTGTCTCGTTGTCTTCAAGGGAGACCGTTTCACACACTCACCCAAACACTCCAACCATTAGCCCCCCATCATACACTCCCCCCTGGGCTGGTATAAACAAATAAAAGTGTATACACACCAAGAGAATTCGGGGATTCCGGGCTAAAATCAAATCTAAACAAAGAAAACCTAAGTCAGCGAATGGGTTATTCCAAGTAAAAAGAACTGAGAAAAGAATACACGATTTAAGTACTTTTTAGTAAGAATCAAACATTAACTAAATGAGCTAAGGGGTCATCAGGAGTAATCAAAACAAACTAGGGAGTACTTGATCTAAATAGGGGTTTTAGCTGTGGAGATTGGGATAAATCAAGATTTCTTTTAACATATATTTAAAGTATTCAGTATCCAATCCTTCTCGATAAATCCACACCAATATCTCCACTTTTTCTCCCCGTGTACTGCACTCTTAATCCCACAACAAACAGCGTGCTTCACTCACACGTCCCAGCACACACTCAACTTCTTGTTAGTTTTCCTCCCTCGAGATTAATTAAAATATCTATAAGATTTCTAGGGCTGAAATAAGGGTGCATTCCAAATGAAATCGAAGACAAGTGGCAGCCACATTTTATTGCTATAGGGTTTCTAGGTCGGGATCGAGAATGGGGTCGGGGTCGAGTTCCATCACACCACACAAGAGCCGTGTGGGAAAGTTGAAAATCAAAACAGCAAAACAAGTGATTTAGGGCTGTCTACACAGGATCCCTAACAGTAAGAACAACCACCACCATCACCACCAGGACGAATCGTTGGCAGTGCGTGGGAATGCAGTTGGAAATCTTCTTCGGTTTATGTTGATTGCCCATTAGGACAACAATTTGCACTCCTTTTAACCGTATGATGCCCTGCACAAATACTGCATATTGTATGTCCTGTCTTCCTTCGAGTCGTGAGAAATTTTACGAAGGAACACCTGCGCTTTGTTTTTTTTTTCCCCTCTCTCACTGTATATTTTTTTGTGTTGCTTCCCCACTTGAATATATTTCCTTAAAATTTCAGGGCACCGAAAAATTGTTTCCCACACTTTGGATAGCCCGTACAGTTGCACTTTTTGTATAGATCGGGGGAAGGTATTATTCGTTTCCTTGCTCCTACACACACACACACACAGGAGAACAGGCTCTCTGGACTACCTGCTGCCCTTAGGAGAGCCTCATATTTCAGGTTCTCGCTCACCAGCTAACTATCTTATCTCACTCGCGCTGTCTCTCTTGCACACTCTGCTCCTCTCCCGCTCTCACTCGCTTGAGTCTGCAGCCTTTTTCAATGAGGGTGAGGTGCGTACCACGTACGCGTGACTGTCGGAGGGTCTTTTTCCACAATTCCTTAGCTCGCTCTCCGTCTCTCTTTCTCTCTGTTTCTCTCTTCCTTCTTAAGTATCTGGGTGTGTCTGTGTGTGTGTTTGTGTGTGCTGCGCACAGGAAATGCATTTTGTATTTGGTTGCGCTGCCGCTGAGTCGAAGCGGAGCGTTGTGGCAGCTATAAAAGCGGTTCGCCTTTCGTTTGGGAAATCATTCTGACATCGTCAGCGTTTCAAGCAACACAAACAACATTTACACACGCTTTTCCAACAAACATGTGCCAACAAGTCGCTATCATCAACAACAACAACACCAACAACAAAATGAAGCAGAACTACAGCATTAAGCAAGTCTTGAAGACTTTCTTCAAGAAGCAACAGAAGCAGCAGCAGCAGAAACAACAGCAACAACATCGTCAAAACTCATTGGAATCTCTAGAATCCATTGACAATCTGCGTAATGCCGAAGTTGAAGAAGTCTACTATGCCGAAATCGATGAGAATGCTGCCAATGAGAAACTGGCTCAAATGGTCCAAGAAGAGGAGCAGCAACTCGACACAGAGGAAGACATCTTTGTGCCCGTTCGCTTTGCCCGCACCGAAGCCGGTACCTTCTTCTGGACAACAAACCTGCAGCCAGTTGCCAGCGTTGATGCCGATCTACTGCAGCCTGCCTACTGCTACTCCAGCCAACAGCATCCGTTCATGCAGTACCAGGATCGTTGGGCTCAGGCCTAAGAACTGAACACACCCACAAAACAACAATCCTCAATCGACACAGCTTTAAATGCATGCAACTTTGTGATAGCAGCGGCAGCAGCAGCACCGGCAGTACTTAAACTTAATCTTAAATCAATACTCATCTCAGCGATCCAAGCGCTTCCAATTAGTTCTTAAGATATTGTGATAGAAATTGACAGCTTTAAAAAAATTACTTTATTACAAAATACAAAAAAACACAAAAACTCAAATTACTTTGACTTCTAATTGATTTTCTTGGGTGGTTTTGGTTTATTATTTTGTTCTCTTACAGTTTTATGATCCTTTTTAAAATCAGTTCATTTACTGCTTTATTATGACGTCTCGTATTCCGGACCATTGAGTAGCTACAACTACTTGTTTACGATATGAAGAATTCTGTTTATGTTTGCTCTTTCATAAAAATTGTTCGACTCGTCTACGTGACAGATAAGAACAGTGAGTTTTGAAGTATTTTTGGATGCTACGAGATGTTTCTAGATAAATGTTTTGCCTTCTTTCTTTTTTGGGAAAAACACATGTGACGTCAATGGGTTTTTCTATGGTGTCATGCAAGTGGAGTCGTGTGCGATAAACAGGCAAATAATAACAGTGTTATTGATTGGAAAGTAATGTATTTTGTGGTGGAGAACTTAAAGTGGAGTTTTGCTTTATAATGAATGCAGATTGAAATTAAACTGTTTAATTGTTTTCTGGTTATGTAATTAGAGAACAGAAGATTTAAGGATAATAAATTAATAATGAAATACATATGAGGAAAATCTAATCAATTACTTAGTTTTGCCTATTGTGCAATCCTTTTAAATTATTAACTTACCAGTGATTACCTTCACATTTTTACCTATTATACTATCCTTTTAAAGCATGTTGAAACGCAGTTCAGTGATCATAAATAACTCATCTTTCTAAACCTCAACCACTCTATCCGACCTTGCCTAGAAAAATGCGCCTAATGCTGTCAAAATGTTACAACTGCATTCCTTGGCTTCAGTTTCGCTGGCAGCTAGCCAACATATGAAGATTCCCACTTGTTCCCAGTTGTTAGCAGTTGCCTTGGCTAAGGCCACCGCCACCTGTGTGCCCAAATATGGTTGTGGTGTGCATAACTTCACGGCAATTTCTTGCACAGGCTTGTCGCCGCATGTCGTACAACTTATTTATGTGCTTTTCCAGAAAGAGGAATATATGGGAGTTTAGGAGGAATGCAGGGGAATTCAGGGGAAGACAGTAAAAGCGTTTGAGGAGCGCAGTAAGTGACGGAAAAACCCATATCAAAAACAAACAATTAAAATGCAACATGTGGACGTCAACACCTTCCAGTCACGGGCCAGTCACAGTCGCAGTCACAAACAGAATCACAGTCACAACTCCGAGTCACATGCCAAGGCGTTTCAAGGCGGACGTTCAAATTGGGCATAAAAACAGTACCGCTAAAGATAATCGCTCCCATGTTCCCAACCCATATCATTATTTCTCTCTCCTTTGCTTTCTATCTACCGTCTCTGTCATTACTTATTTATCAATCACAAACGCATTTTTCCTACACTAAATATGCAAATTGATTGTCACAAAAGAAAGAATAAAGAAGTCGCAACATTTTTTGTACTGAAAGTCGAATATAAAATACACTATCATAGTATTTGAGTGTTGATTTTAATTTATTTAAGAAAAATTTAGAAATTAACAAAAGCTTATTAAATATTACAGTAAACAGAAAATCAAACCTATTAAAATAATATCAATTGAAGTAGGTTTCATTTGCTATTAAGACTCCCAAGGTAGTGACAAAAACAGTGCCCTAAGCGACATACTCTTCCTTAAGGCATTGAAAAGTTGAATAATATTCTGGTAGCGCCGTGACGTAAATTAAGTAGCAATATAAGTTTCTGTTAAATTGGCTCCGACAGCGCATAATTAATTTCGTATGCGTAGCGGCAAAGAAATGGTAGAAAGAACCCAACTTGGAATGCCGTTTGTTGATGTTGATAATGCTCGTGATGATTGCCACCGCTGCGGTGCGATCCCTGTACCTGTCCCTGTCCCTATACCAACGATAGGCATCTTTATCGAAGTCGTACCTTCAGCTCATTTGCATTTACAAGCAAGTGCGACTATCATGCATGTTTCTGCATGTGTGTGTGCATGTGTGTTTTGGTCCCACTGTGCGCCGCAGTGTCTCTGAGTTGGAGTTAGAGCTCTTACTTGGGTTTATTGTACCTATCTGTGCCCAATTCTGAACTCGAGTTAACCACAACGACGACGGCCTTCGCGTGCGTGACCGGCATGCGTTTAGCGGTCATTGATTGGCCAACAGCAACACCAGTAACACCACAAACAACAACAATGGGGACAACAACACAACAACTATGTTGGACAGTTCTTTGACCATGTCTATGCTCGACCAGCCGTGTGTTAACTGAGGGCGCCGCGAGCAACAAGTGTGTGAACACATTAAACGGTGATTAGCTCCGTCTCTGGGCCTTTCCTATTACTCTTGTTGTCTTACTGTCTTGTTGTCTAAGCACTTGTGTGTTCGGTTCAGTTCTGTGTTTTTAGCCTCAAATTAGCCCCTAGAGTTTCCACTGTTGAAATAATATCATTAGCCACATAAGGGATCATGTGGGCGGGCTAATTGTACAAGTATTTGTTAAATTACTCAGATCTAAACGGAAATTAGTTTTATTACAGACTTTCAGTAGTTGTAGAATTAAAATTGTTCACTTGAGTAACTCAAACAATTTATTTAGAAGTTTTTTTGAACTAAATATAAATTGAATTATTTAATTATAACTTGATTTACATTTAATTTGAATACTCGTTTTCTTATAACTCTTTTAGAACAAGTTTTGAGAAAACTGTCTTATGTTTCTCTACTAAATATTAAATATCGTCAGAGCTGTCTTTATGAAAGCTTCGAATTTGGATTCGATAATATCTAGAGACTCAGTTTTATATCAACTATATTATTACTCATTTAAGTATGATTAATTACATGTCCAAGCCTTAGCACTGCTTAGATTTTAAATAAAATGTAGTGTAAGTAATGATGAAAAATTACAGAAAAATTGAGTTTCTTTTAAAAACAAGTTAGCAGCGCTCAATGAAAAGACGGCAGCACCAATTTGGTGAGATATGGCAGAAATACAAACATTCATAGGCAAAATAGAGACACTGTACACTATTTCTGTAATATATATTATTTTTAATGACTTAAGCTAGCCATGCCAAAGAAAATTGGTTCAACTTGAGGATTTTAAAGTAGATTTTAAGTTCACTATGAAGAATTAAATACTGCATACTTTTCAGTGTTTCTTTGTAACTGTTATCTCTTGCATGAGGGGCTCGGTCTTGGGAAAATTCCCGACTGTTATCGAAGCATCTACTTCAATTAACTGAAAGTGGTTCAAAACGCAGACTGCCAGACTGGTAAAACAAGTCATAAGTTCTGTTGAAAATATGCATATCTATTTCAAATAAAATATGTGCGTTTGTTTACATAAAAGTGTAGAAGTAAACACATTTTGAGATGACGATCGCAAATAATTGCCAATGACATTAATTGGTTGTTTATGGCGAATACTTCCCCGAAGCTATCACCAAAAAAATAATAACAATAACAATACCGAAATGCTGTCTCGATCAGATAAACAAGATAGCACAGAGAACAACGATGTTAATACTTGATTGGTGATGGTTGATTTTAGATGGTTTGCTGATGACACGAAGTTAATTTGGGAATGTCAATTGGACCATAACAAAGGGTTACTCACCACTCAGCACTCTTACAGTTTGAGCCAGAAGTTTATAGACCAAAAACAAAAAAATAAACAAGTTCCATATTGCGATTGCGTTATCAGCTAGTAACAGCAGCGTTCTGATAACAAAGCGTCAACAGTTGCTCAAGTGCCCGCCATATATATAAAAATCAATGAAATTCTAGACAGTCAACGCAATTGTAATCAATAGCTAACAAAAAGAACACGTACACCACCGTTCCCACAAAATTAAATAACGAAATTTATTCCAAATTTCCCAAGAAAATTTAACAAATAAACACAAAAATTACCTAAGAAAATGAGATCACAAACTATGTACCTCTGCTGCTGCCTCGCGCTGTTTTCCGCCGTAGTCGCCACTACGGTGTCGCTCAACGAAACGGATTGTCCAGTAATGTGTCCATCCATCTATAAGCCAGTTTGTGGCTCCGATGGCTTCAACCTCAAGGAATTCGCCAGTCTCTGCAATCTTAAGGCCAGCAACTGTCGCCGTGAACGCAATGCCCAAACAGGTAATGACAAAAAAGCTAGAAAATTTGGCTCAAATAGTTTGATTGAATGTTGTGCTAAATGTTATGTCTACTTCTAGTCTATGCCGTGACGGATTTGGCTTGGTGCACCTCCGAGAAGGTTGAAAATCTGCATGAGAAATTGGGCAACATTAAACTGGATTTGGCCGAGTGCCTGAAACCCTGTGGCATGATCTATCAGCCAATTTGTATTACCAATGGCAAATACCGTGGCCTCGTACCCAATGAGTGTGCTCTTGAGCTGTACAACTGTGCCCTGCAGGCCACCGGCGCCCAACCCGCTGAGCAGTTGCGCCTTCTTCGCGCCGATACCTGTTAAATCCTTATCCTGAATACCGTCTAATAAATCTGCACATTTTGTCGTTTGTTGAAAACAATTGAATCTTTCTTAAATACCCAAAGTTAAGACACTTTTCTCAGCGGGAGTATGAAATGTGCAATAGTAGAGATAAGTCGGAAAAGTACTTACTACAGAGCATTATTCAAAGGGGTCAATGAACTTGTCTTTGGGTCAAGATAAATAAATATAAACGCACAGACTTTGAACTTTAAAATTGTCTACAAAGTTGTGATTACAGAATTTGTCATCACAGTACTTTTATGACCCATTTATGACCAATTTAACTAACTGTGACATAAATTTTAATAACCTGTCTAAATTTAAGACCCTTCATAAAACTTATTAAGTTCTTTCCTAAGTTTCAGCAAGTAATTTAACACAATCACAATTTAATGTAGTACAATAGTTTTTTATTTAGTTGCAAATTGATATCACATTGACAAAAGTAAATATTGCGCAAAAAATGAAATAAATAATGTGTGTGAACAAATAACTAATTAGAGAATTGGAATGCAGCATGCTGAGAGCCCCTAAGTGAGCTTAAATGGGCAATTAAGCGCCACAAGAGACTGCAGTCACGAGCAAACCAAATGAGATCTGTTATCCGGTTAAGGGGGGGACGTAGGGGAAACACAACACGTTGAGGCACTTGACGTTAGACTCATTTGGCTAACAAAGTGTGCCAGGCAGTTGGCTAAAACTTTGACAGAGCCAGGCGTGCAGCAGATCATCGTCGACGCGTTCCTGTGTGTTTGCCCAGAAAAAAGTGCCGTTGTCGGTGCTAATGTACTGCAGCGGTAACTGCAGATCCCAAAATGTAGGCGTGGGCGTTGGTTCAGGCAGTGAGTTGCTGCTGTTGTTGCTGCTGCTGCTGCTGTGATGCCTGTGCTGACAGTTGCGTCCATGCTGGCAGGCATTGCAGCTCTGTGTACTCGCCTTCTCCACGTAAACACTGCTGATTAAAGTGGGCGTATTGGGCGGTGGCGGTGTTTGTATCTGTGCTAACTCCTCCTGCGCCTGCAGCTGCACGCGCTCCGCAAACTTTGTGATAGACTCATCGGGCGTGGTTTTACTTTCGTTGTCAGCTGTGACACTGTGCAGCAACTCGAGGGGCGGCAAGAGTGTCAGTTGTGTATTATTGAGATCCACATTGTTGGGATGTGGCTGTGTTGTGGTTCTGTTTTTGCCACCCACTGTTAAGAGCTTACGCAGTGGCTGCCAAACTTTGCGCATGCGTCGCGTTGCCTTGGGCTCCACTGTACACATTGTTGTTGTGCTGTTGTTGTTGCTGTTGCTAGCTGTCAAGTTTTTTGTATCCAGATACATGGCGATAGCTTTTATGGTAGTTCCTCTTCTTCTTGTTGTTGTTTTTGTATATATTTGTGTGACGAGCGTTGCGTGTGCGCACCTCGCGAGAGTCGTTTGGTTTCTGATGCTGCTGCGCCACACGGCGCTCATATTTATATATGAGGCGATGCCGCAGCGCTGCCAGTGGCCAATCAAGAGTGAAATCGTATTCCGGCTGATCTCACGAGCTCGAACACCGTACGAAATTTGAGTGCACTCTCATGCACACAAATACACACAAGTAGACGCACGCACACATTGGTGTACACACACACTCGCACACACTCCTCATCTGGGAACTGTGCGAGTATTTCCCAAATAAATTCCAACAGGAATCCACAAGCTTGTGTGTACTTTTCCCATGCACGTACAATCGACAAGGGCCGCTTGATGAGTTTTGGCTGCAGGTAGATGAAGACGATGCCGTTTGCACAGTGGTGCAAGTATAGTGGTAAACGAAACTAATTGGATTACAATTGTAAGCTATCTTGAATATCGTTTAAATGATTTAAACTACGCACTTCTTGCATATATATTTTTTTTTTAAGCTGTCTAACAGATGTTTTGTCAAAATAAATCATAAAACTTGATTTAGTGAATGTAGTTCGGTAAGTTTCTTGGCTATCGGAATTATAAGAAAACGTTTTGTTATTATAAACGGCATAGCGCTATAAAAATCATTTAAAACTTATTGTCAATAAGGCAAATTATAATAATAAAGCAGAGCAACAATGTGAAACTATGTAGAGTAGCAAAAAAATTCATTTTATATTTAATAAAGGTGTTCATAAGTTTCTGATGATGAAAAGATATTCAATTTATATTTAAATTTGATTGTTAGCCACGAAATATCTGACTTATAAGCGATAAATAATAATTTAAGAAAATTACAAGCTTTAAATCATAAATTCCATATTTAGTTTTACAATTTAGTCTTTTTTTCATTAAGAAACTATTTTTCAGTATATATAAATTACACTTCAACCCTCTGCGCTTCCAAAGGAAGGAAGTGCACTTCACACCTCATACAAATTGTTTTAGAACCACTGTGCATTGGCTGTTCCGTCATTTATGCACGACTGACTTTGTTTTCACATTCACACGGTACCCGAAGCCAGAGCCAGCAGAGCCCAGTAGTTGTTGTTGCTGGTGGCTGGCTTGTCCAGCTGAAAGCCGGTTGGGCGCAGTGACGTAGCCTTTTAGGTCTCACTGTGCATTGAGGGGCAACAGCTGCACCTGTCCCACTGCAGCCCCTTAAAGACTAAGACACTGGGCATTTCCGTCCTGGCGCAGGCGGCGCACCGTTGCGAGTGTGGGAAAGGGCTTATAAGAATTTCACTTGGGTTATTCGGTTTTGGGTTTTCGGGTATTGTTGTAGTTGTAGTTGCTGTTGTTGTTGTTGTTGTTGTTGCTGGTGTTTTATATTTTGTTTCCTTTCTTGTGATTTTTTGGTGTTTTCTTGTTGTTGTTGGTGCTTCGTTTTTATTTTTGTTGGTGGATAGCAGCTGTTATTGCTACTTGTTCGCCTGTTTGTTGTCATTTATAATCAAGGCTCTGAGCCCTGGCGCTGATAAGTTCATTTTATGTTTTTTTGTTATGTACGTCGCGATGTTTCCCGATCCTAGCCGTAGGGGATTATGACATGTTGTTCACACGCTCAGCACAAAGGCAGATCTAATGAGGCCGTGACCTGATTCGAGCACCAATCCTTATGCTCTTTCCCACACAAAAACACCAAGTGCAGCGGGTCTAGTCTATGAAACTAGTCAGCCCAGTTGGTGAATACCATAAAAAAAAACAAGAGTCCAAAACTGAGCGTTAGCCAAAGACACAGTCAGAGACAGAGTCTTAGCCTGGCCGTGGGCAAAATGCAACAAACTCGTGCCAATCGCGTGTACACCGCACGCCTGCAGCGCCTGTGAGCCACCGTCTCCATCGTTTTGGCCGCCATTAATCTTGAACTCTCTGGTGCAATTGTTGTTGTTGTTGCCCCGCACATTTGCCCCCAATCAGCGCCTAGCTTTGAACTGCACGTTTGCTAAATTGAAAGCGACTTTGACTCCATCTCTGACTATGATTGCAACCAAGACGCTTCGTTGCCAACTTCAGCAAGAACTTCAACTCCAACTTCGACTTCAACTTCAACTGCGCATGCGCCTGCCTTAACGCCTTATTGCCGGACAGGAGGACAGACTAACGTTCAGTTGGTGTCTTTGCCAATTTATGTATACACTAACTTAGTGGGGCAATAAGCTATCATTAAAGCCACTGCAGCTTGAAATATGGTACTTAAACTTTTAAGCCTTTAACTTTTACTTTAATTAATTAAAATTAATAGTTAGATCATTTAAAATATACGACAGAACTATGTTAAAATTAATAATAAATTATTGATTTTGATGAGAAATTTAAAGACTTTAATCCGCTGAGTTGCTTTAAAACTACTTCATTTTTACTATACTAGTTTTTATATTGAGTCGTAAATTGAGAACAAACCTAATTAAATAAAGTGAACTTTTAATAAAATATAATTATTTAATTAAAATTAAATTGTCCTGCATTACAGTCTATTAATTGTATCTTTATAAGAATTAAATGTGTACTACAAAGATATTTAAAAATGAACTGTATTTGTAAAGATACTAGATTTATATAAGCTTTCATGGTTTTAAGCGTGCATTTAACTTTCCACGCTGAGTTTGTTTTTCTTCTTAAGTATAATGAACTTTAGTTTCATGTTCAATAAACTTTCGGTAGAGTATTCAACTTTCGTTGTTAAGCTTTGCATATTTTTCCACTTTTTAAAGCCACAAGCATCCAGTTGGCTTTTGGCTTTTGGTTCACACGGCAGGCGACCAAAGAGGCATTGCAGTCTTGGCCACAGGGGCAGGCAAGGGGCGACAAGGCAACAAGTTTTTCGCAAAGTTAGCGCAGAGCTTAAAAATATATATGACAAGCAATTAGTGTGCATTGAGGTTAGTTGAAAATAGTTTTTGGTTGTGGTTAGCTGTGTGTATGAGTGTGTGTGTGTGTTTTTGTGTATTTATGCATGGATGCAACTGCGTTACTCATACGACACGTGTGACGACAAAGTTGAGAGCTCAGGCAGCTTAAAATACTGAATTACTGAGTAATTGTTGTTGTTGCTGCCACTGTTCGATGTCAGCAGAAAAAAGGCCAAGCAAGCAGCTAACAGCTAACAGCAAACCACAAACAACGGGCTAACGGAAGTCATGGGCAGAAGACAAACAAACAAGAGATTCTGCAGCATCATGGGAACTGCTCGCGCCGGCAAAAAAAACATCGTGCCAAGCACAAGTGTCATATTGCTGGGATGGCGATAAATAAAAAAAATGTATATAAAAAAGGCAACATTTTACACACATAGTTATGTGAGTGTGTGTGGCTGTGCCAGCTGTCCAGTTGCCCAGAAGCTTGAGCCGAGATCAGCGAAAAGAAACACAAAAAAAAGCAAATGAAGGAAAAAAACGAAAACAAATCTCAGAACGACAACCGGATGTTGAAGTTTATTGCGATGTGGACGAAGGCGACAAAAGTTCTGTTTCTGTTTCAGTTGCTGTTGCTTTTTCTTTTGGAAACATGAAAGCAGATGAAAAGCTTAAAGCTTAGTCTACTACTACGCCCAATCGATATGCTTCAACGAAAATGTTGGCCACTTACTGCTGTTGATGTTGTTGTTGTTGTCGTAGTTGTCGCAGTCATCATCATCAGCCAAGCATGCGACATAATTGCGCGAGTTAAAGCCCCCCCAAACAAGCGGCAGCCACAACAACAACAACGGCAATCAACAACAGCAGCAGCAACAGCAACAGCAGCAGCAGCAACAATAACAATAACAACAAGCAGCAAAACATTTCAGCAATCCATCGGATCGCATCACAATCCAGCCATCCGTCCAACGTGTGGGAAACACACGACAAATCTGTTTCCCACGGTCTCGTAAAGTAGGCACAACACTACACACCACACACACATACCGTCACAGTAGGCTCCCATTTGTGCTTGAGCATGTGTGTGTGAGAGAGCAGAGCACCCAAAGAGCCGAAGACGACGACGAATAGGAGCAGCCGTTGAAGCAGCAGCGCAACTGTCATCATTGACAATAAGTATGACATGGACGACGGCAGCATCGACGGCGACGGCAGCAGAGACGATAGCGTAGACGGCACACTGAGAGCCACGCGCAGACCCGTTCGTTCTCATTCCAAATCCAACAGAATCCAAAAGCCTCGACTTCGGCTCCCTCTGCAATCAATTTTGAAGACGAACGCGCGCCAGAGCGCAGACAAGGCACGCTCTCTCGCTCTCCCTCTAGCTTACGCTTACGCTTGTCGTACAGGCAGCAGCGTTGTCGTGCTGCTCGACTTCGTAAACTGGCGCAATGGCACACCAAAAGGGAGCACAGTGGTAACGACACTGGTGATAATGCAAGTTTATACAGCTTATCGTTGATCTTAGAAAAAATAGATAAATTTAAATTATGTATATTAAATTAACTTTTATACTTAATATTATAGGCTTGTAATTGTTTCTAAATTATAATTAACATAAAAACTAAATATACAATTACTTATTTATCTAACTATCAATATCTCATTATCAGTCCCTATCCTCAATATTTACAATTTTATTACAATAAAATATTCCTTTAAAGATGATTATCCTTGCATACTTTTAGGATATTTATCCTTTTTTATATTTAAATAATATTAGCACAATTTAAATTATTAACGCATTAAACAGTTGCTATTTTATTAAGGAAGCATAAATTTAGTACTGTTAAATGTGGAATTAATGCATATTTAAATGATTTTTTTATTAAGTGCCTTAAAAAATCCTTTCCTGTGCTCTTAAAAGTATGCAATTAAGTACATATCCCAAAAAGACTCGTAACAAATTAAACTATGAGAAAGGTATAAGTAAACTACTTGTTAAATATCAAAGAATCAAAGTGAAAATTGGACATTAGCAGTTTGTAACGAATTGGTAATTAATTTCCTTACTTAAAGCAGTAACAATATTTGCGCAATTCGTTAACACAGTTTACAAGCTCTAAGTCCCACTGTGCGCTGCATTGCCTGGTTACTTGGCAACCCCAACCCCCAAAAAAAAACAAAACAAAAAAAAAACCTGTGCATGCAACGGACTTCACAGTAGCCTCTCTTTGTGCTCGCTGCCGAGTGCCGCTACCGAGCCGAGACCGAAGCCACGAATGCCACCACAGTGCGAGTATGTGAGTGTTTAAGTGTGTGGAGAGTGCGCTCGTGTGTGTGAGCGATCATGCGGGAGCTCAGTTTCTCAGTGGCTCAGTCGGCAGCAGGGAGAGCGTCGTATAAAAGTAACGTTGGGAACTCGTTTGCCACTCATTTCACAAACGTGCCGCCTGTTGAACACAGCACAGAGCGCGACGCACGCGCAATTGCCCCAAAGAAACAAATACTACAAAAACTACAACGTTATCGTACAAAATCGACGTGATAATGTGCGCCTAAAAAACTCGTAAAAAAAATACAAACCAAATATCAAATAAAAACTATACAAACTGCAAACTGATTGGCAACACAACATGGTAATGGAGATGTCCAAGACGTATCAGTACCGCAAGGTGATGAAGCCGCTGCTGGAGCGCAAACGACGGGCCCGCATCAACAAGTGCCTGGACGATCTCAAGGATCTAATGGTCGAGTGCCTGCAGCAGGAGGGTGAACATGTCACCCGCTTGGAGAAAGCAGACATTCTCGAACTTACTGTGGATCACATGCGAAAACTCAAGCAACGCGGTGGACTCTCATTGCAAACCGTCGGCAATGTGGGCGGTAGCGGCGGTGGTGCCTCCTCCAACACCAGTGCCGCCCACGTCGAGTCCTTTCGCTCTGGTTATGTGCATGCTGCCGATCAGATTACTCAAGTGCTGCTGCAGACACAACAAACTGATGAGATTGGTCGCAAGATTATGAAATTCCTATCGACGCGTCTAATTGAGCTGCAGACTCAATTGCTGCAACAACAACAACATCAGCAGCAGCAACAACAACAACAATCTCTGCCTGCCGTCGGCTATGCATCGGGACGCTTGGCATTTCCACTGCTTGGCGGTTACGGAGCGGCCGCCGCAGCTAGCTACAGCGCCTTCCTGGCGGGCAAGGATGAACTAATCGATGTGACATCCGTGGATGGGACGGCAATATCCGAAACGGCGTCGGTTAGTTCGCAGGAGTCGGGCGCCTCGGAGCCTGTCTGGCGGCCCTGGTGATCAACTCGCTGATGTCCGTCCAGTCTGTCTGGCTGACTGACTTACTGGCGACATTGACTAATTTCTAGATCTTATCTTTAGTATTCCAAATGGCTATTAACCGTTCGCTGCAGCAGAAAATAGCACAGCAGCAACAACAACAACAGAATCCGTTGTCTTCCAAAGCAAATTGTAGCATGAAATCGATATAATGATCTGATTTATGCCCAGTGCATTGTTTTTAAATACTTTTAAGATATATATTTTTGATAATTTTGTAAATTTTTTGTATTTCAACTGTGATATAACTAAAGTATGTTGCGATGCCAGTTAATATTGATCATCGCCAACTTCCTAATAATTTTGCTAAAGTTTCCTAGAGTTATAAGTAAGCAATAGCGCCCTGAGTAACTAAATTAAGCTTTAAATAATTTGTAATTGTTAATTTATGAATTTAAAAATATATATACATATGAATAAACAGCAATTCTCATGTCAAATAATGGAATTCTAAACCGTATTTATTTTTAAACCCTCGAGGCATAAAATTTAAAAGGATTTGGTATGCTTATTAGCAATTTATTTTTAGTTTTAATTCATAAATAACAACTGGAAGTTCTTTTAAATTATAGCATGCTATCTATTCTTCGGAATCTGTGCATAATTTAAAACTGATTCATTGAAAGGGAAAACTTATGAATATGCAATTATCTCCGATTAAATTTAAATTGGATGAGGTCAGTTCGCAGTCGCACGAAAAGAATATTCAAAGCTCAAGGGAAAAATAAATCAGAATTTATAATAATCATGGGCACAATATGGGATTAAAATCCCTAAACGAATGATTAATACTAAAAACAAAGATTACGCTTAAAAAGTAGATTCATTTGGTATAATTTTTTGAAAAATTTAACACTACTTTTTACATAGCTTTTATCTCAACCCATAACTTAATTAGGAGTCCATTTACATAAAAGTTCTTAAGTTAATTATAGATTGTTGCAGCAGATTCTTATCTATGTAGGGAAAATATGTGCTGAGTGTGCAGTCAATAAGTTTTCAAGCAGATCTTGAACCTAAGAGCTCTTATTTCGAAAGTGATCTTTTGCCACACACACCAAACTGATGTGTTGACTTTTACTTTTATCAGCCTTTAATCATCACATTACATGCAACAAGTACCACAAACTGCATCTGAATTTGCCCTCAGACAAGCAATTAAGAACTCGCAGCTACTGTAAATAGCTGTAATTGTCACTGTAGATACAGATACAGAGATAGATTTACCCATTGATGACTCTATCATATATAAAATCAATTTAAAATGAATCAAAGAAATCAAAAGTCTAATTGGATATTTGTATGTGATTAAAAACTGGTTGGAAAACAACCCCTAAGAAGCTGAACTGGAATCTGTTGCTTTCACTTTGATTTCTACCTGCGTGCAGGTAAGTAATAAGGTAAGGGACCAAACTGCTACAGTAGGGACCCAGTTTAGTGCTCAGGTAGTTAACAGACAAATGATTGTTGGCCAGTGGATTAGGCTGTCATGCTGATTAACAAAAGATTGCAAGAATATAATTTAAGGATTGCTGGAAATTGAATAATGACAAGAGAATTTGTTTTGTTTTTTGTAGTTTTTTTTAATTGTATATATATTTTTGTATAAGTATGAGTAAAATTTATCACAATTTTCGTAAAGCTCAGTGGAGTTTTGCGACTTGCGAGTTAATTTTGTATTTGTGTTTTGTAGCAAAATTAATCGAAGACGCTTTAAAGCAGGAAGCAGGAACCGATCGGTGCCAAATGGAAGACATTGTTGCGTTGCAATTGTAGTTCTGGTTGGAGTTGTTGCTTAGGCTTGCACCCAACGATCCTGGAACTGAGCGACGGCAATTTCGTTGGCTGTGCTGCAGTACAGTGGCTCCACAAGATCGTTGTCGGCGGGCAGATCGGAGGCGGCGGTCCAGAAGAAGGTGCCATGAGCAGTGCGCACAAAGTGAACGGGAACTGTGGGCAGTTGTTCGAATTCGTAGTCCTCGATTTCACAGGAGGCGGAGAGACGCTCGTTGGCTTCATTCTCATAGGATTCCAGAGAGTCAGCGCAGCTCGACTTGTGGGCGATGGACTCGAGATCAGCATTGCGGCTGTTCTCCAGGGATTCCAGAGACTCCAAAGAGTTGGCTTTGTGTGTGTTTTGCATGTTTTGTTGCTCCTCCACGCGCTGCTGTTGCTGCTTGAAGATCTTTTGCAGCAGCTTCTTCACGCTGTAGGATTTCTTGTTGGATTTGATGTTCATGTTGTTGTTGACGATGATGTTCTTGTTCTGGCACATGTTGAATTTGTAGTGGTAGTTTGCTGTTAGCAGTTGTTTACTGTACGAAGCGTTGAGCTCGAATGATGTCTGATCCTCTGGATCGTGCTCCTTTTATACCCGCACAGGACCAAAAACGAAACCCAAGCCGAGTGAGCCAGACAAGGGTAGGGGTAGGAGTACAGAGCAGAGCAGAGAGATACACCAGATATTTTACGAGTGTGGGAAAGTACAAGGATACGTGCATGAACAAAACAAGTAAACGAGAAAATCCTGCACACACACACGCACGCACACACTCACAACAGACGGCAGGTGTGTTTTTAAACGGACGGCCGGGACGGACCTGCTTGGCATTAACCTGCATGCGTTGGAGTGTATCGGCATGTGTTGCCGCTCCGCTCGCACCTGCAGTATGTGCATAGCAATTTTATCCTGAGCCAGGATCGTGAGAAGCGAGACTTTCTACCAGTTCCCACAGTTTTTCGAAGGATCCTTTTTCGAGCCTATTGAAAACAACAAAAAAAATGAAAAAAAGAATCTTTTTGCTGATCACTTTTGGTTTTTATATGCTCCTCAGTTGTTGTTGTTGTTATCCTTCATTTGGGCTCTTCTCGTTGTTGTTGTTGGCTGGCAGCTCTTTATGCACTTATCTCGTTTTGGTTGGCATAGAAATCCCTTTTTCGGGTCTTGAACACGTGTGCAACGTTGCCCCCGAAATCGTGGGAGAATATTTTCAATTTTCAACGCTCCGAAACGACCCAAACAATTAATGGTCTGTCAGTAGAAAGGCCCAGATCAACTAGTTGAATAGGCGCTGGCATTGGGATCAGTTAATGCGCTGTAATTTGAAATTTATAAAATTTGTGTGTCTGTCCCGAAAACGAGCGAGAAAAAAGAAGGATCATAAAAAGAAAAAAAAAAACAAAAAAGGAGAGAAAAAAGTATAACTTAAAACGTGTCAGGCATTTTTGAAAGCCGAAGGAGTTGCTTTTAATTTTATTTCGATGGCACACAATTAGCAGAGGCGACTGCGACTGCTGCCCCTGCCCCCTTGTCTGTACCCTATTAAGGGGCACTTTGTATGCTTCCCAGAGGAGCAACCAACACACGCACAGCAGTGCGCCAGCGTTGTCCTTTTTTTATGCCTCGAACTTGGGATCACGAAGCGGATCGGTCGCAAGTTGGCCACGTGATGGCGCGTGATGTGTAGTTTCATGGGAAACTACAATTTTTTGGGACGATCCTTTTGCTTAATGGATTTGCCATTGACTGAGCCATAAATAATTGTAACTTATGTGCAGTCCTTATTTGTGGAGCCTAGATTTCTATGGCCCTGCAGACAAATTAAGATTCAAGAAGCGTCTATTCTGGTGAGAAGTTGTAGGCTGGCGTTAACAGTTCGTTACAGAATTGTGTGTACCAACAGATTGCGTACACTCAATAGATGCAATCCATGATTGTAAGAACGGAGCATTTACTTTTTGTGTGTTGTTGGTTAAACGCACTGATTGTCTGTGTGTTTTCTTTCTAAGATGAGCTCAGCTCAGCTATTGAGGTTTAATTGGTGGAGTTGGCAACAATCTACTGATTTGTTGGGACACTCAGGCAATAAATAGTCTAGCGGATAAGATAGTTACTGACAGAGTGAAAGGGGCAGCAAGGACTGTTAGTAAATTTATGGATGTGTTAAAGGACACACCGAAATTTTATTTAAATAGATTTAATATAATGATTTGACTTTAGGCATTGAACAGAAATATTTATGAAGGATTTAGTACCAGTAAAAATATAGTTCAATCGATCCTAAAAAATTATTTGCATAAATGGTTGAGGAGCCAAATATTGGGACCCCACAACTAAATCCACAACTTCGGACCCCGCAAAATCTTTATTTCTCAAAAAACCTAGAGCTAAATTTAAAATATTTATAAACTTTAAGAACATTAGAAATGTATTTAGTTAATAAAATACTAATATGCAATTGGTATATTTATAATTTTATTTATAAAAGACAAGTACTATTTAACAAACAATTAAATTTAAATTAAAAAACATTATAGAAATAAAAATCCAACCATAATTCATCATAATCCATTAATTGTAAATTCCTAAAATCAACTTATGTAAAACGATTAGCTTAAAAAGTAATACAAAATCTGTTAAGTTTGAAAATAAAATATATATTTTATATCCTAATTACATTGCTTTTTAAATAAATTGCTTAATTAAACCAACAAAACACATACACCAATCCCTAGCGCTGTTATTTTTGACGACTTGATCGTATGATCGTTTGGAAAAATTGCCAATTTTTATTTATAAAGGATCACTGCATAAAGGAGTTCTGTGCTACCAAGAATTGAATTTATAGTAAACATAACTTCATAGCTTGTCCAATTCAGTCAACTAGTTGGATTTGTTGTTGACTGGTTTTCATGGAATTAGAAATTACGGCCTTGAATGCTTTTGGCCAAGTCATGCTACCATATCATTATTATGCGCGATTGTGTGTGCTCTAATTGTGTTTCGTCCTTGGCTCTATTTTGGTTGACTCATTCCCCTTGTTTGGTTTTCATTTCATGGCCCACGTGCATGCCCAACAATTTCTATGGCAAACCAAAGACCCAAGGAAAATAAAAAATAAAATTAAATGTTCGAGAAAAGCCCCGCTGGGGGTCTATAGATTCTGGGACAGAGTTAGAGATAGCTGCTACCACTGTAGCGGTTTTTGGGCTACCGTGGTGCCTTTTAGACCAAACCAAAGAAAAAAAAACGTTTCCAGTGAAATCTTTGACCTGCTCAGTCGATGAACACGTGCACTGATTTCTTATCGTAGTCGATCATTTAAGGTTCAGAAAATTGTAGATTAGCTCGAACACAAAAACCTGGGACACAAAAACACAAAATAGGAAAGTACAAAAAAATATATATCAACATTAAGCTGACCCCTCGCCGACTGCTATTGTTAGCAAGTGTTTAGATTCCTGGCCCAAGTGTGCGTACACACACGCACCGTAGGGAACGGGGACGTGAACTGGGAACGGGAATGAGAACGTGAATCGTCTTGTTTGAACACGTGACGACCTCGTTTTCGATCGCTGCGGGGTGTTGATGTTACGAGGCCGTCTCGAAATCTCAACGCCGCCAACTGACACGTCCGTCTGATGCATGTACCATCCATACCATATTCAGCAAGTGCGAAACCTGACCAAACCCAAGGGACCGCCTCGATCCATACTAGTGCACTCTACTCTACGTGCGTAACTTGTAAGCGTTGAATTTTCACATTTTCACACATGTGGCCAGCACATAACTACACACAACGGTGTCTGGACGGGGGAAATGCCCGCAATCATTGGTTCGCAGCGGTCAGGTCCAGTTACAGGACACGGATATTCCATGGCAAAGCCAAAGCCAAAAACCTTGTTGGTGTTAACTGTCCCGATGTTACGGTATTTCCGTTTGCCATTTCGCTGGTCAGCGTGAACTTCAAACGAGACGTGCGAAAAATTCAACGGAATGTAATCCTAGCGACAACGACTAGAAATCACTTGAGTTACTCGAAACATCTATGAACATTCCGCTGCAAGTACACTTGGAGAAATAATTGAGTGTAAGGACTTTACAAATGTTGAGCAGAAGTATCAACTACTATAATTTATTAACAGACTTTTTAACCATCATTTTTTGTGTTACATTTTTCAATATTTTAAATTTCTGGGCTCCATAAAAATCAAATAAAATATCCAATTTAAGTCTCTGTATAAATAGTCTTGATACTAACTTATATTTGTTATAAATCTGAGCAGAACTTTAAGCATACATTCAACAAGTCCAAACTATAGCGATATAATTACTTGAACTAGATTCAAACGGCCTAACATATATAAAGGATATAAATAAATAATTCTTTAAGTTTATAACATAAATTAATATAATTTAAAGTTTTCCATTACACTGCCAAAATTCAGCCATGATTAACAAACCCCTTGAACATTTTTTCAAGTCAATGACTAAGAACTGTTCAGTGAAATTATAATCTGCTTAAAGTTTATATTTCTAAATTTTTTAAATATATTTATCATGTACATGTTTACGTATGTAATAAATAAACAGCATATCACTTGTTACATGCCCATTTTTATCAGTGTTTTAAAACAAGCGATAAACTCATGCTCATATGCAATGCAGTTAAAATAACAAAAGATACAAATCGCAGATACATTGTATGTTCATTTGAATGAGGACCCACGCGGCGACATCGTCGGTTTTTGTAATGAAAAAATAACATGCCAGAGCACACATAACAGAGCGTTATAAAAACAAGAAATAAAAATACTATTCAATGCACATACACACACATGTGGGGTCCTTTTTTTGTCATCATATTACACACAAGATACGAGATACAAGACATAATGCACCGCACTTGACACGAGACAGCGCGACATGTTGAATTATCTTTTAGTTTACAAATTAGTATGTGAGATACACACATATGCGGGAGGCAGAATTCTGAGAAGTTAGACATTGTTAGTTTAGGATATGCAGAAGGATCAGGGATCAATATCCAATTGCCCGTTAGTCGCCATCACTCAGCGCACGTGCAACGTACAAAAGGGGTTGTAATTGCAGTTTAACTCGGTGTTGCCGCCCCTTCCAAAAGAGACACACCACACACTAACCACCGCAAGTGGTGTGAGTCCGGTTTATGCAGATTTCATTCAAGCCGCAACACGTGCAACCTGATGAACCGTTGAGCATGTGAGCATGTGAGGCGTGGACAGGTCTCGACTCGTTTATTCTTGTATTTTTTCTGGTGACTTGCCACTCAGAGGCGTCGCCCATTGTGCCAGCTAAGGTTTCACTTAGGGCAGGACCTCCTACTTGAGACCCAAGGGATTTCTCTGCCACACAGCTGGGCCCTAACATAATTCGGGGGGAGAAACGTAAACAAAACTCGCACCTAAAAAGTCGCATCCCCTAAACCATTAAATTGAGCGCTCCTAAAAAGATAATTCTACACCGATCCCCCCTCAAGACTTTCTCTTAAATGAAACTCTTCTTTATCCTTTCGAAACTCATTATAAAACTAAAGACTACAAACGTCGATATCCTTTTAACAACTAATGATTTAGAAGCTGTCTTAGTCAGATAACAGATCTTCATTTTCATATTAAATTTCAGCCGAGACATTGCACTTAATCCTGAGATCATTGAGACTGAACTACTTTAACAGCTCTACAAGTTGGATCTTGATAGATGGGGTCTTCTGAGAGTTTTGTCAATATTTTGAGGCAACATTAACAAGTCTAGACAGATTTTTGTGCTTTGATACAGTTAGGTACAGTTGAGTCAAATATAAGTTTGGTTTAGCTGTTCTTATCCTGATTCTTTGATAATGCTAAGAAAAATCGTTTTCTCGAACTGGTACAGAACAGATTAATAAGAAAGGGATTTATATCAGTGAATATTAGAAAGGCATTTATATTTTTGATTTTTTAGATCTGAACATTACATACAAATGTAGAGATTAAAATTTAATCATTCGCCCTTACTTTATTTTAATTTATAAAAACAATTCAAATAAAAAATGGGTGAGGAGATATATTAAACTAATTTAACTCAAATTAATACCAATAAAAATCCGGTATTTTTAAATTGGACTTTTCGGAATAGACTTCATTTTATAAAGTTAGTTCTAATAAGATTCATGTGAGCAGAATCGTTAGAAATTTATTCTAATTCATTGACCTGTTCATAGCAAAAATTAAAATTCTGTCATTGTAATAAAAAGTCGCAAAAGTTTTTCTTTTTCAAGTTTTAGTTTATTACTATTAAAGCTTGTAATGTTGTCTTTATATCTACAGTTAGTAAAAGGCAGTCTTATTTCTAGATCTTAATACTATTAAAGCTGAGATTGTTTCTTAATTAGTTATGATTAAGTAAAGCTCTTCTTATCACAGGTTTACATCGAAACAATTGGAAGACATGATTCGTTGTTTTTTATGGTTGTTGTCGTTGTTGCTGCAGTCGTTTATGTTGTTGTTGTTGCTGCTGCTGTTTACCAGGGACGCCACATGGGATTGCTGCTGGCTGGCTTAGGGCTGACTGCTGCCTCTGATTCCTCAGCATCGCTGTGATAGCCCGATGATGCAGGGCTCACTGGTCGGCTGACTGTAGCGGATTGCAGTTTGTGTTGTTGTTGTTTCTCCTGTGGTTGCTGATCTGCTTGCAGCATGCGCTGGAACTCAATGCCAAGATGTGTCATCACTGTTTTGCCAACATCAACACTCATGGCTGGGGTGCAGGCCATCACACGAGAGATTTCACTGACGGCATTCATGTAGCCATTCTTGAAACTGTCCATGGGCACAGGTGAGACCGGCGCCTGTTGCTTGATGAGCTCTTTGCGCATGAAGACAAGTGACGCCTCCAGCATTTCAGCCTTGTCCAGTCTGAGTATGGCATCGTCGCCCTGGAACTCGGCCACAAGTGTCTTCAATGTGTCCAGACACTTGTTCATGCGCGCACGACGCTGACGTTCCAGCAACGGTTTCTTCACCTTCAGATAGTGTTGGGTCTTTGAGACGAAAGCGGATTCGATTTGTGGTGCCATTTTAGTATATTTTTTTTATATGTGTATTTTTCAAGATCGAGAGATGTGCACGACTTGCAGGATGCTGTGTGAATGATGCTCAACTGCAGTGCAGCAACGGCTTTTATAGCTGCAGCTCGGCTTCGGGTCCTGCAGGAGCCTTCTGCAGGACCTGCAGCAGGTAGAGCCGAGTTGTAGAAATCTAGAAAACTCTCTCACTCTCGGCTCACTTCGGTTTTGGTTAGGATCTCTGTGCGTGGGAAAGGAAATCGCTGATAGACCCTAAAACTGAGACTGAGACTCTGACTGAGTCAAACAATGGCAATAAATGCTATAAGACGATTGTCTAGTTGCGTGTCTGACGCATTGTATCTGCAATTAAACCGTAAAATTCTGGCCAAGAACATGCTGAATAGACTGGCCAGACAATTGACCCAATCGCTTGTGATTTGTCTTCCTGGGGCCTAAAACTAACTTACCTCAAGTTATAAATTTGTTACGGGTTATGCGGTTTAATAGTATTACTTCCTCAAATCAGTGGATTAGTGATTAAAATCTATTTTCAATAGCAACTTTGATGAGTTGGGTTTTTAAAAATAATTATAGTTAAATCAATGCAGAGTCTGTTGTGCTTGAGAACTTAATTTGAATTCAATTCTAGCAGACATGTATTATAATAATTATAATAAAATTACTTGAACATATTTTTTAATTTATATAAAAATAAAAGAACAATTTTAAATTCAAGTGGGTAAATCTCTAAATAATTATGTTAAAATTATATTTTAACCAGGATATATATATTTATATCAAAATAAACTTTTAAATCAGTGAAAATAATTATAATTAAATCAATAAAAAATCTCATAACACATCTGATACAAAATATACCCCACTTGACTATTTATAATGTCCGAATCCCGTTCTAAAAGAACCCTTATAAAAGGACAGCATTTGCTCGATGTTTACTGTCCGCTGATCAAAAATCATTTAGTAGTTTGTATAATCTGTAAAAGGTATGAATTTTAAACAGTGCTGCTGGTATTGGCAGTAAAACTGCTGCTCCATTTAGCATTTATGCTGATAGGAATTGTTAGCTCCAACTCCATTTCCAGTTGGCATAGTGGCACCCGCAGTTAAGCACTCGACAGAGGGCACTCGGCAGTCGTCAGTCGTCACTTTCTGAATCGTCGTCGTCAGTAGTCGTCAGTCATCGTTTGCTCGATTTTTCGTATCGTGAGAACCGCTCGAGAAACGTCGTGTGTTTCCCACGCGATGTGCACACCTGCCATTTAAGTCGCTTATATGGTTACGATTACAAACACAGCAGCAGCAACAACAACAACATGATGAGGGCCTCAGCTGACGACGGCACACATTTATTGCGCCGGCGCGACGTCACTATCAGCGTCGTGTGGCTGACGACTTGACTAACTGACTGACTGGCCGACTGTCTGATTGACTGACTGGCTCACTGTCTAAATGTCTGACTGATTGCTGACTGCTTTACTTTAGTTTTTCACTCTTGTCGTCATCAAGCTGCTGCTTTTGCTGTTGCTCTTGTCGTCGTCATTGTCGATTGTTTAATTTAAATCGTCGTCGCAATGTCGGCGCTACTTGGCTTCAGCTTAATGATTATACCTGAAACTCAGACTCGAGAGTCTCGGGTTTCTGCGGAATTGTACGCAATAGTTATTTGTACTTTACGACATGCGCTAATTGAACCACAGAAGACTTTATGAACCACAAACACTAAAAAAGCTTAAACTTTAGCTACCGTTTCACCTGTTGATTGGCTTGAAGCCGAAGGTGAAAAGTTGCTGCTACCATTGACGTGATTGCAATTGGAATTGACTTTTTTATAGCCGAAGCTGCCACTGCTTCTGGTGTCGGACAAACATCAATAGAACTCAATCGAGGATTTTATTTGCTGGGCATTGGGTCAAGAGGCTGCTTTTTTGTTCAGCACTGGCTTCAGTCACATTTTTAATCAATCAAATATGCATATGATTATTTTACATTAAAACGGCATCTAAGAAATTGAGAAATCTAAAACTGGCACTAACTACTTATATTATGTACCAGGTAGTAAAATCCATTTAAATTTTACTACTTCAACAACTTTTTGACAACTTTATGCTCATTAAAATCAAATAGTTATTATTATTACGGTGATTCTTGTAGCTTCAGGAACAGTTCCCAGACTTGAGCATAATAGTTGCCCTTGAGTTCTCCAACTAGAATGGAAAATTAGCTGGACGATAAGTGGACAATTGTTGAGCTCCACATTGTTGGCAGAACTGTTGTGGGATAAGTCTAGAGTTGAATTTCCCAACTGGAAATACTAATTACTTAAGCCCACTTAAAACTAACTTAAGCCAACATTGACTTGGCTATAAAAATTTCACATATAAAGCAATTTAATTAATAATCAATTTGATTGATGAAAAACCTCAAAGTGACGCGTGCCAATAATTCGAGCAAACACTTGAATTATAATCCACAAAGTGCCCAGAAATGCAATCAAGTGGCGATCAAATAGAACAACTTGGGCAAGTGCAAATCAAAATTATATTTATGTGTCTGCCACGTGACCGCCCAACGGCTGCCCAGCACGAGAGAGGCAAGTGCGTCCGACACGCGGCAGCAACAGCAGCAACAACAAGCTTTCCACAAGAGGAAATATCAATCAGGTGCAAATTGGGGCAGGAGGTATGAAAATTCAGTTAGCTCTTTCGGATTTGATAAATGAACGCGTGGCAATTAAGCAACGGCACAAACACTTGTTTGAGGCTTTAGTGGCAAGCGGAGACTTTCGCCTGCCAGCCAGGCAGCAAGTGCAATATGTGTCAGGCAGTTAATATCCACCACCAAAGCAACAGCAACAACAACAGGAATAAGAGCAGCAGGAACAGGGAGCAAAACAACAGGAGAGCAACACCAACAACAACAACATGAACCGGGGCTGTGGCCTAAATTGCAAGCAGCTGCCACTCGAACCGTGGGATATTTTTACCCTAGCCAAACCCAACCAACGAGGGCCATCGAACCTTATCCATGGGAACCACAACTGCTCGACGCTCTCAATATTTATTTTGTGCGTTCGTTATATTGAATAAGATAAAAAAAAGGAAACCTCGACAACAAGGGGTGAGCGGACAATTGGACGGAGGGACATTCTGACAAGATTATCCTGCACGTGTTGAGCTTGCTCTGCATTGCGCTGCCGCTGCGATGCCACAGCGCTGCTACTCCCCGCTCTCCATTGCCCGGACACGATGCTGAGCCTGCGCTGAAAGCGTGGCAGGCAAGCGTTGGGCGGCTGTCGCCACTGCTGCTGCTACTGTCCCTGTAGCTTCTCTGAAAGTTGCAACATCAGTCAGCCGCGTGCTGGGCACATGTGTTGCCCATGTGGCACTTGTCGTTGGGTGTTGCCTTCTTTTGGGTGGTGGAGGTGTTGGTGGTGGTTTTGGGCGTGCTGCCTGCCTATAAAAGCACGACACTTGCCACAACAGCAGCACAGTTGAAATTTGCAACGCGACACGCAAACAGTAAAAACTAAAAACAATTCTAAAAATCATGTCTAAAGTGAGGAATCTTATTGCCAAAATGTTGCACAGACGCAACAAGTGCAACGTCAGCAGCAGCAGTAGTTTAAACAACAACAACAACTACGAGAGTCTCGAGGAGATTGCACAGAATCTGGCTAATGAGCGTATGTTGCAAGCAACAACAGAGTTGGCCACACAACAAATGCTCTTCTGCCTGGAAACCGCAGACGGTTGTTTTTATTGGCATGCACAGTAGCAACATACACGGCAGCAGCAGCAGCCACAGCCACAACAACAACCGGTAGTTAGACGCGGTCAAGTGTATGAATGAAAGCAGTTCTTCAATGGAGTCTTTCTTGGAGACAGCGCCACAGACACTTAACCACTACATGCGAATCGAGTTGTGTGCTGCATGCAACCAAGGAGCCAACGGGCAACTAGTTGCCAATGCAAACCAGCAATCAACAGAAACAATGTCTACTCTGACACAGTGTTGATTAAATATTTAATTCAAACTTAAATACCTTGTGATAAACTCTTAGAATGTAAACTAATCTTTAGTTTATAGTGCCATTTAGCATAAATGCTGTTAGTTTTTAAGCCAATCAAATAAATGTCTTTTCAAAAATCTATAATCTTTTATTACGTTTATTATTAAAGCTTAAGTTATTGTGGCTTATATGGTTGACTGTGCTAAATTTCTAGCAGCTTAAGTGACAGTTGAACATGACGTCTTCATTTAGTTGGCATCTCAATTGATTGGAGCTTTCAAACGCCTCTGCCTTTTGTCCAATTATGTGGTTTTGAAGCACTCCGATGCCTACACCAAAGGCAGCTTATTGGAAAAACGTTAAAAAATTTAGCTCAACTGGGAGCTGTCAAAACAAAGTCGATATTCATCAGTTAAAGTTAAAGTTTATTTGAGTCCTCTGCAGCTGTAAACAAATGAATAATTTAAGTTTATGAAAATAAAAACTATTTATGTAAATGTATGTCTTAATTATACCGAGTGTGGAACGATGTACACAACTAAGTACCAATGTATTTGAAATGAATTTAAATTATTTAATAATTTAATTTATATTTGTAAGCATTTTGTTCAAAAAATTAAATTACCCAATATAAAAACTTTTTTAATTTTAAAAAGTACTTATATGCATTTATGATATATTTTATACATACTATATTTTTTTGTTTAATTAAAAAATATTTCACAAATTTCTGTAATCCAATTTTTCAAACCACTAACTCTTTTCGATTTTTATTTAGTTTTTTATTAATCTTTATTGTTTAAATGATACACTCTTAGACAACCTGTTATTATTATTTTTGCACTTATGGCATTTCTTAATTTTGCACATGCTCTAAATGAGCTTTGCATGTGACCCACCCCTTTCTGATGCACCCTTTAGCATCACGCATGCGCCCCTTTTCCGCCTGCCTTTCTGCATGAGTCTGTCGTGCGTTATTACGCGGTCCAAGCATGCGCACATATTCAATTACACAGTCAGAGCCACAGCAAACAACAGCAACGACAACGATGACAAGAGCATTGAATTGACAATAACCGAATAAGCAACCCCAACCCCGTTGCGTGCCCAAATGAGCCCCTGAGTTTGGGATCGAAGTACGATCTCGGTACGCCATGTGCAGTTGAAAAAATTTTCTCACACTCGAAAAAATTGTAACGGCTTGCTGTTGAGCACACTCTCAGCACGCCATGCTCATCATCCCCCTTCCCTGTTTTGCCTTTCTCGCTCTCTCCCTGCTTCTCTGTTGATCGCCTGCTCGCACTTCCTGCCCGTGGCCAAACTGGCCACGTATATTGTTTATATAGTTAACGAATGCGATACATTTAATCTTTAGTGTGTGTCAATTTGCCGTACAGTCATTTAGTTTGCATGCCCCTCACAGCGTCCCTACAGTCTTGTTTTTACACACAGTGCCCGGATCGAGATCCCTTCTATCTGGTCTCGGGTCTCGGATCTCAGATCTCGGGTCCCACGACGTGCCCAGGCATGCCACTTAGCGTGGCCCAAGTGTTCAACAGAAGCTACAATTCAGCATTCATAATTGACAACAGCCAGAATAACAACAACGCCAACAGCAACAACAACAACAACAACAACAACAACAACAACAACAACAGCAACCTATGAGCCACGTCTTCTGACAAGAAAAAAAAAAGAAAATGAAAAAAGTAAAATAAAATAAAATAAAGGGCAGGTGGTAGTTTTTTCGGTAGTACTGTCCTCACCACTCGCAATGACTCGGTCTTGAGCTCGGTCAGATTTACAGTGGGGCAAGTGCGTTACATTTGTGCACTAAAAATGCTTCAATCTTATAATATGAATATAATAAATATTTAATCATTTTCATTCTTATTGTTTAACTCAAGGTCTTACTGTTTTCACAATGATCAGTCTTAGTCACCTAGTTTTGTGTGAAATCCCTATGAGGTGTTCCTCTAAAATGCACATTTTCTACCTTACACCACCTTGCAACTTGCCACATTTTCAAAACTTTATTCCCACGCACAGAAACTCTAAAACTAACCGTGTCAAGTACAAGGTAAAGTCCGAAAATAAAGTTTAACAAACATGCACATTACCTTACACCAGCTCGCAACGGGCAGTATTTTCAATATTTCCCTAAAAATCTACTCTAAAGCATATTCCCAAGCACAGGCAACTCCACAAACTCCGAAACTAGTCGTATCAAGTAGTAAAAGGCCACGTAAAATCCAAAACAGATTTTTACCTTTACATTCACCACCTTATACTACCTTACTACTTGTAGTATTTCCAATATATCCACTGACAATATTCAGAAAACCTTATTCTCACGCACAGTCATATCTAGAATTTCGGAAACTTAGCGTATCAAGTAGAAAACATGCTACGTAAAATCCACAGTTAATTTTACCTATATTCTGAATTTTTACATCAAGTACAAAGAACACGTAGTGGAAAAACCAAAGACGCTCATTCAGTGGAGCAGTTTACGAAAATTTCGTGCATGTGTTTTGCCCACTGTGCAATGTGCATAAGGGCTCGACCAAGATACTCGGCCTCTCTCTTTCTCTTTCTCGCCCTACACGGCCGACCGATTATAACTTATAACACCAACGAGCGAGAAAAATCTTGTGGGAAACTTGAGGGCAAAGTGTTTCCCACGATTCGAACGTCAATGTAAAAGAAAACAGAGAAGAGCTAAAAGCAGCAATAACAAAACAACAACAACAACAGGCTGAACATGTGCAACAAACAACCACCACCACCACCGACACCAACACCAGCACTGCCACCAACACATGGACACACCATCAAATTCATCCCCTGCCAAGACAGAACTTGTTTGCCGAGCCAACATGAGAAAAACCAACCACCGAGGATCGTTGCAAAGGCGCAGGCGCAACGTGAGCCGAAAACCGAAACTCAAAATCCGAACGAACGAACCGAACAGAACACGATGACTGAGTAATTTGCTCGGCAGGTGCTGTTGTTGTTGTTGCTGCTGTTATTGCTGTTGGTCTAGCAGTTACGCTCTGCTCTCTTGCGCTCTGCGCTGTGCTGCGCTCTCTGCATGCGTGCGCTGAGCACGAGACGTTGTGCAGTCGACGCAGGGCACGTGCAGCTATAAAAGCAGCAGTAACTGGAGACGACAGCAACATTCTCAACGCAATCGTCGTGAAGTGCACAACGAGTTCAAGTAACCAACACATTTGTTACGTCACAAAACCAAACAAAAACAAAAATCATGGCAACCAAATACGAACAATCGAAAACTTATCAATACCGCAAGGTGATGAAACCTCTGCTGGAGCGCAAGCGTCGCGCACGCATCAACAAGTGTCTGGATGATCTCAAGGATCTGATGGCTGAGTGTGTAGCACAAACTGGCGATGCTAAATTCGAAAAGGCTGATATACTGGAGGTGACCGTCCAATACTTGCGCAATCTGAAACAAACCAAGGCTGCAAATGCCGCTGCATCGGCACCAGAGCACAGTTTCCGTGCCGGCTACATTCGTGCCGCCAACGAGGTCTCCCGCGCCCTAGCTGCTCTACCCAAAGTAGATGTCGCCTTTGGCACCACACTAATGACACATCTGGGCATGCGACTCAATCAGCTGGAACAACCTGTGGAGCAGCCAATGCCACTGACACTGCACACACCTCTCAGCATCAACTGCAACAGCAGCAGCAGCAGCCGCGATGTCTACAGTCCCGTCTCCAGTGGCTATGCCAGCGACAGCGATTGCTCCTCCGGCTCTTCCACACCCGTTGCCGCTCAATCTCTGCTTCAAATCAGCAGCACTGGCAGCGTCTGGCGTCCCTGGTAACAAGTCGACACAAGACACCAAATCGGCAGCCATCGGGGCAAGCGCGCAATTCAACTGTAGCTTTACAACGCTTTACAATGATCCTCATTTTGTCTTTAAAATTTAATTAAGTGTTACGCAGTTTTATAAGTTAGGTCTGTGATAGGGCACATTTATTGACTCCAATTATAACAATTAGCCAGAAGTCTGTTAGCCAATACAAATGTTTATATCATAAGTAAAACATAAATACAAACAATATGAAACAAAAATTCGAAAATCTTTTATTCTGACATTCCTTTTACAGCTATTCACAGGTTGTCGCTTCCTAATCAGAAACAAACTGATTGTTTACACCACTTGTTAATATTAGTAATTAATGGTCATTAGCAGTTCGTTTCCAATTGGAAGACGTGTTAAGTCACTTGTAAATATTGATTCACTTTTACTAATTTCCAAAACTAACTTAGAATAAAAACTCGGATATTAAATTCTAGTTTGATTCCAATTAAGTTTAAATTTTGCTTGTTATTCTTTTGGTTTTATGTCCAAAGGGTCGTGTTTAAAATAACGGTTGATAGAAATTAATTATTTTATATACACACGGACTAACTCATACAAAAATTAGGATAACTAAAAAATTTAATAAAAAAATTTTTATATAAAACAATGCTTATAAATTCTACTTCATTTATAATATTAAATTAAAGGTGTAACATAAATGGGTTTGCCCATTCTTAATAGCCCGATAATTTAATTTTTTTTAAATTCATTTTCTAGGTTTATCATTTATTTATTAATTATTAAATTCATTTTATTTAATACTTTGATTAATTTTATTGAATATCTAATTCTAAAAAAATATACTTTTTTTTTTTTATACATGAAAAAAAAATTAGCTAAAATTAGTCAGTGCACTTAGGTAACACAATTCGAAGATCAATCAAGTGAACATACTGTATCCTTTAAATTGTATCACAATAAGTACTTAAGGTTTAATTTCATTGCATCTCAATCAAGAAAAATGTCCAATTAACAAGCAATTCATCAATTAGCTGTCAAAGCAAACAAGAAGAAAATTGATAAATAATTTATGACACTTGGGTGCACACACGTCCACACAAAATTCTAGGGACAAGAGGGGTGGCCAGTATCACCTCAACTTAACCCAGTTTCACCCAACGATCTCGCCTCACCTCAGTTAGTCCACGCGCCGATTGATCAGATCAGAACACGCTTTGAGCGTCCGCCCGACCGGTGACTTGCGACCCAAACGACCCAAGGCGAAAGCCAAAGCCAAACGAAGCCAATATGCCACACTAATTGTGTCCAATAAACACTCATCATCAGGCAATGGGAATGAGCAATGTAGGTACCGACGGAGACAGAGACACAGAGAGAGAAAGAGGGAGATAGGAACCGAGACCGCATTATGCCATCATCATCTGCATACATTGATGAAACAATAAGCGAGAGATGGCACGGCAGGATAACAATGGGATTGAGAACGGCCCACGCACACGCAAACGCACAGGATGAAGCAGTGAAGTATGCATTAAGGATAATAACACCGGGCTAAAGAGCAGCAAACAACAACAACAGCAGCGAAAACGAAAGCAACAACAACAACTGCATGGCGATGCCCAAAACAGCGACAGCTGCAAAATTTTGTGTGCTCTGATCCTTTAAAAAAGCG
The DNA here is from genome assembly GCA_035046005.1 of Drosophila acutilabella. Classification (NCBI taxonomy): domain Eukaryota; kingdom Metazoa; phylum Arthropoda; class Insecta; order Diptera; family Drosophilidae; genus Drosophila; species Drosophila acutilabella. Next base: position 103,579 of record JAWNOK010000104.1, on the reverse strand, counting down.
AAGCATGTGGCCAAAAGGAAAACAAACGAAAAAAATTGTGTGAGAAACTTACTTTCAGGTCGGTTCCCACGCCACGAGCCACAAGGATTGCTGATTGTCCTCCACGCCAGCCGCACATTGCAGCTGTTCCTTTGCTCACAGCTTTAAACCTGTGTGCGAGAGGGAGAAGCCCTGCGTTGGCAGCGCAGGAAATTGTGTGTGCAAGCGAGACGTAATGCGCTCATGCGTACCCATTGCCGAGGGTGGATTCTGAACTTGGGCCCAGCTATAAAAGCGACGCACTGACAGGCAAAGAGCATCATTCACGATACAGCCGGCAACAAGGCAACAACGTAACAGAATTTAACAACAAATTCAACAAATAATATATATTTACGTTAAAAATGGAATACACAAGCAAGACACAGATCTACCAGAAGGTGAAGAAGCCTCTGCTTGAACGTCAGCGTCGTGCGCGCATCAACAAGTGCCTGGACACGCTGAAGACACTTGTCGCCGAGCTGCGCGGTGACGATGGCATTCTGCGCATGGACAAAGCCGAGATGCTTGAATCAGCTGTGGTATTTATGCGTCAACAGAAGATGAGCAAATCGGTAGCAGCATCATCACCAGCATCAACACCAGCCATGCCATTGGAGAGTTTTCGCAACGGTTATATGAATGCCGTCAATGAGGTGTCACGTGTCATGGCATCCACACCTGGCATGAGCGTTGACCTGGGCAAGTCGGTGATGACTCATTTGGGACGCGTCTACAAGAATCTGCAGCAGTTCCATGAGGCACAAACAATGACTGAGTCAGAGACAACAACTGAGCTGAGCATCAACTGCAACTCGGCGCCCCTGAGCCCCGCCTCGTCTGGTTATCACAGTGATTGCGAGAGTCCTGCACCATCGCCTATGCCAGTGGAAGAGAAACTGTGGCGCCCCTGGTAAATGCAGGCAACAGGCAGCGAGCAAGAAGAAGACAAACTGAAACAAGACTGTGATAACCAACTGTGATGGCAACAAAACAATTAGCAACATAAACAAAACACTTAAATAAATGCAATAAGAACAACACAAACATTATTTGATTTCAATTATTTCAATACTTGAGGGTGGGCAACAAAATTTACAATTAATTTACAGCTCTAGTGACATTCTTGAATGAAATGACTATAAATTTGGAGGTCAAAACTTTATCATTAGATATAAGGGGCATTTAAATTTATGTGTAATTGAAAATTTTCTCTTATTAAGACTATATATGTATTTTGTTGCTACCTTATTGGCAGCTTAAGAAGTTATACATTAGAAAATTACAATCAAACATACAAATATAATTAAAATAATTTTTTTTTATAGTAATGTTAATTTAATTAGGTTTGGTTACAATAAATAATTAGAGAAATTTTATTTTTTATTTAGATTTTTAATAATTTTATTATTTCAATTCTTGTTTTTTAAATTTCAAATTATTATTTGGCGCCCAATCGATCGCCAAACTCGTAAGGCACAGCGTTGTTAAGATAATGGTCGATAACACTAACAATCGTTTTATAAATAAAAGTCGCCGGTCGATAGACTGGGGAGGCTAGTCGATAACACCAAATAATAAAGTGATGAGATATATGTTACGATATATCGTCGGCGTTTTGCTTTTTCCACGCTTCAAAATCACGTTTGCAATTTAAAAACAAATCGGTAGTGCAGTTAATCAACTTCTACAAGTAATTGTGTACTTCCTGCTCTATAAAGCTGTGTCAAATAGTAATTAATACAGCCGAAAATCAATGTGCAAAATAGACGGCTAAAGCAGATGCGAAAAAATAGAGACGAGAACGAGAACGCCACACAACACATACACGACGCTCAGGCTGGCTGTCAGACGTAGCGAGTCGGTCGGTCGGTCGGTTGAAGAGGCCAGTTTTTACGGGCGAAATTCGAGTAAAAAATTTAATTTTTTTGCACTGAAAAAATCGGCTTGTGCAAATTTCAGTGCTGTGTATATGTGCGCACACAAAGTGGCAATAAAATGTGCAATTGAGGCGAGAGTTGAACGTCTAAACGTAAATTGGTAGTGCCAACAAATCCGTTTTTTAATTGCTTTTGTTTATTTTTTGTAGGGCCAATTTTTCTTTTGCGCTGCGCTCGTGTATGCCTATGTGTGTGTGTGAGTTTTGCCACTCGTCCGTTTGGGGTGCGCGCGCGTGTATATGTCTGTCTGTCTGTTATGTGGATGTGTGTGTGAGCCATCAACTCGCTGCGGCACTAAACAGTGTTGCCAGGAAATTGCGAATAGTGTTCGGTATCCACTGATTATTTTGCAAAATGCAGTTGTTTAATCACTAAAAAATCGTAAACTATATTGCAAACAGCGGGTGCTAAACTAAATACAATTTAAATAGATAGTGTGGATATCAGTGCCAAAACTGTGCCCCGGTCAGAGGTGGCAACCCTGCGTAATTGCAGTCTGTCTGTATATGTATTGCACGGGGTACATTTGTTTGTGCAGAGCGTGCAGTCAGCGTGCGTAGCTTTTGCAAAAATAACATGCCGCAATAATGTGGAAATTGTTTAAAATAAGCTTTAAAAGCTGACAAAGAAGTGAACAATTGATTTCTTTCTTAATCTGCATGCCTGTTTTTTGCGTAACATTTCTCCCAGGCACATGCAACTGTGCGTTTGATTTTTTCGGCGGTAAACACTCACACTCATACCCTCGTACATGCGTCGTTCTCTATATGTGTGTATGTGTTCACTCGTTGTTGCTAGCATGGCTGCCATTGCTGAGATGCTCAAAAATACGTGAGCGCGATATTATGTGTGTGTGTGTTTCCGTATATACGTGTGTGCGTGAGATTCTACGTATCGAAAAAAATGGTGCAAAATAACGACCAATAACTAAGAAATGTAAAATTCCATTTGCAGGATACCCGCAAACCGCTAGACAATATGGAATCGCCGGAGTTAAATTAAATACAAAACCACAACAAAAGCAATTAAACGCTTGCAAAATTTTATATGTGCTCCGGTGCTAGTACTGCTAATTTAAGCAGAGGAGAGTTCAATCTCAGGGTGCCAGCAGCAGCGGGCAGCGGTGAGCTGCCAATAGGAAGAGGAAGCTAACTCACTAACTAATCCGCAGACCACCAACAATAAATCACAAAATATAAAAAATAACAAACAAAACAAGTTACGATAGAACCAAACACAACTGTTATTTGTTGCTGTTCATCTCGGGGTACGTTCTTGGGCAACCATTAAGCAGCAAATAGCAATAATACAATAACAACACAACAACAACAATGTACCCCCAACCGGTGCGTCACCCCGCCGCCGGGGTAAGTATACAACAAATTGCAATGGGACCCAATCAAGTGTTTTGCTAATTGTGTTTCGCCCCCATGTCCATCTTCAATCTGTACAGGGACCACCACCTCAGGGCCCAATCAAATTTACCATTGCCGATACATTGGAGCGCATCAAGGAGGAGTTCAATTTTCTGCAGGCACAATATCACAGGCAAGTATCTACGATCCACGATAGACGACCCAGTAGAACACGTTTTAAAAATGAGTTTAATAGTTATGTAGTAAGATTTATAAGGGGAATCCTTAAAGATAGCGAGTTTGAGACTTGCTGTTTATATTATGTACGAACTGCAAGCAATTTTTTAAAACCCTTACATTAAACTATTTAGTTATAAAAAAAAGAGTTAATATATTTCTATTATGTGAATTAAACCCTAAGTAAGGACATGAGAATGTCTTCTGTTTTCTCACGAAGTTCCATTATTTTAACTATTTGTATGATTAATATCCATTTGAGACTGATTGTATACAAAAAAAAAACACATTAACAATCTTGGGTTTAATTTCGCTACAACAAAAAACGGAAGAATGTTGGATTCTGTAGGTTTTTCAAGCTAGCATGCTTTACTGGGATATTTCAGCCTTTCAGCCTTAGTGTGTCTTTTGCTGTATAAACCGGTTTCCCAGGCAGCGCGCCATATGCGCTGGTCATAGGATTTTTTTCTGCTTTGTTTTTTTTTTAACCGGCACGACGACGGAAACGTTGCCAGAGATTTCTTTCTTTAAACTAAACTAATTTGCCCTTTTGATTATTTTTCCTGTGAATTTCAGCATTAAATTGGAGTGCGAGAAGTTGGCAACCGAAAAGACCGAAATGCAGCGTCATTATGTTATGGTAACAAGAACAACAAAAATCAATAAGAGACACAGAAATAACACTAACTTTCAATTTCAATCTGTATTCTTATCTCCACTCTCTCCCCCACACAGTACTATGAAATGTCCTACGGCCTTAATGTGGAAATGCACAAGCAAACGGAAATCGCAAAGCGTCTAAACACACTGATCAATCAGCTACTTCCATTCCTACAGGCCGATCATCAGCAGCAAGTGCTACAGGCGGTAGAGCGTGCGAAGCAGGTTACAATGCAGGAGTTGAATCTGATCATTGGGGTAAGTTTGGGATCGATCCAAAGCAGAATGATATTTAAATTTGGGGGAAAAGCACAGTGAATTTACGGAATAGCAAACTATGTTCTTTTCATAAACTTAACCAGTTTTCAAGTCTAAATTATGACTTCATTGTATTTATTTTGGGAATTTTAGGAAGTGGGAGTGGTCCAATGATCTAAATTTGACCAACCAACTTCCCCTCGATTCTTTCAAGTTCACTGTGCTTTGATTTAATAATTCAAAGTCTAAGATCGACTTATTTCAAATATTTCAAAACAGTCGTAGACAGACTCACTTAAGAGCAATTTTAATTTTATGAGTGAAACTAGTTTAATAAGTCTTATATTTTTTATTTCAATATAAATTATAAACAAACTATCTCCCAATACGAAACAATAAAAATGTATATGATTTGATTATAAATCAATGTGCATGCCTGTATGTGCGTGTGTATGTGGCAGCATCAGCAGCAACATGGAATACAACAACTTTTAGTAAGTTATTTATTAATTCTTTTTTGTTTTTTTTTTTTTGTTCGTTGCAATTTGCGTTCATTTGTTTGTTTGCTTGTTGCGCTAATTTCTTACCCGCTCTCGCTCTTCGCAACGTGTTTATCATTTAAGTTGAAGTCGCCGCTTGTTGTTCTACTTGTTGTCAATGTTGTTGTTGTTGTTGGTGTTGTCTGCACACACACACAAACAGAAACACACACGCACCTACATCAAATCAGCTTTTGTGATGAGTCCCAAAGCAAAATAATAACCAAAAAGGCCGTCAATCTTCTTTATATTTGTTAACAACTAACTAACACATCGCTTGTGGCTTTCCAATTTGCAGCAACAAATACACGCACAACAGGTGCCTGGAGGGCCACCACAACCGATGGGCGCACTGAATCCATTTGGAGCTTTGGGCGCCACAATGGGCTTGCCACATGGGCCCCAGGGATTGCTCAAAGCGCCGCCAGATCATCACAGGCCGGATATAAAGCCAACTGGCTTAGAGGGACCAGCGGGTGCTGAGGAGCGCTTGGTAAGTAACCACTTCAGCTTCAATTGATAAGAAATATAAATTAATCTTTTATTTGTGTTATACAGCGCAATTCGGTTTCACCAGCGGATCGGGAGAAATATCGTACACGCTCTCCATTGGACATTGAGAACGATTCAAAGCGTCGAAAAGATGAAAAACTGCAAGTAAGTAGATACTGATATATATTTATGTATGTATTTGTGTATGTATTAAAAGATAATTTATAGTATACTCGTATCATTGTGTCATCAGCTGTTGCTGCCTCTCAACTCACCAAAACGTAGCCTAATATCATAATGTAGTTGTTGTCGTTGTTTATACCGCCTAATAATTTAACTAATAACTCCCCAATCTATCACATCCATGAGCTTTCAAACCATTAACCTGAAATCTATAGTCTATAACTAACCAATTAGTTATACTTCTAATTGTATTTGTAGTCTAGTGCAATAAACAATTTAATTGTTATTTGTGTTGTATTATTATTGTTGTTGTTAAACATTTTGTTTTATTGTGTTTGTTTGTTTTTTCAAAAATTATTTGCAGGAGGATGAAGGCGAAAAAAGCGATCAAGATTTAGTCGTAGATGTTGCAAATGAAATGGTGAGTTGAGTGTCAGCCCTGATTCTCATGCTGCAACAAACCAAATCTACACACACACACACACATACCACAAGCAAACAAACAACACACACAATTGGAAGACATGTAAAGAACTAAACCCATTTAAATAATTTCTTCAATGCTTCTTGCAGGAATCCCACTCACCACGTCCCAATGGCGAACACGTGTCCATGGAGGTGCGTGATCGTGAGAGCTTAAACGGCGAGCGTCTGGACAAACCGGGCAGCAGTGGTATCAAACAAGAGCGCCCACCCTCTCGATCTGGCTCCAGTTCATCGCGTTCCACACCCAGCCTCAAGACAAAAGATGTAAGCTGAAGGGGAATATGTAAACATTAGGATAAAAAGCAGATTAATAAGTTACAAATGAGTTCATAAAACTCTTTCGTTCATTCGTTTAGTTTAGCTCCTATAACGTACTGAACAAACCTGTTGTGAATAATGAACATTTGTTTAATTATTTTAAGTGGGTAGCACGAGTTTAAGTGTTAAGTGGTTTAAACAATTATTTATTACCGGGAAAAGTGTTATGACTAACATTAGTTCCCTTTGTATGTAGACAAATTTCGAAATAATTGCAACTTTTGTTGTAATCTTTTACTAGATGGACAAACCGGGCACACCGGGAGCGAAGGCACGCACACCGACACCAAATGCTGCCGCACCATCTCAGGGCCCAAATCCTAAACAAATGATGCAACAAGGTGGCCCACCGCCGGCTGGGTATCCAGCGTCGCCGTATCAGCGACCGGCAGATCCCTATCAGCGTCCGCCATCGGATCCCGCCTATGGACGACCGCCGCCAATGCCGTACGATCCGCATGCGCACGTTCGAACAAACGGCATTCCACATCCTTCGGCTCTAACTGGTGGAAAGCCGTAAGTACCAGACTATCTTATCATAAAGATTCTATTATTTATATCGGAATTCTTTTCTTCTTTTGGCGTACAGTGCATACTCTTTCCATATGAACGGCGAGGGCAGTTTGCAGCCGGTGCCATTCCCGCCGGATGCGCTTGTTGGCGTGGGCATACCGAGACATGCGCGGCAAATTAATACGTTATCACATGGTGAAGTTGTTTGTGCGGTAACCATTTCAAATCCTACAAAATACGTATATACGGGTGGCAAGGGATGCGTTAAAGTGTGGGACATCTCACAGCCGGGCAACAAGAATCCTGTTAGCCAATTGGATTGCCTGCAGCGCGATAATTATATACGTTCGGTGAAACTGCTGCCGGATGGACGCACACTTATTGTCGGTGGCGAGGCATCGAATCTATCCATATGGGATTTGGCCAGCCCAACGCCACGAATTAAAGCCGAGCTAACCTCAGCGGCGCCTGCCTGCTATGCGCTAGCCATTAGTCCCGATTCAAAGGTGTGCTTCTCGTGTTGCAGCGATGGCAATATCGCTGTGTGGGATTTACACAACGAGATACTGGTGCGTCAGTTCCAGGGCCACACAGACGGTGCCTCGTGCATTGACATAAGCCCGGATGGCTCACGATTATGGACAGGTGGACTGGATAATACGGTGCGCTCGTGGGACTTACGCGAGGGACGCCAACTACAACAACATGATTTCAGTTCTCAAATATTCTCGCTTGGCTACTGTCCCACAGGTAAGTGAAATTAACAACTTTAAATTCTTGCTTTCAAATGCTAAAGCTAACTGTTTCCATAGGTGACTGGCTGGCTGTTGGCATGGAGAATTCACATGTGGAAGTATTGCATGCATCAAAACCGGACAAGTATCAGCTGCATTTGCACGAAAGCTGCGTTCTGTCACTGAGATTTGCCACCTGCGGCAAATGGTTCGTTTCCACCGGCAAAGACAACCTGCTAAACGCATGGAGAACACCATATGGTGCCAGTATATTCCAGGTGAGTTTTAATCTTAAAGCGACTATTAAACATGTCTGGAGTCCAATAAGATGTCGCTTATTTATATGTATTTATTGAATATCAATTTAATCATTTCTTCATATTGCTTGCAGTCGAAGGAAACATCATCCGTACTTAGCTGCGACATATCAACTGACGACAAATATATTGTGACGGGTTCGGGCGATAAAAAGGCTACTGTCTATGAAGTTATTTATTAAATGAAAACTAACACACACACACACAACAGAGGAAATCCACACACTTTTCATTTTGTAATAAGCGCATATAGGTTTTTATTACAACTAAAAACAATACAACAACAAAATCAAGAAAAATACACACACAAAACATAAGCAAAAAACAACAACAATAACAGCATCAACAAAAGGCAGCGGCAGCAAGCAGCGCAATGCATAAAGAGCGAAGCAAAAAAAAAAGTAAATCTATAATATAAATATATTAAAACAAAAATGAAAGAAAAAATATATAAAAATTTAAGCGTACATTTAGCTACTAAGCTTAAGCTAAGTCCAATAAAAAAAGTTGAACACAAATTGCAAAGTAAAACAAAAACCTAAACCCAAAACAAAATAATATTGTAATAATAATAATAATAATGCAAAGCGAGTGCAAGAAAAAAAAAAACAAAACATAAATAAGGGTATAAAACAAAAGGAGTAATAACAGTCGGCGTTACCTACCTACACGCTCATCAAAAGAATCAAGTGCAGGGTCTGCACCCAGCATGGATTAGTCATTGCAGGAGCGTTGAGATTATGATTATCAGATGAGTTAGTTGAGTTACGATATGTCAGATACTATTGTGAGTGCTTTTAGTTTGTCTACTGTGTTTTATAAGTCGGCAGCGAAATTTTTTGTACAACAACAAAAGAAAACAAAAAACATAACAATAGGAACAGATCATTTAATCAATAATGCAAATGCAAAACAGAATTATACTATACTTTAGTTTGTCAATTTATTTAAATTAGTGACTGCTTCCCTGCTCCCACCACTGTCCAATACTGTCCCTCCCTTCTACTTTCTCTTCGAACACTAAACTCATTTGCATGCAGAAAGGTATATATATATTTATAAATATATATTTATTTATAAGTGTATATGTATATACATATAAATATAAATGAATATAATTAGTAAGCGGTTTAGTTAAGAATTTTACATTATAAATAAATACAATAACAACCGAAGCAGGGCGCCACCAATATATAAACCTAAATCAACACACACACATGCACACACTCTCCCACAAACCATCAATAACGGGAGGCGCCAAAGCAGCCAGCTTTTGCTTGTATGTAATTTGAGAGAAATGAGAAAATCAACAACATTTTGTCTAAAAACAACAACTGTAAAATCCTATGTTTTGTGCAGCTAAAATAACAACAGGAACAACAAACAACAAAAAGATAAAGCAAAACAAAAAAGAAAACTTGTTTACACATTAGTTTATATAGAAATGAATCGTATATATACATATATATATATATTAATAAATATATATATTATATATAGAATGTGGGCACATCTCGCGCCCAGCGAAAATTGTAATAAGCAAACAGAGAATAGAGTGCAGCACACGCTTCGATTTTTAATTTTACAAATATTATTATTATTATTGTGGTTATATATGTATATAATTATATTATAAATAATTGAAGCAAAAACGAAAAAGAAAAATAAAAAATTATATATGTAATCAAAGTATAAGTTAAAGTACATCAAACTCGACTCTAGAAAACATCTGTCGTATAAATACTACGCTGCCGGGGCAGTGGAGCGCCTTGTTGCCGCGATAGCTTCTTGTGTAGCTCGCGAAGAGTCTCGCACTGGCGACCAGATATCTGACGAAACTTATCGATGGCAATCGGCAGCAGATTGTCCACCAGAAAGATTTTGTTCTTCATCACGAAGTTGGGCTAGAAGTGGAAAAATGTCAGCACATGAGCATAAAATAAATGGTAAACTGTTAAATTTACATCGACGGCCATGTCGCTCGGTGGCTTGAGTGCATGCTGTTCCACGAAAAGATCCCGCAGCAGCTGCTCCAGGCTCTGCAGCAGCGCTTCACCCTTAGCCAGGCAGCCACAGTACTCGGTCAACTGGAGAAAATGTCGTACAAAGACAAGTGTGGATTGTGTTAGATTCAACCATGTGTCTCCAGTGGTCTGGGCACGCATATCAATGCCCAGCGTGTCCAGTTCGTGGAGCAGACGTTTTAAATTGGATTTTGTTTGTAGATTATACGGCTGCCAGCTCTCCTCGGTGCGACCAACTGCATCCAAGAGACGCTGCTTGGACTCCTCAATCAGAGACTCCAGAGTTGTACGCAGCAGACCTTCCAAATGATAGCTTATGTCGAGCCCAATCTCTGTTAGCTTGGTGGCGGGCTTACGAACGCGCTCCACACACTTGGCTACCGCCTCCAGGGATGTGCCCTTGGTCAGATAGTGTTTAATCAGCTGACTGGCAAAATACTGCAGCTCCGCATTGCACCACACAACGAGGGCTGTTTGAAGATGAAAAGACTTTAGTTAAGGTTACCCAGTAAGTGTAATGGTCTACTTACCACTGACACACGCCGGCTGCTGCTCGAAGGCACTGAGGAAATCGCATGCGACTTGGGTAAGATCGCAAAAGAATAGCTCCGAGATTTCAGCGTTATTGCGACGCGCCTCCCGCTGTGCCACTCGCAGACTTACCGTACACACCTTCAGCAGAGTGGCACTCGCCTGCCTGGATCGGTCCATTTCCACGAGTATCTTAAGCGGACGCTGGGCGGCGCGCAGTGCAATCTGTAGATTGCGATGGTGGCTATTAGACAGTTCCTGAATTAGGACATTGGTAAGCTTCTGTTCCTGCTGCTTCACTTTCTGTTCAATCGCATCTGCTTGTGGAGACTTCTTTCTATTCTCGGGTACACGCAGAAAGTCCTGCGTGCGCTTGATCAGCGCTTGGGCGTCCTCAAAGTGCCGTTGGGCCACCAACGTTTGCAACTCCTCGCTGGCTGTGCTTAACCACTCGGGTGTTTCATCCTCCAGGGATTTTGGTTGTGAATCATATGGACTTATTGCTGGCGACTTCTCCGGTGTTGTGCCCTTCGAGGGGGTCTGTTGTTGTTTGCCAGCTCGCCCTGGTGGCTGCGGGGCTTGTCCCTTTTTCGATTTCTTTTGCTGATCGAAACGAAAGGCTTCCTCCAGCTTATCGATCCATTCACTTTTACCAGCCGGTGTTATGGTCTGATAAACCTTGGAAGCATCGGGCGTTATGATATTAAAAGCATTGTTAACACCATCCAAATCTTTAATATTGATGACAGCTATCTTCTTGGGATCGTATTCAGCGAGTAGCTCCAGTCGCCTGTGGAAATTTAAATATATTTTTTAACTAAACCTCACATATATGTATTCTTAGCCAATTTCTTACTTGTCATGCTTCTCTTTGCACACAATGAGCACATCATTGAAGAGGAAGAAAAAGTCTCGCTGTATGGGCCGATAATTATTAGCATCCAGTTCAAGGAGTGCACCCTCCTTGAGAAATGTCTTGCCCTCCAGATTGCCATTAAATCCCTGAACCATTTCCTTAACAGCCTGTGTCGCATGACTGTTCTCCACCTCCTCAGTGGGTGCACTCGTCTCTGCCTCAACGCTGTCCGCCTTCAGGTGACTGTTCGGCTTGCCATCTGTCATGGTGGCCAGTATGTTTCGCTGCTCAATGAGTATGTGCGACAGCTGATACATTTCCGACTCCAGATCTGCAAAAGTGATAAGAATTGGAGAAATATGATAAAGATATAAAATTTGGCACCTACGTGATATCTCTTTAGCTGTTTCAATAAACTGCATATAGTTCTTTTTGCAGGTTTGCTTGAGAGTTGCCGACGTCTGTTCATTGTAAGCTTCGATTTCCTTCTTGCGCTGCTGCAAATCGCTACCACCTACACACTCCCGTGTCAGCTCCTTGGTGTCTGTGTAAGAGTTTGGAAATGATTATGACCATTACACTCATATATACCACAACTTACATTTGTCCACGCTAAAGTTGACCTCATCGAATTCCTTCATTTTCACAGCAGAAAATTAATCCCAAATCTGATAGTGATTATTTAGCGTCTGCTGCTGTTGTGGACAAAACGTAAGCGTAAAGTGCACAACGTAAACGCACACTGAGTTACGTATGGTTAAAGTGGGGCGTTTAAGTTCATCAACAACTGGTTTACCCAAACATATAAAAACAACAAGACACTTATGCAGTTTTTGTTATTAAATAATTTACATTTAATATCATTTAAGTTAATTGTTTATTTTTCAAATATTTGTACAGCTGATAAACACTGCATTTACTGCAGAAGTTAACAGTGCACATGGAGTTAAATATGTTAATGCGCTGTAAACTAATTAAGTGGCAACGCCACGCCTTCGTTTGTTGTTTTGATGAGTAATTTTCAAGAAATTCATTCCTATACAAGTTCTCAGGTCGTAATTACTAATTAGTTAATAAATTGCTAAAATGGATTGGCTTTTTGGAAAGAAGATCACACCGGATGAGATGCTGCGTAAAAATCAGCGCGCCCTGAACAAGGCGATGCGCGATTTGGACCGGGAGCGCATGAAAATGGACCAACAGGAGAAGAAAATCATTGCGGACATAAAGAAAATGGCCAAGGAGGGTCAAATGGATGCGGTAAAGATCATGGCCAAGGATCTGGTGCGCACGCGTCGCTACTCCAAGAAGTTCATGCTCATGAAGGCAAACATACAAGCGGTTTCGCTTAAGATACAAACGCTCAAATCTCAGAACACAATGGCCCAAGCCATGAAAGGTGAGTGTCGTTTGATGGGGAAGGGCGGGAGGTTGTGGGCGGGCGAACTGACTCACAGTCACAACTCATGTGTTGTAACACTACTCCTACAGGTGTCACCAAGGCCATGCAGAACATGAACCGACAGCTGAATCTCCCGCAAATCCAGAAGATCTTGCAAGATTTCGAAAAGCAATCCGAGATGATGGACATGAAGGAGGAGATGATAAACGATGCCATCGACGATGCAATGGAGGACGAGGGCGACGAGGAGGAAACAGATGCTGTTGTATCCCAAGTGCTAGATGAGCTCGGCCTACAATTGGGTGAACAGTTGGGTGATCTACCCAGTGCTTCCGGCTCCCTGTCCGTGGCAGGCGGTGCCACTGCCCAGAAAGCCCAAACAGCTATTGCAGCCGGCGGAGCAGGCGGTGGCCCAGCTCCCAGTGGCGGTGGAGGTGGTGGCACGGGCGGTGGTGCGGCTGGAGGCAGCGGAGGTTCCACGCCCATGTCCGATGCAGACGCCGACTTGCAGGCACGCCTGGATAAGCTGCGTAAGGATTAGTTTAAGCACCGTTTCCGTCATCTGCCGTTTTGTATGCTACCCACTGTTGACTTTTAAGAAACACACCATGTTAATCACTTTGATATTTCTGTTTTCCGGACGACAAAAAAACAAAAAAATTAAAATCGCTTGAAAAAAATGCGTATAAAATTTCAGTTATGATAACAAGCGTATATTTCAGTAAAGGGATTAGGGTACATTTAGATTTGGGAACAACACACATACATATGCAGGTAAACAATTTTTATCAATCTATAGAGAATTCACTAGTTAAGTTAAGTTTAGTATTTAGCATTTCACTGGAAGCCACTGGCCACAAATACCCGCTCCACGTCCTGGAATACCTTATCAGCATCGGGGCTGGCGTCGATGGTTTTTACTTGACCAACACTCTCAAAGTATTTAATGATGGGCAAGGAGTCGTTGTTGTATGTCTGGATACGCTTCTTGAGACTGTCCATATTGTCGTCAGTTCGACCAGAGCCGCTTTGTCCACGTCCCAGGCAACGCAGCACGCACACATCTTCGGCGCAATCGAAGAAGAGCACAAACTGCATTTCCGTCTTGTCGGACATCTGACGATTCCAGCCATCCAAGTTATCTTGGTTACGTGGAAAACCATCGATAAGGAACTTGGACTTGCCGGAGTTTTTCATGGCATTCTCAAGCAACGAACACGTGACCTCGACGGGCACAATTTTGCCATTTCGGATGTATTCCTCGATGAGCTGACCAAATTCGGAGCCTTCGCGCGCTCGCTCCTCCCTTAGCAGATCTCCAGCTGACAAATGGGTGAACTGAAAGCGTTCTACGATTTTTGAGCATTGCGTGCCCTTTCCAGCACCAGGGCCTCCCAGTACGAAAACAACCTTTGGCTTTTCATTGGACATGGTGTGTCGGTGTTTTATGTTCGTTGTGAGGTAATTACTTTTGCAGACGTTGTTGTACTGATGGGAATGTTGGAATTGCTGAGTCAGCAGTGTACCTTTTTGGCCAACAGACTCAACTGTGTTTGCTGCAATACGCGTAAATGCGCGCCACATTGACAACTGAGTGGAATTCTCGCGGTGTGTTATCGTGTATACCTAATTAATTCCAGTGGAAGCGGAAGTTGTGACGTCACTAGTGGTGTGAAACTACCAGGGATGGATAATTATCTAACAATTATATAAATTTTAATGTTTTACTTATATAATAATTACAAATAACTGATAATAATTTAACAACTTTATTACTGCTAAAAAATTGTTGTAATTATTTTTTTATTTGCGATGATTCATCGCTTTGGAAGGCAATGTGAGTCAGCTGTTGAAGAGATACAAGAATGTTGGCTGTTAACCAACACTGCTTTTCTATTCCCGCCAATAACAAATATTTTAAATGGGTTTTACAATTGCATTTATTAAGTTGGTTAAATGAGCTGCGCTTGGTTTTTTTGTATTAAATCGGCTACCAACTGATAGGGTATTATGTGTTGCGAGCCAGGCGCCAGATCCACCTCCTCATCATCAACGCCCACTATAACACCAGACACTGAAAAGCAGGCAACGAATTAATAAGTAAACGAACAGAAAGTGCAATCAGTATAAAAACACACCTGCAATATTAGCTTTGAGAAACACATGGCTCATTAAATTGGGTGTAACAATACGTTGCTCGGCTTCTCCACGCTGCTGGTTCGGCATGTACTGAGTGGCCACTTTGGTGAAATAATCATCCACGTGTGAAGCAAAATCCTGTGCATACTTCGCCTCCTCTGGCGACAAACGCTTTTCTGCTGCATCTCTTGTAGCCTCCTGATTGAGAATGTGCTGAGTATAAGTCTCGATCTTTTGCAGACGACAGCGTAAATAACTGGACATAATGTATCGAATACGCTCCAACTCCATTTGATGCACGACAAAGCGAAAATCATTCTTGTCTAGATCTTTCATTTGCTCTTCCATATGGGACACCTGTGACAGCATAAGCTCCAGCATATCAGTCTGATGCTGCAGTAATTCCGGTGCGCATATTTCATTGGTCCAAGCTGTCTCAAGAATTTCTAAAACCTGTAAAAGCAACAAGTTTCAGTTAACATTTGTTGGCAATTTAAGGGATTTACCTTTTGTGCTGTTATAGGTTCCGCATCGTCATCTTCATCCTCTTCATAGGCAGCAGCTAACGCAGCCTCTGTACTCAAGTCTTGCTCATTTAAAGCCTCTTCTAGATTTTCGCTGTCCGACATAATAAACAAGTCCGCAATTATTGGCGCGTCGGTAAATAAACAAAACAGACAGCTGTTGGCTTCGTTTATGTGTGAATGACAATAGTGTGCTTAGCAAACAAAACAATTGCTCAACACTGACAGCACTACACGCGATGGCAACGACGACCACAGAACAACAAACGGAATTCCGAAAGAATTTTCGTCTAATTGTTGAAAGAATCTTTAACAATTGGCAAAATTTACGTCTAGCTGTTGAGCATGGCATGGGAGGACGCAATGGCCAGCAGGTAAGCGCTCGCTACATACACTATAGTTTCCATTTCTAACCTAACCACACCGCAGCTGGCGATTGAAATCATGGAATACACATATAATTACTGTGTGGGTAACGAGAACATAACCCAAGGCGAGCTGCAGGATGTAATCGAAGATCTTATGGATCAGGAATTCAATACGCTGTGCGACGATTACTCCATACCCGAAATATGCCGCAATTTGTTGCGGTACAAACAAATGGCAAGGGCATCTCAGTATCCACAGATCGAAGAAGAACTGAACAAACTACCGCAGGGCAAGGATTGGCTGCGTCCCGATGTCAAGATTACCTACACACCCATAGATAACGACTCGTCATCGGACGAAGACATGGACGACGATGATGAGGACGGTGACGATGCTATGGATGGAGACGGGAGCGAAGAGGAACAGGCCGCAACTAGCAGCGGCCGAGTTACCCGCTCCCAGACCCGAAAACAGCAAGCTGATCAGTTTGTGGAGCCAGAGGAAGGCTGGACGACTGTGCGTAGGAAGTAAAATAAATATAGCAAACAATTTGTTAGTTATAAAAAGTGGCGTTTACTTCTTGCAAGTCTAGAAATCTAAGTGGTGGTATGGGGGAACGGGTCTTTGGTCTGTGCGTCACCTTGCAAAGATCACATTGGATTGGGGGTGCTTCCATGAGTCTTACGGCTGGCTGCGGCCTCGGAACGTTCCCCATTCAGCTGTGACCATGATGTAAAAGGTGTTCCTTTGGGTAGCACCAGTTTGAGATCAACAACAGATGCAATGGAATCAATATTGGGTGTCAATGCCAGATTTATAGCCGGATAGATGATGAAGGAAAAGAAGACGCCCACAAGAATCAGCACAGGAACAAATGCGGCGAAATACTTGTCCGGCAAATGGGAATGCAGCCCCAGCTCCACGGGCAGGTAGGCCCACGCCACGTATATGAAAAACAGCACTGTGAAAAGCATATAGAATGCAAACCCATAGATGGCTCTATGCGGAGTCGGTGCTGGACTGTGTTCCGGCATCTTTGATTTCCTTCGTTTGTTCTCCGCCAAACAGCTTGATGGTGTCCTGACAGAGCAGCAGGCTCTCGAAGAACGATGTTATAGCTGTGCGTAAGCTTTTTACTTGGTCAGCACTGAAGTGCACCACGAGCACGTCGTCTTCCAGGCTCAGCGTCTTCTTCACAAAGTTGCGGCGGGGCTCCTGATCCACACTCAGCACGCGATAGGCAATTTCTGCGTGCTTCGGCGTATCAAATGGCAATCTTATTGTGCTGTTTAATAAAACATTTAAATACTTTACGCATTTGAGCTTAGCTAACTTACGATTCGTTAGGTTTACAAACGTCAGCTTGCTCTGGCATTATTTTGTTTGATAAATTCAAGAAACTAATTGAGAATACTCGCACATGCTAATGTCAATTTGCAATGTGAATGGCAATTTTACAGCTAATGCTCTTAAGGCCAGACAGCTGTTCATTTAGCAGAGACACAAACCCCTGATTTCTAAGCACCCACTAATAAAATAATTGATAACGTTTCCAACTTGTATTTTCTTTATTACAAAATGCTTCCTCGTCCAATTCTTAATTCAATGAATAATCCTTAGCATATTTACTTCTTGGACTTGACACCGCCCTTGGGTGCGGGTTTCTTGGATGCAGTTTTGACAGCGGTCTTGCCACCGGTCTTGCCAGCGGGCTTCTTGGTAGGGGCCGCCTTGGTTGGCTTCTTCTCCACCTTCTTGACGGGCTTAACGAGAGCATCGCGCTGGCTCTTCAGGGCTTTGACAATCTTCTGTTCCTCAATGAGGAAAGCGCGCACAATACGCTCACGCAGACAGCTGTGGCACAAGACACCGCCGTATGTACGGGACACGGTCTTGAGGCGCTTGGACATGCGTGGGCGCTCGCTGGGGCGGGATGGGGTGATGCCCTTAAGCTTCTCCTTGCACTGACCGCAACGGGGCACGGTCTTGTTCTTCTTCACATACTGGTACACCAGACGACCACCGGGAGTACGCACACTGTAAACAAACGTCCAATTAGAATAAATCACCAACTTTGTTCACTGGGAACTTACATGCGCCTCTTGTTGGATCTGGTGTTGTATGACAGACGTCTCCTCAAAGTCAAGCGCTGGACCATGTTGCGGCTGCTGTTTCCATTTTAGATTTTGGTTATTAGTAATTCAAATGTCCAGGTAATCAGATCCGATAAAAGATGCATAAAATAGGCAGAGAAAATAATACGATTTACATAAGTAAGGTGCGATAATATGAAACATATAATTCTCAGTCATTGTGTATTGAAATTTGCAATAATTCTTTAGCCGATTCACGGATGTTGACAGATTATTTGGCAATTTCACAAAAAGCAAGCTTTACATACTTGTAGTAAAAAACCAAAAGAGGGAAAGAAGAAGCAAATCAACGTGAAGTTGGCTGCCGGTCGCAAAAGAAGTGTTGAAAAGCGTACTTATAGTTATGCTAGTATTTTTTGTCTACAATTTTTGATAGAAAGACAACACTTGATCTGGTAGAGCGAAATAAATCGTCTGATTCTTTCAATAAAATTAAATGATTCACTTACACTTGGATTTTAAAATTGTCGCAAAAAAATGTATTTGCTGTAGCAACGAGTTTCCTGCTTACTAGTGGCTGTGTTGGGGCTCAACTAAGTACGAACAGTTGATTCGTTTAAAATATTCAAGCGGTTGAAGCATTAAATGTGTCCATGATGTTGGTCACACAATTTTGCATTAATATTGCCGCTCGCGGTATAACTTGGCCCACGCGTATCTGTTTGATCCACCGTAGAATAATCAACAAGTGACAACAAAAAACAATCATGAGTTTTCTGAAGCCAAAGACACACATAGAACAGGGAGACGTAGTCATCCTATACCTGAGTGTCAACTCCATGCACGCTATCGAAGCAGTACCCACAATAGTAAACAAAAAAGGCGAAACAATATCGCACATCTTCCAGACACCCTACGGTTCACTTAAAGTCGAAAGTAAGTTGCTTAACTCAGTTTCAGCTACGAATATTAATTATTAATATTTTGTTTTGCTGCTCGCAGATATTATCGGCGTGGAGTATGGAAGTCGGGTGGAGTTATCCAAGGGTTGGGCGCACGTATTGCAGCCTAATCCCGAACTCTGGACACAAACACTGCCGCATCGCACACAAATTATATATACGCCGGATATCAGCATGATACTGCATCAGCTTGAGGTGCGTCCCGGCGCAGTGGTAATTGAATCTGGCACCGGTTCCGGTTCATTGTCCCACTATTTTCTACGCGCGCTTAAGCCAACTGGGCGTCTACATACATTTGACTTTCATGAGGCTCGAGCGGATCAGGCGCGCGACGAGTTTAAGCGGCATGGACTCGCAGACTTTGTAACGGTCTATCACAGGGATGTGTGCAATTTAGGCTTCACCAGCGAACTCGATGGTGTGGCCGATGCAGTGTTTTTGGATCTGCCCTCACCGGATTTGGCAGTGCCACATGCATTCAAGGCGTTGAAGTTGTCGGGTAAGTGAATCGCGACTTGCCCAGTCAACGTTTGACAACAAGTTGTCAGCGCCCTTTGGCGCGACGAGCCGACTGAAGCAAGCAGGCAGGACGGTAGAAAAAGGCAGGCAGTTAGACAAGCAGGCACAGCAATCAAGAGCTGCTTGCTTGGTCACTCAGTTGTCTTTCTGTCTTTGCCATTTCATTGTGTTTGACATTGAATGCGCCCGCTTTTGGCAGCTGACGTGGTCAGGCAGACCGCTGCTGCCCAGCTTTGTCACTCATTAGTGGAACCAACTGCAGTTTTCGATTGCTGTGCGAATGATTGTATCCGAGGGGTATATCGATAATCGATAATTACACCGCACAGTGGTTGTTGTTTTTTTAAAGCAATTTTTAATATCTAAAGTCAACTAAAATCATAAATTCTACATTTTTGAAGGACTATTTTTTATCATGACCTTTTTTATAGTCCCATTTCACTTAATTAATTCCCATTTAAACCAAAAATTTTAGGCGGTCGATTCTGCTCATTTTCGCCATGCATTGAGCAGTCACAGCGGTGTATAAATGTCCTTACCAATTTGGGATTCAATGAGATCTGCTCCATGGAAGTGCTGCAACAGGAGAGTGTCATTAAAACCCGCTCACTACCCGTCATTGACTTGGAGTTTCTCAAGGCGCCCAAAGATACGGAAACAACAAACACAAACGATGAAACTAAAACCAAGGAACCCAAGGAGCTTAAGAAGTATCTAACATCAAGTAATCCCCAAGTGCTGCCCGGTCACACGGGCTTTCTCACATTTGCCACTCTGCCGCCAAACATACCCAAAAGCATAACAGAGTGATTGTGTTCTTGTGTTTAAATAAATTTGTAGTTTTTATTATATACTTGAATTGTTATTCATAGTCGAAGGAGTAATCATCAAAGAGCTTGCGTTCCAAGCTCTTGACGCCGCCGCAGTGATAGCAGCGTTGTTGCAGCTCCAGTTGTTGATTCTTGCGACTGGACGACTTACGCGGCAGAGCCCAAGGCAAACGTTGTTCCGGTATGGCCACCTGAGTGCGTTCGGGATTACCGCTGCACGTTGGACAGCGTCCCATAACAGTCGGTTTGGGCAGCATACCGTAGATCAATGGACCTGGTGGCGGTACGCCATAAATGGTTACTATCTGTGGCAGGCTGGAGTATGGACGTGTTGGAAAGAGTTTCTCTCGATTCAAAAAGCTATAAAAGAGTTGATAGAAAAGGTAGTAAAAATTTGATAACTCTCTGATTGATTTGTCGTACTTGGGTCTGGATTCCAGCCAAAGATTGTTCATGCGCTTGCTGCTCATGATGTCACCCAGTTTCTGCAGCAGACGAAGATTTTCCCGTTCAATTTGCTGCTGACGTTCCCGTTCATTCTGCTGCTTCTTCCACTTGCGCTGCACATGATCGTGCTGCCGTGGCGATTTCGTATCTATTGCCGGACGTGCGGACATCACTTTCTCGCGATGCTGTGCATATCGCAGTTGCTCCCAGGGCTGCTGCAGCAATTTGTCGCGTCTCGAGATCATTGTCTGATGTTTGAAAGTTTCAAGCTAAAATGGTATTGATGGTGCAGTTTTTGGGTGAGTGTTTGGAGCGGCTTTAACAGCATGTTTACCAGCACAAACAAACATTTTGGTGCGTCCATAACAACAACCTTGCCAGGACAACGCAAACACACAGTAAACTTCGCTCCGCGGGGGCCACACAACAAATATTGCACAATCATGCTCACAGATTAAGTTCAACAACAACAGCAACAACGACTGCGACTACGACGTCGACGGCGGCGGCAGCTTTGCTCAGCTGTCCAGACTGTCTATCCAAACAGTGACATCCCTTGGACTTGACTTGCAAATTTGCCGTTCAAGCAACACTGTTACATAATTCTCATTTCTTTGGCTATGCTTCGAATACGGATTCCGATTCTGATTCTGATTCGTTTTTCTGGTTTTTGGTATCGAAATCTGTTTCTGTTACTGGTTCTGATTCTGATTCCTTTCCTGCCGCTTGGCTTGTTAGTCAGCCGGCGGCGGCCCGTTCCCAGATTTCTGTGTAGTAGCCGCTCAGTTCTTGTGGCTTCACTTGGTGTGGCGGCAAATTCTTTCTTCTTTCCAGCTTCTTCAAGTTCTTTAGCTCAGCTTGTGCTGCTTCTGCCGCTACTTCTGCTGCTGCTCATATGTCAACCGGCAACTCAGTTGCTGCCGTTCTAAACTCTAGTTTAGTATTTGATTGATGCTAAGTGCTTCTACCTAGCTCATATGCAAGTGCACACTTAAAGCTTAAGACAAAGTTTCAAAGTCTTCAATAATTTCCTATTAAACTTTATTTGGTGTGCAGTTGGCAGAGCGAAACTTAATATTTGTTTAATATTTTTATATAATTTTCTTAAAATGTAAATATTTTGAATATTTACTATTTTGAATTAAATAACTTTGCTGATTTAAACTAAGTTTAAGATCTACATATTCTACCAGTTAAACTGTCTTGAAATTTACATTCTTGTTTAAAATTTTAAACAAGTTTCCTAAGAAATTATTTAATATTCTTTAGTTAAATTTGCTATTTACATTGATGATTTTACAGTACCGACTAAACAAATATTTTTTATTGCCATATAAGAATTTGCTTATTCTACCAGTTAAACTGTTTAGTAATTTACAATTTTGTTTAAAATGTTTATAGGTAATTTTTGTAATTGAAATGAGCAGCTTTGCCCACTTGTTAGTTATATTAGTCTTAATTGTTGTCTTACAACGAAAAGTCTATCAAAATTTCTAGCTAAAAATGATTTGCCATTTGGTGGGACGCAGTCAAGTTATTGTTGTGTAACACCTCAAGTGTTGTTATTGTGTGTATTTTTGTCTATTCTATATTTCTGTCAAAAAAGGAAAAAAGGTTAGCAATTGTTCTGTTTTTGAGTTTATTAGCCCCCCGTTGGGGCGTCTTACAAATGCGTCTATTGTTTTTGCTCGCTTTCGTGTTGCAAGCACAATTGCGTGTAGTAGTTGTTGTTGTTGTAGTTGTTGCCAACAAGTTGCTGGGCCAAGTGGCTAACTGTGGCCAACAACTGTGTTGCTGCCATTGGGCGTGAGTTTGCACTATTATCAAATTAAAAGCAACGCCGCTTATTGGTCAGTTAATTGGAAGATCTGTAATTTGATACTGGTAACGTGTTGCTTATCACAGCTCTCGTTGTTGCTGTTGTTTTTTTGCTTTTCATTGTTGTATTTGTACAATTATCTTGTTAGCTGATCGACAACTGTAACGGATTGCCATTCAGCTATGCCTATAACTCCCATCATCCATAACCCATAGCCCATCGCGGCTCACAGCTTATAGCCATGTCTAATACCAATACTACTAATACTAATGCGCTCGTCTCTTGGCAACTCTTTCTTGGCCATTTGCTGTTAGCTGGCAGCGTTTGGCTCGTCACAACTAAACACCTGCTTATTTGCGCATAAATTTCATATAGAAATGCTCATATTTATTGAAAATACTCGTATTTATAAAATGGCATATAATTGCGCTCAATGTGTGCCAGAGTGTGCATGTGCCAGTGTGTGTCAGTGTGAGTGTGTGTGTGTTTGGGGGGTGCAGCGCTGCCCGCCAGCAATATGGCCAGTTTCTCACCTTTAGAAGCTGTCGAACAGTCGCAGATGCCAAACTAACAGCAACAACAACAACAACCACAAAATGATGCCAGAGGTTGCCAGTTGCTTCTTTTGAGTTGGTCATTATGGCACCTTGAATGAACTACAAACAGCAACGATACATAAAAAATATAATTGAAGTATTTATCAAAGTGTTGAATAAGTTTATAAGTTTAGCCAAATTTTAAAGGCTTCATATTAACTAAATTATATTTTAAGGATAGATTTAATTCCAAGATGAATGGTTTTTAGATGATTATTTAAGGTAAAGAAACCCAAATAAGAAAATCAATGTTTTTCCTAGAAAGAAAAGTTGGTTTTTTAACTTAACACATTTGTAATCGGAAGCTTGAAAATCGTTTAAAAATAACAGGTCACAGTTGTATTCAAGACTTGATTCTGTACCTCCAAAAAGTTAAATTGTAACTTTAATTTAAATTTAAGGGTTAAAACCCCTTAGTTTACATCTAAAAACTAATAATTCAACTTGGAAACTTATAACTCACTAATGATTCAAGGATTGTGCTTGAATAGATATTTTAAATAGTTAAAGGCGTAAAAGGAGACATTCTTCTGGTTGGACAAGATTAATCATATTTTCATGAGGTCAAGAATTTTAGAAAACTAGAAAATGCATTCTTTTTTTTATGAATTTAAAGTATGCTTAGTTTAATAAAAATAATGAATAAACCTAGAAAATCTACGTTCCATGATGTTGTCCCTAATTCTAACAACTGAAATGGTGTCAAGGCCTCTGCGCAAATCCAACAGTTAAGGCGTTAAGCTCAGTTAGTGTAGAGTGCCTGTGAGTTTTGGGTTAGTACTCGCATATCATACACAAAGTGCATACAATAACTGGCCTGTCCATTTATTACAATGTGCGCCGGCAACGCCAGGCAACAACAGCAACAGTCGAAAAAACTGCGATTTGCTGTCAGCTAATAATAATAATTTCGATATTGAAAATACGTTTTCTTAGTTAGGTACGACACTAAACGATTTCGCCCATTCGGAGTGATGTTGTTGCTGTTATTATTCAAGCATCGACAGTGCTAAAAGTCAGGCAACCACTGTAGTAACAGCAACGGCAACGGCAACACTTGCAACAGGCAACTTGCAACAGGCGATACCAACAGGCAAACAGGCAACGTGCAACGTGCAACTTGCAACGCTCACAACGGTCACAAAAGTTGACCGTTGGTGGGGGCGGTGCTATTTGCTGCTGCCGCTGCTTCGTCTGCTTCTTCTTCTTCAGCTGCTCCTTCTGCTTCTTCTTGAAGCGTTTTGCAGACAGGTGGTGTGTTGGTGTCGATGTTGCTGGGTCGCCGCTCGCTTGGTGTTCAATATGAGCCACAATTGAGGCATTTAATCGAGCATCTCTTAACACGCCTTGGAATGTTGACTTATTATTGGCCATGCAGCCAATGCAGTTGCCACAGTTGCCGTTGTTGCTGTTGCCAGTGTTGTTCGCTCTCTCTACCTCCTCTCTCTGCTAAGTCCAAGAGTTTTTTTTGGTGTGGGCAATACTTGTGTGCCTGCCTCTATCTCTTTCTCCACCTCTGCCTCTGCGTCGGTGTCAGAAGTCTGTAGTTACCTCACAGTAAAAGCGTTTATCATCATTAGACTCAATCTAAAGACGTTTTGGCTGGGGTTATCATGTTGATTATGTTGTGTGAAAACAAATTACATTTTCTGCTCCGGCTTTAACACCATTTGTATGCGACTATATTGTTGTTGTTGTTGTCCTTCTTCTTTTGCCATTGTTGTTGTCAATATGTTACTGCTACCACTGCTGTCGTTGTTTGTTACCAAAACTATTTCTGCTGCTGCTGGCTAATTGTGAATCTGCTCAAAAGATTCAATTGTGCCATTGACAAACCAATTGCTTGCTCAATTTTGTGAAAGCCTTTAATGCGCTATCTCTTTCTCTTACTCGCTCCCGCTCTCTCTTTCTCTTTCACCCACCGTCTTTCTCTCCCACTGGGCCGTGAGAAAATTGCAAATCAAAAATATTTCTGCTATTGCCAATAATTGCTCGATAAAATTGTGCTGGCTAGCAGCAAACTCAGCAACAATATGAGAAAAGAACTTGGTAATAATTTTGCTTTTGGGCCTTGTCTAAGACACAGCTGTGTTCTATATTGTTGTTGTTTTTCTAGTTGTTGTTGTTGCTGCAGCTGCCAACATGCCACTTGCAACAACAGCAACAACAAAGTTAAGCTATGTTTGGCCCTGACCGTCTAATAACACTGTGCAGCATACAAAATTAACTAAGAAAACATTTTTTTAAATTATTTAAAATCTTCGACTTTTTATAAGTCAATGTTAATGCTAATTAAATGTTAAGTGTTTCACAAGCACCTTAAATATTTAACTGCAAATAAATATTTGTTTACATAAAATTACTATTTTATTTACCTTCCTACAAACTGCTCCCTTTTTTGCTTAGTGTTCGTCTTGGCTCGACAGTAAAACAAAAAGCGAACTTGATTTTGCCCAGCCAATAAACATTTTAATGCACTTTTAAATGTTATGTTTGTTGCTGCGATTGTTGTTGCTACGATAAGATTTGTGATTTGTGCCACACACACACACACACACACACACATACACAAATGCAACTACAAACACAATTAGAAACTTAGGCCAGGCCGTTAGCTATTTATCGAGGGTCAATGTCACGCCTTGACGCCTTCGCCAATATATTTAAGCTGACTTTTTGTCACAATTTATTACATTTGGCTATATCTTGTCTAAGTATATGTAACTGACTGTATGTGTGTGCCGCTGTGTGTGGTTTGTGTGCAGTTTACTTGACTTTGGCTTGCCGTTTTATCTTGTCAACGCAATCGTCTATTAGTTTTTCTTTTTTAATTAATTAACAATGTTCGCATGGGTGTCAATGGCGAAAATGGTGTGGCTCGGCTGCTTGTACCAGGCTTATTTATTTAGTTATTTTATTTTGATATTTTTCTATTTTATTATATTTTATTACGTTTTTTCCATACAGTATTTGCTAATGTCTATCGATTGTAGTAAGTGCAAAAAATGTCCACGGCTTTTAGAATTGCCCAATTAAATGGGAAAATAATTAAATTAAACAAGTAGAAAAGAAAGTGTTATGCGCAGATTAATCAACTTAAATAAGTTAAAAATATGTTCATAATATAATAAATATAATAAGTTCAGTTATTACTCTGACATTTTAATCCCCGATGCCACCCCATTTGAAGATTTCTTTACTTAACTACTCAGTGTATGGTTGTTTTAGGAATTCAATGCTGACGTCACAAAAATTCCTTTAACTTGTCCCGTAAATAAACTTTTTAAGAGGCCGCCAGCTGCAGTAACGTCAATTGTGAACTCTGCGAACTAATTGAGCCATTTTGAGGTCTATGATAATCGTTTGTGAGAGTCCATTGCATATTTAAAATGGGCAACATCCACACGCCCCGTTGGACAACGCCTTCGCAGGCAAACTCATCGTTGCGCTGACTGTGTCAACTCAAATGTGCAATAAAATTAAAGTTTTGTTTATGAATGAAATTACACGACGATCTGTAAAACAACAGCAAAGGAAACTGCAAAGCTAAAGGCAGCAACCGCAACGACATTTAGCAAAAGTAAAACGCAGCTGGAGCTCTGACCAAAGAGAGGGAGAAACAGAGTAAGAGAGACAGAGCGAGAGAGAGAGAACTCCAGCTCAGATTCACAGACACTTCATCTAAATGTCAGGCCATATCTAGCGACACTCGCACAACCCACCAATCCGCCGGTGTAAGCCCTCAATTTCAACACTCGGATTCGCACTCAGCACTCAGACAACGTCGTCGTCGTCGGCGGCTCTTTGGCGGCTGCTTTGGCCAAATCAATTGAGCCGCCTTGCAAACGAGCCAAAACAAATGACTTGAGACTTGAGTTGGCTAAGGCAACAGAACTGGCCCCAAGGAGCGCTCAAGATCATTAGTATAATTTAAGTAAATTAAACGCAGCGATTAGGCCAGGATGCAAACGGCAACGACGTTCACATTCACAGTCACAAACACAAGTCGGCAAAACGCTTGTGTTTATTTAAATTTATTGTAACATTGGCTCTGGACGCGACTCGGATGGCGATTTCAATTTGTAAAACAAGCGAGCAAACAAGCTGTTAAAATATAATGATTGGCACCAAAAAACAAACGCGTCTCGTTGCAGGAAGATACGAAAATGAATACAAACACTTCATACTCATAGTCATACACATACTTTGTTGCATTTGTATGTAGGTTAAACTAACCGCATATGCATATCGCTTCTGCTAACTGGTCATTCGTAAATTTATGTGGCGTTTGCTCATTGTCCAAAATGCTTATGATCATGCCTTTATGCTTATGATTGGTAATACTTCGATGCATAAACCATTTGGCATTGAAAATACTTCGGACTGTGGATATGCGGATACTACATTGTTTGCCAGAAGTTTTTTTTACAAGCCAAACGCGCCAGTTTCCCACAGACAATGGGCACTCCGAAAAAAAAGAACAAAAAAAAAAAAAAAACTGTGGCGGCGACAACCACAGCCACAATAACAACAACAACAACTGGAAACTGGCAACTGGCAACGACTGCTGTCTCTGGTCTCTAGCTGCTGCTGCACAGCAGATACTTGAGCCAGAGAACACAGAGCTCAGATCACAGAGCACAAAGGCTGTTCCAGACAGAATTACAAGCGCAATGGAACAATGAATGCAGTCAGCACCATTCGAACAGTGGTGAAAGTGCCAAACTAGCTAAATGAATATTTGATAATAGAAAGCGAGTTGTCATCAGCCGTGTAAGCCTCCTCAAATACATACGTTTTAGCTAATTGGCCTATTAGACAAGGAAAGTGAGTGGACACTGGGAGGCATTTTTAAGAGTCTCTTTTTTTATTAACAAACTTTGATTAGTTGTTTAATCAGTCAATCTGTTATTTAGCTGTTAGTTTGCATAAACATAAACAAAACTTTGCATCAACGGAATATTAAACTATTTATTATTAATGAACTTAAATTAATACGGAGTTGATAACTCGATTTTAAGCCAGAACAAACTCAATAAAAAATGTAGCTTATGTAGTAGAATTATTTTTAAGACGCTTACATAACTATCGTGCCCACTGTGCCCGATTTCCGAGTCTTTGGCAATTGACAAAAGCCAACGTAATGCAGCATCAAAACAAATAAACAGTCAGCACTGAGAACAGACAAAACAGCAATTCATATTTGCTCTGATTTATATGGCGTCTAGAAGTTTTCCATTTTTATTATCATTATTATTATGATTATGATACTTTTTTCCCAGGCACAAAAGAGGCGGCGGAGTGCACAACACACACACAAGCACAAACACACAAACACACAAACACACGAAGACGCTGTTGTAATCAATCAGTGTGGAGTAGACGCTTCAGAAATGTGCTTTTGAGAGTTTCATCTTTCTGTTCTGTAAAATTAATGTGCTTTAATTTGCAAGTTTGTGTCCTAAGTCTTTCGTTTTACGGCCAAGTTTGTGTCCTAAGTCTTTCATTTGGCCTGCCACACACAAAGCGCTGGGCGTTCTGCTTCTTGTGTGTGTGTGTGTGTGTGTGGTTTTTGTTGTTGTTCCACAGAAATGTCATTAAAGCGCCACACACAAACTGGCACGCACACACACAGACACACACACAATATACACATAGAAGAGGGTGTGCGAACTGTATTCGCTGATCTGGGCAATGTCAATTGCTGCAACGCCGAAAAGATCTGCATTGCTTGATATTCTAATTGCTGAAATTGTTTTGTGGCAGACAAGTGTGTGTGATTATAGTATGCGCCATGCCCCATGCCCCATGCCCAATGAATAATCATTGAAATCCGTTCATCGACGTCGTCGTCGCTGTTCATGTTGTTGTTTTTTGCTGTGTTGACAAGAGCAAACACCCGCATTGGAGACAGAGACTGCGACATACCCTGATGGTGGTCCTCATTGTGTCGCACTGATCCAAATCGCTGCGCCAAAAGCAAAGCATCAAATTTTAGCAATGCTCGTTTTCAGTTCTTTGCTGTTGTTACAGTTCCTCTTGTTGTTGTTTTAGTTGCTGTTGTCGCTGCTCTTGCTGCTCCATCAGATATGAAAGCTGGAGCGTCGTCGCCGTCGTCGTTGTTGGCGTCGCTCGTCTGCTCCTCGCCCAACGCAGTTTTTGGCTTGATTTTCTTAATTAAATTTTTGCTACGCCGCTGCCAAGGCTATTCCCCAGCTTCAGAGCTTAGCTAAAGCTTCTCCTGTTCTTCTTGTTTAACCCGATTGCCTGTTGATGATGCTGCCGCAGCTGCTGCTGCTGCGTCTGCCGCTTCAGCTGATGATGATGATGATGTGTGCTTTATAAGTCTGTTGCAGCGCTTCGACGCAGTCGCTGATTTAAAGTTGTCGATAGGGTTTTTGGTGCTTGTTGCTCTTGTTGTTGCTGTTAACACACTCCCACATTTTCAGACGATTTTTTTAAAGCTTATTTTAGCTTATTTTTTAAGGAGTAGCTGCGAAGTACTTGGAGCTAGTTAAAGTATTTCGTTGCGGTCTATGTGGCGCTGCTAATTATTTTCAGGAATTCATATAATTTTTTTAATTTATTGTTAAATTTCTTAATTTAAATTTCTTATTTTTTTGTGGAAACCAATAAAAGCTGGTGCTATTTTATTTTACTTTTTTAATAGGCTAAATCTTTGGCTTAATAGGCTGGCAACTTATTTAATTTCTTGACGTGTTATCTGCTTACAATTACCGCAAACCTCTTTAAATATAATTTAATAGCCTTCAAAGGAGGCTTCTCTCATTAACCCATCACCCATCTTGTCGCCCAAAACTTGACCCGCGCTCAACTCGACCCGCAGTTCAACGCGAGTCTCTCATTTTCTGCAGCGAATAAAGTTACAACAACAGCAACCATAGCAACAACAACAAGATGAAAATGTGCCTACCAACATCATTTACATCATCATTCACAATAAAATAAAAGTGCACACGCCCACTTAAAGGGCCTCATAAATTGTGCCGAATAATCAGTTTCAACATAATTTATTGTAATTTACGAGTGCCGGCAACGTGGCAGAAGCAGCATCACAGTAGAGCCGAGAGAGTAGTATAGAGTGGGACAGTGTTATGGTTAACAGATCTATACTAACTAAACTAAATAACAACATACAGTCCAGCCACAACCTGAATCCGAATTCGAATTCACATTGCGCCCACAACTTACAGTTTTGTTTTCCTCTTTAGATTTTTATAGAGCGTCTTGCAACTAAATGCTACAAATGAAAATCCTAAACGGCACATTGAAAGCATCTTGATAAGAACATTGAAGGCAGCACTTAGCTCCAGCTGGAGCTAGAGTTCGGAGCTTATGGTTTCTGTTGGAGATGGCGTGCGAACACCTTGGAAACACAATATTTCAATGCCTAATAATATTTTTAGCGCTGCTTTCAATATGGTTTCATAGCAGGCAGTAGTAAAACAACAACAACAAAAAAAAAATAGTCTTTAAAGATTTCTTAACCGTAGTATTTCCCCCCATTGGTTCAGTTAGTTGGGGCTATTGTAATTGAAACTATTGTTTCCTATTGTATGCTCACTTGAAGCTCTGCAATTGCTGCCAAACAGCATTTATATCAATCACTCAATAAAAATACAACGATCAATCAATTTCAACAATCATTGCAAGAGAAGATAGAGAGAGATAGGGAGATAGAGAGAAACAGAGAGAAATTCGAAATACAGAGATGTATTTGAACGG
Organism: Drosophila acutilabella; assembly: GCA_035046005.1. Taxonomy (NCBI): domain Eukaryota; kingdom Metazoa; phylum Arthropoda; class Insecta; order Diptera; family Drosophilidae; genus Drosophila; species Drosophila acutilabella. The sequence continues at coordinate 72,672 of JAWNOK010000104.1, read as the reverse complement.
TTTGGACTTGGCCTGATCGGTTGGGATCTCCCGTTGGTATTGTTAGCCCGATACCGAGTCCAAATCATCCCAATCAGAAGAATTGAAATGTCACTGTAATAAACTTCAAGCTTCAAGCTGCAGTGCGATAAAGCCTCGTTCATTTCCACTTGACATACTGACAGCACACTGTCCTGGCCTATTATCGCCACTTGCAATCATTCAAAGCATCATCCAAGCGACAGTAGCCTTATTAAATGCACCTTCTCTCTCTGTCTAACACTTAACTTGGTCAACCTTGTCTGTGATTTGGCCAGAGATATGGCCCAAAGCTCGTTATAATATTTTATAGCCAATAGAGTAAAAAGCGGCACAACAAAAGTTTTGTAGAGTTTTACTTTTGCCTTATTTAAATACTTAATTAAAATTGAGAAATAAATTACAATAAACTAAATTTATAATTAAATTTTGTCTGGAAATATTTGCACAATTTTATAAAAGATTTAGTTTAGGTCCACATGATAGCTTGCTTTCTGGCAAATCGGCTGTTTTGCGGTTTTCTGTTTTTGCGGTTCGGCAATTACTCAGTTTGATAGGCGTGGGCAAATCTCAAGAGACCAAAAGTAAACTTTGCTGGAGTTCAAAGTGCTTAGTCTGTGAGCTCTGATTGCCCAACTGAAACCAGAACGACTTGTTGACCAGGCCACGTTGCGCATCTTGGCAACGTAATTTAAACTAAATCGGTGCGCTCGCCAAACTGCGTAGAGCAACGTAGCAGAAGTTGCCCCCAACAAACACACACACACCGCACTACAACTACATAAACACACACACACACACCTATACACACACACTACCAACTGTGGGCTTGTTGAATCTTGAGTGCGCCAGAGCCCTGTCTTTGGTCGCTGTGTCTACTCGTAATAATCAATTATTTCTGTGTAATTTATGGTAATGTTCAGTCATGATGGATTGACTGCTCTAATGTCGCTCTAAATCTTTGTACCTGGCTTGTGTGTATGCTGCTTGTAGCGGCATCGCACATGGCCACAGTTCAAAACAGAGCAGGCTCAGGCTAAAACTTAAACTCAAACTGGGACTGTGACTGAGACTGCGGCTGAGACTGAGGCTGAGACTAAGGCAGGTGCAATTGCCCTGTACAGAGCTGCAGACTAAGCTCTCCCACTAAAAGCAAGCCGAGTTTTGCCAAGCAACAGTGGCACAAGAGGATAAAAAACCAAACAAAAATGGGTTAAAAATTCTAGATCTAATATCAATATACAATACTTAGACCATTTAGATTTTGATCATTTTAGTAGTTATATTTGAAAGAAAAAAAATAATACTTTTATTTTCAAAAATACTTCTCATGACGCCACAGTGCACCTGCTTCTTTACTTCCGTCACTGTGCGCTGCAAATCGTCGCTCGCCTCTGCTCGACCCCGCCTCCACCTCCACCACCACCACCGTCTTCGTTGTCATCCTCGTCTCGGTTCAGTTGGGATCGGCTGTAATATGTAGCATATGTTTTCGTAAGTTTTTCTTGTATTTTGTTTAATGGCAGCTTAGATTACAAGAGCTACGCGAATTGGGAATCAAAGAGGGCATTTGTGCGCAGGGGCAGGGAGGAAAGACTTGTGGCAAAGGCGGACGCGGACTCTTAGGCGCATTTTCGCATGTTGCGGTGGCTTCCAATGGGGTTGACTCTGGTCTCTGGGCCACTCGCTGCCTGAGTGCGCCATGTAACTGATGTTCAAAATTGCTGTGTGATTTTCGTGGCGAAATTAATGTTAAATAAGCTTTTAGTTTATGTCCCGCCACAGCGTTGATCAATTTCTCAGTCACCCGGTCTGGGCCCCATATCTTCTGGTTCTGGCCGCTCTGCATTCTAATCGCTGCTGCAGCGTTGCCTTTTTCACATCTTTTTCACTTGCTTTCCCTCCTCCTACCCCACACACTCCTTCAATGCGGCGTGTGATGATGCTGCAGGTTTGTTTTTTTCTGTATTTATTTATTTTTTTGTGTGGCTCGTCGCTTGTTTATGTGTAAATTATGCTTGTACACATTTTATTTACAATTGTGTATAAATTATAGACGAATTATTATGTTTTCCTGCCCCCTCCTAACTTTGGGGCTTACATATTAATATAGCGCCCATGCTTTTTCTGACTTGGCATTTTCCCCATGCTCTCTGATTTGAAATTCTATTTGAAATTCAAACGTTTACATTGCAATGTATGCACTAGTTGCACTACAAGTTGCCCTGTGGTTTGGGATAAGCTCAATGGGAGTATTGGCTTCAGAGTGTGCAGTCTAGTGGAAATAGTCACCAAGGAAAATATAGCAAAATATTCAAAACTCTATTAAAATATTGCAATGACTTTCGAGGGATTTTCAACAAAATAAAAACCTACATGAAGGCACTTATTTTATTATTAAGCTATAAAGCTAAAGCTACTAGGCAGTTTCGCATCTTAAAGTCTAATCTTTATAATAATTACAGGTCTTAAAGATAATTCTCTTTTCAAAGATACTAACCCAAATATAGGGTATAATTTTTAGGCAGTTTACTTATAACTCCTCCATCCTAGGATTAAGTTAGTTGTGGCATGTGGCTTTGGGTGAGGGCGTAGCGGAATATATTGTTTATAAAGTTGAGTTGATTTTATAGCCCTGGATTATGAGTACATTAGTTCCATGGCAAGTCCCTATGGCTGCTGCTTCGTTCGGCCCCATTGTAAGCTAAGCAATTGCTGTGAACTGCAGAAAAAGGATTTGGCATGCAGTGGCAAATCTTCAGTAAGAGATTTGCCATGCCCACAGCATACAGCTGGTACGACAATGGAAGTGAGGACTAAGGAGTAGTGTAATGGGGTTAGATAGGAAGTGTACTAACTGTCTGAACTTGGCTGGCAGCCTGGGAAACATCCTGTCTTTGCATTTTGGCTTGTTTCTGCTGTTTAGCTTGATTTTTGCAGTGCTTTGGTGTTATGCAAATGCCAGGGAATAGAAACAACACCACACCAGACTGCAGCAAAAAGCTGCAACAGCAACAGCAACAGTCACAGCCATAGCATCACCACCCTGTGTGCAGCACAATGGCTACCGTGCGCGTGCAATACCAACAACAGCAAGAACTACAACAAGAGGAACACGTACAAAACAGCAGCTGTTTAACATTTATTTGCCTATTTATTAATTTCATGTAACATTTTTTCCTAGGAAATGGCCACAATGCAACGAAATCAAAGCCAAGGAACAAGCGCAACGCATTCTCTTGACGCCAGGCAGTCGCTGTCTCTGTCTCTGTCGCAGTCGAAGTCGCATACGCCATTGCCATCGGTCAGAGCCTGGCCAAAATGTCCAGCCGCGCTGCCAACTGTTGGCCAAAACAATAAGGCACAGGGGCAATAGCAGCGGTGAGTGAGGCAATTGTTGTTGTTATTGTATTTGTTGCCTTGGGCCTTGTTGCCTTTTGCCATACTTCTCCCACTATTTGACTGCGCTGACTCTGGCTGCTGCCATCGCGTCCATGGCTGCCACAAAAAGTGTCGTGACCCCGGCCAGGTCTGAACCGAACCAAACTGAACCGAAGTGAGCCAGCATCAGGCAATGCATATGGTTAGCTCTGACTCTCCAGTTGAGCGTTTTATTTTTTTCCTTTTTTTTTTCGGGGCAACGGGCGGAATGTTTGGCCGGGCGGGGCAGGAAGAGGCCAGGGACTGCGGCTGAAGCAGCTCAAAAATTACATGTTGTTCCTGTTGAAATGTTTTGTGTTTTCTGTTTTGTGTGTGCTGCATTTCCATTGTCGTTGACTTTTATTTCTAAAAATTGTTTTGCACTTTTATTTTTGTTTGTGTTTTGCATACCCTCGAAGGGTTTTCTAGAAAGTTTGTCATAAGCATCAGTTTGAGCAGCGTTTTTAATGTATTAAACACAAGTGAAACTATGAATAAACTATTTTTAAAATGTTTAGGAACTGTTTTGGAACTCTTTCAAGTTTGACTTACAATTTGCGTAAATAAAATTATTAAATTTTTCTGAAGCACAATTTTGATAACTTCCTTCTCGTTAGTTTACATAATTTTAACATAAAAATTTTAACATTTCCATAGCATCATTTACAGGGTATATTAGTTGCGTTGTGCTGAAAAACCTGGAAGTTTTTATTGTCTTATTTTTGTGAGTGTGTGTAGCTATAGCTAATATCACACACATCGATGTCTGAGGCAAATATGTAACAATCCTCTGGGCTCCTTGCGGTCAAAGGAGTCGTCGTTGTCGCTTACATAAGGCTGGTGGCTTTTGCTAGGACAAAAGAAAATGTAAAAATGCCAAAAATCGCACAACTCAAAAAAACAGAACCCAATGCGAGGGCGAAGCTATGACTATTTGTATAAGTATAAGTACGGCTATGACTAAGAGTAAGAGTAAGAGTATAAATACGAGTACAAAGTACGAGTACTTGCACACAAAACGATTCTGGCACCCAAAAGAGCAGGAGCATCATCGGCATCAGTTGGACTGGGCGGGTGGTGGCTCGTCGCTGATCGTGGCACATTTGCATACAATGAGGCCAGAACTAAGACCCAATCCCCAATCCAGTCAGCCAAAATATACACACACACACACACACACACACATACTATTTATATAGACACACACGCTGGCTCAGCATGTTATCTCTGGCTGTGACCTACACCAATATTTCTGAGAATGCTGCAGTGGCCCGTCGTCGCCTGTAAGTGTGTCGTTGTTGTCGTCCAGTCCAGTCTATAGCCAGTCAGTATCTCAGACGACCAACGACGAGGAGTCATTCAATCGCGCCAGCTGCGGCGTCTGAGTCGCAGTCTCCCTCTCAGTCTTCAACTCAGTTCCCCTGTCAGTCTGAGTCTGTGTTTTGTTTGCTTTTTGGCTTCCCATTCTTGCTTACAATATTTGTGGGATATCACCGAAGATCTCGGCAAACTGCATCCGAAATCCCAAATAAAACACACAGTAAAAGGAGCTTCAGTAACTGCTGTGTGTGAATTTTAACTCTGTCTGGTGTCTATTTAAAGTTCCAGCGTCGTCACCCATGAAGTGCTACGAATACGACTCGAACTTGTGCTCAAGCTCATAGTTTTAAATTGAAAATAAATGTCTATGACAGTGTCACAAGACAAGACACTAATACTGCATTTTGGGGAGTGGTTTTATGATATTTCCTCAGTTTTATTTGGTTTTTGGCGAAAGCGTTTTTAGCAGATTGGCCAAGAGTCCAAGTGCTGCTGCGGTTTCGGTGGCTGGTTCAGAGTGCAATGCATTAATGGAAACTTAAAATCATGACATTTACCATACAGCGCTTTTATTATTTTTTACTTCAGGCCGATCATAAATTTTATAGTTGCCTTGGGAGCACAAAAACGGAAGACAATGAGAGATATTTGTACATGTGATTTGGCAACGTGAAGAACTTTTGACTATATCGGTAAGTTGAGATTATCACGAACACTTCAATATATTAACTCATAAATAAATATGATTTAAGATTAGAGCCGTTAAGGTAAATTGAGCATTAAGTGAATAATTTGGTTGTAATGAAAAATTCACTTAAATTCATTCGGTTTGGAGCTTCAAAGTCGAAATCCTTTACTCACCCTCTAAGTTTATAAAATAAAAAGTCAATTTTATAGTTTTCGCATCAGTAGTACAAATTTTCAACTGCAAATACTTTTGTTTGTTTATTGATTGATCAAAAGTAAAAGGCGTAAGTTTAATAAATATTGTGTTTATAAATAACTTTTTTTCATAAATAAAATAATTAACCTAATTCGTCTAAAAGATTATGGTACTATAAAATTACATACTATACATGTATAAACAATTCTGAAAATACTCATAAAAAATAGAGACGGCGTCATAAAAACGCCGTTAAAAATGTTTTACAACTAATAGAGCTCTTCTGCTTTTTTTTCAGTTTGTTCAGTTTCTTATCTTTCTAATTTCCAAGCAACGTCTATATATAGATATATAGCATACTGTTATTATATTTTTAATGTTTAAGCTTTAAACAAAAATTGCACAGAATTGTGAATGTTATGTGAACATTACCTAAACAAATTAGTTTGTTAGTCGATAGTTGCTCAAGTTGTACTTATGATAATGATATCTATATAGTAAACTATTACTATTGTAATTGTTGTTATTGTTATTGCCCCGGGTGTGAATGTGTATTAAGTTTTTCTCTTTGAAAACCTTTTATTTTGTTTTGTTTAGAGTTAGATAAAAATAATTTAAACGCTAAGATGACAAGTGGCAATTAATTTAAGTGTGATTATCACCTGCCCGTTGAACGTCGAGCCGCACTGGGAATTTCCGAGCTTTTTTTTTTCCATAATGCGCAGCTCACTAATTTTTCGGATCTGTAAAAATGTGAAAGAAGAAAAGAGTGAGAAGAATTTGAGAGCTGGAGCATAAGCGTGTCACAAAACAACTGGCGGAAGTGCCAATTGTCTCCTCGAGACCTCTTTTTCAAAATCTGCCGTTTGTTTTATTATTTATTATTATTATACGATTTTTTTTTTATTTTCGTTCGTTTTTTTAAATTTAAACTGTTTTGTTTTGTTGAAGCTTAATTAATTAGCAGCTGAACGCAAATTGAAACGTGCCAATCAAAAAAAAAATGTACTAACCTCTATCATCGACTGGTTCCGTGGCATCGGCACGGCCTGTGCTCACCATCGAGTCCGTGGCAAGTTCCGCACGCGCCACCTGTACGCCGTGCAGTGTGACCTGTACATGCTGTGTATGCTGGGTATGATGTGTATGTGTATGATGTTGCTGCTGCTGCTGTTGTTGTTGTGCTGCTGCCAGATGCTGTGACAAATGCTGATGATGATCGCCTGTTGCTGGCGGCCATTGCTGATACGCCACAGGCACCAAAGGATCCGACATCCATTCAAAACTAAAAGCAGGTCCAATTGTCTGAGCGCTTAGACCACCGTGTTGGGGCGTGGCACTGGTAGGTGTTGGGGGCGTTGTGGTTATGCAGGGACTTAGTTCATGCGACGAGCCAAAGCTGTCCAGGGAAGCCTTCTGTGCCGACTCCGACCAGGGCGGACTGGGATTCCATTGCTCAATGAAGTCCGCTGGATCTGGAGGTAGCGTTTTGTTCAACAAACGCGGACGTGTTGGCACAATGGTGGCATAAATAACCGAGGCGGATGCATCGCTGCTGCTACCCGTCGCTCCCCCTGTGGCTGCGGCAGCTGCTGCGGTGACGTAAGCGCTGCTTGGGTGCAGCGCATAGCAGTCAGGTTCCGGCGTAATGGCCGCTGCTGTTGGAGATCGCTCAGTGTGCAAATAGAGCGGCTCCAGTTTGTTACGAGCTCGCTTCTTGGGCGGTGGCGGCGTGGCCGACTGCGTGGACTTTTGACTGCCACCGCCATTTACCTGACTATAATCCACAGGCTCCAGTCCGCCACTACCCGTGGTTAACGAACTCTGACCCTGAAAGCCATACAGCTGCTGATCCTCCTTAAGCTCCAATGTGCCCTCGGCATGGTAGATGCCACCATAGGCTGCACCCATGTGCGGATGATGGTGATGATAGGATGCGGCTGCCGTTGTATGATGATGATGGTGGTGCGCATGATGGCTGCCAAAAACGCTGGACATGCTGGCAGCACCACTGGACATGCCCAGACCCACGCTAACACCACCACCACCAACACCACCGCCCAGTGGCTGCTGATGCGTGCTGTAATAGCCACTGGAACTGCTGCCCGGTGGCACACGCATGGCACTGTCCAGCGGCATGCCAAACTGAATCTTCGACTGCACCGTATAGTAATGATACAGCCAGGAATTGGCCAACATTATCGATGCCTCACGATCACTGCGGGGTTTCAGCCCAGTTAGTCGAACAGTTGTGCAACAAATTAATTGAATTTACTTACTTTAACACCTGATTGGTGCACACTATGACAGGCTGTTGTGTGGAGTCGGGACTGTCGCGCACCTGCAGCACCACATGCACCCAGGTGTAGTCGCCACTGGAGCGCTGCATGCGCACTAGCAGTATGCAGCTACGATCCTGTTCTGATTGCGTAACTAAAGGGATACATGAGGATTTGGGGTATAAAATATTTAGTGTGGCTTTGGGTAACATTGTAACACACAATCTACGAGATAAGTTGATTAGAAAAGTAACTAAAGCAGTCTCATATCATATTAGATTCCTTACTAAAACAAGGCTTCTAGTCTAAAATTTTTAATAAAAATCGCAATACTTATGTACAAATTGTATTATGCTTAGTGAAGGATTATGATAAGATGCATTACTTACTTAGCCTGTGTTTGCTTTGCGCTTCTCGCAGATTCTCGCTATGTATTAGATTGTACCAGGACGTACCCTGTAGAGTTGCCTTATCATAACCCAAATGAAACTCGCCACTGAAATGAAAGGAAATATTTGAAGTAACGGTGAGAAATAGGTAAGTAATAGAAAGGTAGTAGACAATTAGTGAGAAAGTGAGTAGAAAAGAGATACATAATAATACGATAGTAGGGAAAAAGTAGTGAACAAGATGTTGAAAACGATTTGTTAAGTAGATGAAGAGATATTAGAATCGTTGTATGAAAATAATATATAAGTAGTAAGAAAGTAGTAGGAAAGTAGTAGGAAAGTGGTAGAAAGACAGTTTGAGAAAAGTAGTGAACAAGTTGTTTAAATGGTATTAAATAAGTAGTAGAAGAGGTAGTAGGAAGTAGTAGAAAATTAGTAGTAGGAAAGTAGTCGGAACGTAGTAGAAAAGTAGTAGGAAAGTAGTAGGAACGTAGTAGGAAAGTAGTAGGAAAGTAGTAAAGAAGTTATACGAAGTAAGTAAAATTTTGCTTACTTTTTGTCAATGTGTGCGATCTTCATGTCCATGGAGTGTATGGTGGTAAAGACATTGGTGGCGCCCTGTACCACACACTCGCGCGTCTCTGGCATGGCGATGGGTGTGCAGGTGGCTAAAAAGACAGGCTCGTTGCGACTGCAAAGCGGCAGGAATGACAAATAGTGACCCTGTACCAGAACGACCTGTTAAAAAAAAAAAGAAAATGAAAGACCAATGAGAACATTGTTGAATACGATATTTGGGATGCCGTTGAGACGGCGACGACGGCTCCCACGAAAATTGGCGCGCACGTTGTTTGCCGCTGGTTGTGGCCATTTTTGGGCTGGCATGCTTCTGCTTGGGGCTTATAGACATTTTACTCTGATTCCATAATTTAAAAAAGGCAATCACTGAAATGTTTTGCCAACATACGCAGAATGGAGTCACAGCCTACACAACAAAACCAAAAAACACACAGAAATACATATACACACCAGGCAGTCTGAATGGAAGTCTTAGTCTCAGTTTGAGTCTGTGTGTCTCACAGCCATTGTCTCCCAATTAAAACGTGCCTGCATTTAGTTTTCCATTGCAATTGCATTTCGTAGCTTATGGCCCGTTCATCTGCTTAAATGCAAATGCAGCTCCGACTCCAACTTCGATTCCGATTCCAAACCCGATCCCAACCCATCGATGACGCAGACACTGTCGTTGTTGTCGTCGGACTTTTTACTTCTTTGTTTTTATTTTTCTTCTTTTTTTTTTTTTTTGTTTTTTTCTTTAGTAAATGAAACGACCTTAGACTGGGGAGCAGGCGCCACTGCCAGAGTCGCAGCAGTGTCGCCATCTCAGTCGCAGTCTCAGTCTCAGTTTTAGTCTCCTTGTTGTTGGCTTTTCATTTTTGGTCTCTTGTCTATGCTCTTTGAGATTGGGTACTAGCTCTGAACTATGCTGACCTCATTCATAATTATTTATTGGTCCATTTTTATTGCATATTAACGAGTGCCGGGTGAATGTGCTGCTCTATGGGTTATCGCAGTCCAGTTCACTTGGGGACCAAGTCTAAGTCCCCCGACACAACATTGTATGGGATTTTTTAAACTTGTTGCTAAATGTTAAGCTTAGCATTTACCATTTAAATAACAACGTAAGACTGTATTAACTACATTTTATTAAAGTAAGACTGATAAAGTACTAGAAAATATGCACCTAATAGAAAGGTATCTATTAAATAAATCACTATAATCTATAATAAATCTATAGAGGAATTTGTAACTCACATGAACTTCTGACGCTATAAAGAAATAATTTTAGATAGTTGCCATTTTAAGCCAGTGTCATTTACTGTGGCACAGCTGGCGACCTAAATTACTTGCGGCTATCTTCAGTTAGAATCAAGCACTTTAAAAGTGCAACAAAAATTATACATACACATGGATGTGGGTACATGTGGTGTCATAACCGCTGGGAAGTTTCAAACCAAGTGGCAACACATCCTGCACCTCATTAAAGTGCCAGCTTGCAACTTAATTAAAAACGTTTGCAGCAACTGTCAACGCCTCGTTTCATCTCCATAACTCTCAGCGCACATCTGCGCACTTCAAGACAGCAAAAACCGAAAAAAAAACGAGGAAATAAAGGCATAAAAAATACAAGGAGTAAGAAGAAAAATAAGATATGCTTGCATATAAAAGAGAAGCGACCGCCCACAAGTTTTGTGGCAAGACGGTAGCGTTCACATGACTTCTCAACGCTTCTTTTGGGCCACAGAAAAGACGTTGACAGATTTGGTGTTGGTACCTGCCCAAGTATGCACACTGAATGAATGACTAGTTGACTGAATGACTGACAACTTCATACTATGCTCGCATTCATTTATATTTGCTTCAAGTCTTCTTATTTTTCGTATTTTTTGCTGCTTTTTTGTACTCCCAACATGTTGATGAAGAGCGAAGGCGGCCAATCAGAGCAGTCAACAGCAATGGAGGGGCACCCACCCGTTTCACATCAACTGTCATCGTTTGTCAGCTTATTGTAAAGCGTCTGTGTGTGTATGTGTATATCTGGCTAGCTGGTTAGCTGTTTAGCTGCCAAGATGTATGACCAAGTTGGGCCAGCCGGTTGGCAGACGACGCAGAGCAACGCAAAGCGACAAGACGCGACGCGACGCATGCGCCTTGCTTCATGCATAATTCATTGCGTCTCTGAGTTGTGACTGTGTTGCAGGCTCGCTGGTTTCTCAAGTGTTACACGCAACACGCTACCAGGTGATTCATTCATCAATTTCTGTCAGAGACTACACGCGCTTACTCATACAGAGATACACTTCTACATACACACAGAGATTTACTCACCTTCTGATCACCAAAACGCATTTGCCGTCGCGCATTACGACTAACATTCATGCGACAGAGAAACATGCGATGCTCCCCCTCCAAACTTGGTACGCCTCCATTGCCATTGCTGTTTGCCGAATCGCCAACGCCAACGCCAACGCCAACACCGACGCCAACATTACCGCTGCTGTTGTTGCTGCTACCACCTGGTTGCGGTGGCACGTTCCGATTTAGTTCAGCTTGAATGGTTGCATGATCCTGTTTGTCAATGATATCGTAAACGGAATCCCCATGTATCAGTAAATCCTCCTGTAAATGACAATCACAGAAAATTAATGTTGCATGTTAAAATATGGAATGAAATTTAATTGCTTTTATGTCGCAAAAGCTGTTTTGTTAATTTATTTTGGTTTCAAGTGTTATCTTATGCAGTAAATTACTAACTCTTGAACTAGCACTACCTAGAGACAAATTACTTAAATTACTAAAGTTGGGTTTCTTTGTAAAGGATCTAAACGGTTTAAAACTGTTAGAGAAGAGCTTTATGTATATTTTATACCATAATTTTAAAGCGTATTTTTAAATTCATCAAATCTGCTGCTTTTATGAAACTATGCCATTCACTCCAGAAGATAAAAACAGTTTCCATAATATTATAAGCTTTCCAATCATAAAAATAAATTCATTTTAATGAAATAATTATTTGTTTTCTGTTATAATTGTGTATTTTATTATGTCACTCTTTGTGCGGTGACACAATTTAAAATAATTTATGAATCGAAAAACAGTTTTTCCCATTAAATTTAATATTTATATATTGTATAATACAATAAAAATAAAAATATAAAAAATAAACGCTAGTAGCAAGTGCTTAAGCTATTTCTTTGATTTATTACCCGGACAATAAAAAGTAAATATTGCATTGAGTTAAGCTGAACTCATTATAATTATTTAAATACACATTAAAGATTTATAGAGTTGTTTTTATAATTTAAATAAAGATTAACAAAAATGTAATCTATGGTAAAGTTTATCAATTGAACGAGAGTTTTATTCAAATTTACTTCCAATATAATGACAAATTCAATTTGTTAATGATATGTCAGGTGATAGTTTCGCACGGCCATCAGGTAAACCAGCTAATGTCATTTACTTGTGATATTTTTATGTTTTTGTTTTTTTTTATGTCTTTCGATTTTCATTATTGTTGACAATTATGGACAATGGTGACGGACCGAGGAGAGACATTAGCTGAAACCAGGCGATCGGCCAATTTACAATGCCATGTTGTTGCATTTGTAATTTATTTATGGCTGCTGTCGCTACATGACACATGACAGTTGCAACTTGTTATGGCAATATGCAAAAATCCAATTGGAATTATGATGCCCAAACTACAGCAGCAACACAGCAATAGCAACATTAATAAGAACAACGATAGCAGCAATTGCTACAACAAGCTCTATTGACATTTTTGGCAGTTTGTTAATTAACTTTACTTGTTGCTGTTGTTGTTGTTGCTTGGACTTGCTGCTGCCGTTTTTGCCGTTAGTTTACAGTGAGCTTCAACTGTTGCCTGCCACAAATTAAAAGGTTGGGCAATCCACTTTTGGGCCTGTTCCATGTGCCGTAATTATGCCAACACATGGCATTCGCTAAATTTATGAACAAGCTTGGCCATTTAGCTGCTATTGTTGTGGGTGTCCCCCTGATAAGGTCTGGCCAAAAAGGCCCAAAGGCCAGTGGCTGTCAAGTGTCTTAAGTCGCTGTGGGGCCAACAGCTCTTGAGCTTACCCCGCCTCTCTGACAGGCCTGAATAGTTTAGCTGCAAAATTGTTTCCCTTATGCGAAATAAAAGTCAAGTCTCAGTCAACTGACAGTGTATTTGCAACAAGCTGCCGGAAATCTTAAGGATACTTATTAATTTCTTTAAATATTTTATTTTAAAACTTTGCTAGTAATAAATCAATTGTTGAATCTTATTCTAAACAAATTTATTTCTAGAAAAGATATAAATGTTCGAGGTGTAGAATATAAATTATTCGTAACTATACAAATTAACGTATATAATTAATTTTCGGTTTAATTAACTGGTATTGATTTTTTTAGAATGAAAAGTATTCTATAATAAGTAGAAAAATAAATTTTTTTAAAGCACAAACTTATAGATTTTATTACTACTTTATCTGAACAATATAAAATATTTTACTCCACGTCCTTCTAATACTTTCAACTAGGACAACCTTAAATTTGATTTATTGGTCAAATTCTTCAATTTCTCATAGATTTTTGACAGTTGTGCTACGGTTGCAGTTGCAGATAACTCATACGCCCCCTGCGCCGGTTGAAGCAAGCTGTGGCGAGGCAGATCAGACAGACTAACAGACAATCTCTCGGCATAAGCGAGTAACAGTACCTTTGTCAATGTCTATCTGTTTGTTTTAGATGAATAAGTAACTGCACCGGCACTCACACAAAGCCTAACACACACAAGTAGACATATCACACTCATAGTCGTATACGTTATGTAGAACGGAGATATGTCACATGTGCTGCATGCGAGTGCATTTATATGCAGCTCAGGCTATATTTATTTAGCTTTAGTACTTCAAATGCAAAGTGAAAGGCCACGATGTATAACCTTGCTATTTAAGCAGCGTAAACGTGCGATAAACCAAACTTGAAACAGCCGCAACAACAACTGCAACTGCAACGGCAACAGCAACATAAACTGCAACTGAAACAACATCAGCAGCAGCAGCAGCGGCAGCGGCAACAAAGTTGAGCTGTTTGCAACAGTTTTAAGGAACTTTTATGTAGTACAAGCCACAGATTTATGTAAGCTCAATGAATCGAGTCTCTAGCAGTCAGTTGTTGCTAACTTGTCAACGGGAGCAGCAGCCAAAGCAACACAAACAAAAAAAAAATCTGCTACAAAAATTTGCTGTCGTTGTTGCTGCTAGTTTGATGTCGATGTTGTTCGCTGCTGTTGTTGTCTTCGTTGTTGCCTGTTGTCGCTTGTCAGAGATTTGTATCAACGGCTGTAACAATTTTTGGCCCAAAACTTTCGTCGACTTTGCTTTTCTAATTATTGGCGCAAATCGCTTTTCCCCAAACCCATGAAAAATGAGCTCAATTGTAGAAAGAAAAGCGAGTACTTACCATAGAATGTCCCAGGTACTCGGCAGCATTATCGGATATATACAGCAATTTGCCATTTTGTGTGAGCATCATCAGAAATCCCGAAAGTGCCTGCAAGAATCAATCAGTTGAATGTCGTTAAAAAAGTGGGAGTTAACTAAATTAAATTAATAAATTTGTAATTGATATTCAAAAGATTTTGAATAAAAACTTCAATGTCCACTTTCCACAATAATTTACACTAACTCCAAGTAATCGACAATGCGCTGAAAGTTACTGCCTTTAAGGATCCATTTACACAGTATATTGATAGCAGATCAGAAAAGCAAATTAAAGCATTTGTTAAAAAAACACCCTCTATTAAATTGATGTCAGCCGTGTTGGAAATGCAAATTCAATTTCGCGTCTGCGCACTAATAAATTGTTAGCCCAAAGAAGTTGCCTCAGTTGACAGCTGAAAATTGAATATCGAGCTCTGGCTATAGATCTGACATATATACATACTATATATGTATGTTTAGGCTTATGTTTAGGTATAGGTATATGTATATATTTGTATTTAATTCAGTCACGAGTGCACACAGGTATGTAGATCAATCTGCCGACCATCGCAGAGTTTGCCGCAGTCAGTGGCAGGCAGCTTGACTGACTACTGACTACTGTCTGACTATTTACTGTTGTTGTCGTCTTTATTGTTGTTGTTGTTGCTCAAGAGCAGCATTTATTGTTTTTCTTTCTTGTGTTTTGTTTTTGGCGCAGCAAGTGGCAGTAGCTAAATGATTTCTGGCTTATGATATCCCGCAGTTGTGCCATTAATAGAGTTGTTTTCCCTGGAAATTTCAGTTCACTAGTTGACTTGTCAACGCGCCTCACTTAAATTGAGTTGTTTTCCCAGCTGCTACAATACATATATATATTTATAAATATGTTGGTAATTGGGTTGGCAACGCATCGATTCTGAGATTAAGCTGCCTTTCTCTAAACTAGACATTGAAAGCAGAATGTTTGGTAGTATTGAGTGGCTTAATGACCGCGTTGAAAGAGAGTTATAGCTTACAATAAAAGTAGTCTTAAGAATAGCTAATGGAAAGTGTATTGGAGTATGATTATTACAGGATAAAACTAACATTTAACTTGATTAAATATAATAGGTGTAAATTTTAAAGTATTTTGAGTATTTACTCTTAACAGCGCAGCTGGTGGTGAGTCAATAAATTGTTATTGCAGATAATAAAAAGATAAAGTGCTTTGTAAACCTATCAAAAGAATTTTAAACAATGATTATAGAGTTTGATTCGTAACTTAAATTATATATTTATTTTTGATACTGTCAGTTAAAATTTTATAAATTAGTTTAAAAGAATTTCATTTAACATACCTTTGAGAATCCAATATTTGGTGTTGCTGTCTGATGGTGTTGATGCAGGGCATTATGGCGTTTGAAAACTGCAAGAGAAAAGCATTTTGAAATGTAATTAAATTAATTTAGCTGTGAACTATCGACCTTTTGCATCTTTTCACAGTCGCGCCCAGAAAATAACCGGGCTTTAAGCATCCGCTAATAGTTAGGAGGAAAAACAATTTCGAGTTTCGAGTAATTCGAGTTTTCCCATGGCTTTTGTTTGGTGATTTTGTATGCATAAAATCAAGCGAAGCTAATTAAAAAACTATCTGTTAATAATACACTTGGTCTCTGACGGCAATTGTTAGATTGTAATTGATTGCAAATTCATTGATTATATTCTACATACAATAAGCGACGATCTTGCCATACAAAAACAAGTGAATCACAAAAAAGAAAATGTGTCATTGTCATTGAGATGGCAGCAGCAGCAACAACTACAGCAACACCAACAACAACTAGAAATTCAATTGTGATCACTGAGTGCAATTGCAGTTAGCAGCTTGAATTTTGCAGCTGCGGCGCAGTCAGCAAACAGCAAACAGCAACCAGCATCAAGATCAATTATTTTTAAAACACTACAAGATACTCCCGCACCTGGCAAACAGGCAACTGAAACAGTCACAGCAACAGCCACAGCAACTGCAGCAGCAGCAGCAACAATCACCGCGGCAGCAACCGCAACTGGTAATTTCATTGAACTTGAACGGAAAGGCCATGAATGCAGTCAGATTTTTGCAGTGTTTTAATATTACAACAATACCTAGAAATCCATTCGTATCGATTGCTCAGGCAGCCAGTCAAATAAAGTGGGCGTGGCTGCATGCTAAGCCAGTCTGGGAAAACTCTCGGGAAACTCATTTAGATTTACGCCAAAACTGAGCTGCAAAAAGGCAGCTAAATGTTTGAAAGCATTTTTTTGCTTTAAAATATATTTTAAGTTTATTTTCTACAACAAAACAATATAAGCTTTTAATTGGAATCTCTAAGAAATAATGCAATATTTTAACTAAATTGTTCAAAGATTGTTAAACTAAGCCATGCAGTTCAGTCTCTTATTTTTTTTAACAAGCTTAAAGCTTATTCTTTAAGCCAATATGTTAATATTGTTAAAAAACTATTTCTGGTATGAAATTCAAGCCGACGGCTAATCTAATGCATTAATAATTGTTTGTGAAAACTCAATTTGGTTTTTATAAATATTTCATTAATCGCATAACTCAACGCGCCGCTGCAGTCAGCGCCACACCCACAACTGAGACCCAGCGAACCTCACTGAAATCCACACCCACAACCATAACAACAATAACAAGCAGAACAACTACAACAACAAGAGCAACAATAATGCCATGAACTTGAAGATAAGCCGCATGTGTTCAGAGGCTCCAGACTCGATAGCGTGCCAATATTAACACAATTTGTGATTATAAATGCTTTTAAACGGTGCAATGACAATGAACAATAACAAAACACACACACACACACATAGACACACACATACACACACCCAATCGACAAGCCAACAAACGCCGACAATTTCTCACACTTAGTGCTACAAGACCAAAAAAAAAAAAAAAAGTGGAGAGAGAGAAAATAGGAGGAAAAAAACAGTACTTAAGTTTAATTTTTTGCAATTTGTAGAACACATAAATCGCACATTTTGATTTATCGCAATATTTATAGCAATGCCAGGCAGACGATGCTGTTGTTGTTGCTGTTGTTACCATTGCAATTGTGAAATTGCCTCGACTGAGGGGGATCGCAGCTGTAGCCAAGTTAGAGCTGGGCTCGAGTTCACATGGCCTGGCAAAAGATGCTGGCCAAGTTAAGAGCTCAGTGCTCATAGGTAAGTACTTATGTGTGTGTGTGTTTGTATTGCTCTCTCCCTCAAACTCGATGTGTGTGTGTGTGTATCTATGGGTACCGCACAACGCTAATTTGAAAAACAATTTTCGTAATTATCCACAAAAAATAAAAAAAAACAACAGTGGAATGAAGTCGAGTTGGAGTTGATCTCGTTCAGTTGCGCCTGCGCATTGACCTGTGCGCATGCGCATTAAAGGAGGAAGAGCTAGATAGAAAGAGAAGCATAGTGGGGGAGACCGAGAGAGAGAGAGATCACAACTGGCTGAGGAGCAATTTGCAGCCTGGGTGCGTGCCTAGACGCTTAGGCAATTACTTGGCCGAAAACAATTTCACAGAGACGGAAACGGAGACACAGACATATGAATGATGTGATGCGAGTACTCCTAATCGTATTCGTATTCCTACTCGTACTCAAACTCAAACTCGAAAATACCAAAGTATGCGCCTAGCGGTTATTTGGCGTATACTAGCTTTTAAGCCGCGTGGGGTCCATGCCGAAAAACGCCATGACTCATGCATATTCAATCAACGTGCAGCCAATTATCAACATGCATATGCATCAAGCAAACCTCCCCACTCCACCCCAAACCCACCACGCCCCCTACGCCCAAAAAAAAACACAGTAAAACAAACTGCAGACTCACCTTGTTGAAAGTAGTTGGCTTTGCGCACATAGACACACACCAGGGCCATTAACTGCAGCTGCGACAGTCTCTGCCGCGTTGACTGTGGCAGCGGCAGCAAATCTCGCAGATTGGCTATCTCAGCATTTATCAGATCGCGTCGCATTTTTGATGCACCCTTTGTCGATTTGTTAGCATCGAATCTGCAATGAAGTGCAAAAGAGTAACAAAAATATAACATAATAGTTAACAATAAAAGTAAACAAATAAAAAAATAAATAAAAACAATTAGAATATGTGCACGTTCACAGCTACAGCTTAATAATGGACAGTGCCGACACTGGCCCACAGGCGCATATGTTTTCACAGCCTCCAACTCGTTACTTGTCTATGCGTTTAACCCACTAGGCAACGCTGTACCTAAAAGTGTACGCTAATCAAATTGAAAGAAGTTCGTTTACAATTTAGTTGTAAATTCAAATCTTCTAAAACAAATTATTGAATAAATATTATTCAAAGGCAAGGTTCAATGTTGCTCGATTTCCTGATGACTTTTGAATCTGTGACTATTCATTTATTTTATCCAATTTATAAATCAGAACAATAGCACTGCAATTTCTTTATCATTTTAATTAAAATGTTTCAATAATTACATGCAAAGAGAACTGCTAAATATTTTAGTTTAAATACAAATACTGAATATATTTATTATACAATTTATAAAGACTTGTAAAAATAAATTGATGTCGTTACGTGTTTTAAAGATATGTAAATAAGATTTACGACTTTCCATAAAATACACTGACAAAGCAATAAAAATGTCTGGACGGTATGATTATATATAAATGTAAATGAAATGTTTGAGGGCCTGAACTTTATAAAATCTTTAAATGTATGTTGAAGTCTGTAGTTAAAAAACTGGTGCAAGCTTTTATAATAGCTTTCAATAGAGTTCTTAGATCACTTTAGTGCTGGGTCATCGATGGGTTAAGATGATCGCACATACCTCAGCGGCATGCGAGATGCATAAATAACTCATCGCGCATTAAAAAATCATACAACAAGCAGCTAGTTGTTGCAGTTGTTCTTGCAGCTGTTATTGTTGTTGTTGTAGTTGCAGTTGTTGTTGCTGGCGCTGCAATTGTTGTTGTTGTTGGGGGCTGTTGTTGGTCGATGTGGGGCACACTTGCTACATGCCTTGTGCGGAAAATTGTGCAAGTAGGTTGGTCAGTTCGGTTTGGTAGGTTGTCTGAGCACCTGAGTGGCTGAGAGCTGGGAGGGAAACGGTTCGTTGCGAGCGGTACAAGCGTTTAGCGATCTGTCCGTGTGTACTTTTCTGAGCATATTATTTACAAGGTTGAATTCATAAATCATAAATTTGTCTTTTTATGCAGCGTCGGCGGCTGTGGCGGCGGCAGCGATAGCGACAGCGACAGCGCACGCGGCGAATGAGCAATGTATTTGTTGGTTTTATTTGTATATTTAATATTTATGCTGACGTTGCTGCCATTGTTGGCCCGACTGGGGGGATTTAGCAAGCGCTTGATAAATATTGTTAATATTGTTGTAATAACAGCAAGTGCCCGCGCCTTTCTGGCTTTCTCGATTCGCGATTCTCGATGCTTGACTGTGTTTTGTTTGGGTCTTGTTGGACTGCCATTTTGCCGCTGTTATTGCCTCTAAATGGCCATGTTAACATTTAAAACAATCACACACATGTATCTATCAGATACTCATACGCCTGTGTGTGCAACCACGCCGTTTGTTGCATGCAACAAAATGTTTACCGCATGCAATGCAAACGAGCGCCACGGCCACGGACCGTCTGTGGTACTTTTTATTTTGTTTTTGCGCTTTTTGTGTTTTTTTGCCTTGCTTTTCTTGGCCCGTATCCGTTCGCCTTTGCGGCATTTGCCAACTGTCCATAATAGAACAGAGATTTAAGCCGAATTGAGTGGTCCGCTCAGCGGTAGAAGGGGGATACTCACACACACACACAATGCACACAGTCACAATTAAGTCAAGGTGATTTGTACAATTAAAACGAATATTGATTTAAATGCTGCGATAGTCGGTCGTAACATATGAATCGATTGCTTTTGAACTGCCATTACCACTGTGACCACTGGGCAACCAAGTGGGGCAAGTGGGCGTGGTCATGGCTGCGACTCTGGCAGTGGCTATTATGACTAGGTGAAGGGTCCAAACTTGTTGATTGGTTGACTGATGTTTGTCTACGCTTTATGTTTGACATTATTTGCAGACATAAATTATTTAACTGTCAATTAACTTTAAAAACTTAAAACAAAATTAATTTTAAAGTACAAAATAAATTTAATTATTTTAATTGTTCAACTGTTCAATAAATGAAAATGTTTTCAGAACAAATATTATTTATAAAATCATTTAATATTTAACTATATTTTATATACTCATCTTATACATTTTTATTGCGAATGCAACTTTAAGTTAATATTTAAGTTTTTTAAAATTGCTAAGCGATTTTATATATTTTTTTACAATGTAAAAAATCATAAATAATTCAACTTCAATTATATTAATAATTAAATTATATACTTGCACTCTGTTATTATTAAATTAAATAAACATTTAAATGAAATTGTCATAAATAATTCAATTGAAAACTACAAATACAAATAAATTGTACGGCAACAGGTTTCTATTATTTAATAAGTAAAATATTCAAAATAGTTATCTAATTTTTTGAATTTATCTATTCTAATTAATGAACATATAAATCTCGTTACCTAAGAAATAAATTTGTATGTATTAAAAATGTTAATTCTATGCATAAATATGCATAAGCATGAGTTGCATTTTATTATAAGTATTTGTACTTAAAATCGATATCAGATTGTAGGTATCTCTGTAGGCGACTTAACATCCTCCCACACTCGGCTGGCGAAGCGAATCTCATGCCAAGGTAAGTCAGCCAAGCATCTGCCAATTAGTTGAGTAAAATACCTGAGAGTTGGCCAAGTCGAGTTGGCCAGTTGCACTGCCTATTTGTGGCATAATTAATAAGTTTTTTAAATATTTATCATAAACAAGATGTCTGGTCAGGCGATAATATGATAATGCTCATCCTTTCCAAAGCCAACAAAAACGTGTTAATGGCCCGAAGCAACAACAACAACAACAAAACAACGTAGATTTATATAAGTATCTATAGTAGATGCTATGGCTGGTAAGAAAAAAAAATACTCCCGCGCATCTTTGGCTCGTAATCTACATCAAAATTTATCTGCGAGGTGGAGTGAGCGAGACATGTCATGTCATTTCTTAATATATCTATCGGTACCTTGAAATCTGCACCAAGTAGCACCAACTGTTTGTTGTTGCAAGCAGATGCTGCAGCAACAGTTGCTGCTGTTGCAACTACTTACTGTACAAGTTGTTGTTGCTAATTAAAAGCATAAACACGATTCTTAGCGAGGCGTCAGCAGCCAACCTGTGGCAAGTTTGGCAGGCGGCGTAGGAGGAGCAACCTCCAAGTCGAAGTTGCAGTTGCAGTTGCAGTTGTTGCAGCTGGAGACTCTCTTGGCGCAGTGGCTGTGGCAGTGGCAGTGGCACATGTTTAATCTCAGTGTGGCAGTCAAGATCTTAATCAAGACTACTTGGCCTGCAGTTTGTTTTACGCTTCACTAGTAGATATCCAACAAAGTTTACGTGCTCCACAGAAATTAGGCTCAAATCTTGTTGTTGTCATCATTCCAAAACAGTTTCAAACCTTTCCGAACAGTTCAACCCACAATTATTGCGAAAAATGTGGTAAAGGGGGAGGATGGATAAAAAAAAATAAACTGCCCGTTGGGCCCACTAATTAGCACATAAAGCTTAAACATAATGCAAAACTATTAACTCAAATGCAGTTTTAAATGCCACTCGATGGGCTTCATTTTTATGGCGTCCCTCAGCGCCATCGTAAAATTCTCGGCAGCAAATAAATCACAGACGCCCCAAGGGTCCAGTATCTGTATCTGTCTCTGTATATTTGGTTATAGCTCGGGCTATAGCTTTATCTTTAACTGTATCTGTAACTCATCTGCAATACACGTATCGATCAAAGGCAAGTCTTTGGTATGCATGGGGCGTCAGTCTGGCAAAGTCTAGTCAGACGCGGAATAGCTAAGAAGTCCATCAATAGCAATTGCGGGCCAACAGAAACACGAAATTTGCGCAAATTTTTATTGCACTTTTCCTAGAGCGACTGCAAGCTATGTTTTTTTTTTCTCTCCTTCTTTCGAAACGTCTAGTCAGCTAGCTGAAGCTGCATCTCTTTCTTTCTCTACATGTTTGGCTATTTCTTTCTTTTTTCCCTTGCTATGTATGTGTGTGGTTAATTTGGGCAAGTTTATTTGCCATATTCCCACGATACAGTTTGGTCCAGCTCAGTGCTGCGGGCAGCTCTAATCATTTTCTCTCTGTGGAAAATAGTGCAAAACGGCGCATAATGAACGCTGCGTTCAGCATTCAAAGTTAACTGACAGATAGCCAGGCTGCCAGACTGCCAAACTGTTAGACTTGGTAACCCTATACTCTTTGCCCGACGTCCTAAGCGAACTGCGTTGAACCCACGCCCGACCCACGTCCGACCACCGCCAAGTTGGCCAACTTGGCGCACAATTAATTGCCAGGCGCCGCACAATGCTTTTTTTACCGAAATTTCTTGGAATTCCAGGGAAACACTTGTTGGTTTCAGATCCCTCAATCCTTTGTGATTTCTGTTTGCCACCAAAAATGAAAAATAAAAAAAAGCTTAAAACGCGTTGCGTCTGCGTAAGTCGGTGGCAGTAATCGATACCTTGCTGTGCCAGTTCAACCGCTACAGCTCCACAGATTAACATCGGCGACGCTTAGCATACAAAAAAAAAATAAAAAAACAAAAAAAAAATGAAGCCAAAAGGCGATCCTGGCCACGGTTATGTTGGCCATCTAATAACCATGGGGTGCTGTTGTTCTGCTGATGCATACTGCCTTGGCCTTTAACCAAATTATATGGGCAACCAAGCAGGAACAGCAGCAGAGCAGCAGCAGCTCCAGGTATTTACTATATGAGCAAAGGTGGTAAATCTTTGAACTTCTGTTCGATCTTTTTAGGTACGAGAAGTTTTATGTCTTTGTGATTTCATTTGAATAGACCGTCTGGTCTGTCTGGTCTGCAGTATCTATTAAGCCAAATTGCACATTTAGTTTAAGTTGCTCATTAACTGATAATAAAGTGTGTCTTTTTAACTTGTGCAATAAAGTTTAAAAAGGTAAACGTATTTACATACATATTTAAAAGGTTCAGCTTTAATTTAAACTGAATTACATTCAAAGCTTTTATGAACCATTTTCGGCTATCAAATTAGACATTTTATTTTACTTGTATTTGTAAAATAAACCTAATATTTTTAAGATAATTTCAATACTTAATTGTATTACTTTAATTTACTTAAGTTAATATTCACTTGAGATGATGTTTACATGCTTCTTTATTCATTCAGTTCCATCTGAATAATGTTCTTTACATACTATCTATAAATTTGCCTTGATTAACAATATATAACATATTAAACTGCTAATTTCTCTTAATAACATATTTTATTTGCTACATACTGACGCTTTTCTGAGCAATCTTAAAGCAAATCTCTATTCTGCACCAATCAATTAAGATATTTCCATTCGATCCCATCTACATAATTTTGTGTGCATAAAAGAACTGCAGCAATTTGCGGCTTAATGTGCCAGCTACTGTATTTTTTATGTGGTTTGTGTATTATATTTTATTAAACAGCAGACAACACCACAAAACCACAAACAGAGCACCTCTAGAATTGCAGACAGAGCTGAAGAAAAAGGAGCAGCTGAAGAAAGACAGAAAGAAATCAATTCGATGATGTTGTTGGTGCTCTCATTGTGTGTTGTATGTCCGATTGGAATCTTAGCCACAACTTAATGATGTACTGCCAAAAGCACACTTCGACGTCATCATCAACGTCGCCGTTGTTGTTGTTGTTCCCGCCGACGCTGACGCAGACGCAGACGCAGACGAAGACGCAGACGTCAACGTTTGCCGCATAATTTTTCATATTTTTCTGATTTGTTGCTACCGGGTAATAAACCCGTTTGCAGAGCGTTAACCATGGAGTTGCTACCGTTGCTGAATTTGCTTTCGATTATCTTAATTTGCGTGCGAAACTGACTTTTTTGTGCCGTATTCGTAGTCGATGCTGAGGCTGAGGCAGAGACAGCAGCAGAGGCAGAGGCAGAGCTGCTACCGAGCTGCGCGACTGAGGCGTAAGCCAAACCCCAAATTGTGTGTGTACGGAAATTTTCCCATGACTTGAGTTCTGGCTCTGACTCTGGACTGGCTCTGTGGCCTGTATAGCATATTTTGCCCGGCGGTGGCTTGGCCAGAAATTACCCAACTTAGCCAGACGCTGCATCACTGAAACGCTAAAACTTTGAAACTCTCGGGATTGATGGTTGTAGCTGCTGCTGCACTTTACCGGCAGCAACAGAGGCAGCACTAACAACAACAACAACAACAGCAACTTCAGACAATTAGCACAAGGATGCCGCAGCTAAATAATTTGACGCGCCTTGGGGCAAGTTTTTTGGTTTTAAACTGCTGTAGAAACTGTCTATAGCTACCCTACAATACATGCCACGCCTCTGCCAACCATCCAACACCACCGCCACCTTCTTCGCCTGCTGTGCGGTGGGAGAGCACATGGCGCACTTACATATTTGCTCTAAATCTGTTTTTTACAGTCAAACTGGAGGCACTTCAATTAGCTTGAACGCGCGTCATCAAATATTGGCCGAAACAATTAGACATGTTGCTGGTAGCCAAATACAATAAACAATATATTAGATAGTAACTGGTGCAACTGCAGTGGAAATGGTGCTACAAATTTCATGCGGCTGCGGTTGTTGCTGTTGCTGCTATTGCGGTTGTTGTTGCTGTTGCTGTTGGTGAGAGGTAAATAACTTGCGCCGATACCGATTCGAAATGTGTTAATGAAATTAGCAGCATAAAATGCTGCTTGCAACGTTACAGATACAAATGTATCTGCGCATGTTAATTGACAAAATTAACACCCGATCTTTGGTCGCTTGGTTGGACTCTCAACGGTTTATGGTTTAGTTTCACTCAGGAAGCAGCACTTGGTCAAAAGGTATAGACTCGATTTTCCTTGGCTTTGGTTTCCTTTTGCAAGTAGTTCGCTGACTCTGAATGTTTGTTGTTTGTTGGCATGTGTTAACATTTTCTTGGTTTTAATTAGTGTTATTTATTATTTAGAGCATATTGATATAGTTTTCGTTGTTTAACGGTTGTTTGTTTCGGTTTCACAGGTACTGCCTATTGGCATTTCTTATTTACCTGTGCACTCTCTATATCGTCCACAGGTATTTATAGAAATCCATGAGATTTTTCTCTCATCTCTTCTTACATACATATATTTACACATGATGAGTCTTATTTTTTTTTTTAATTTTTTTTATATTGGCTGCCTCGTGCGATCGAGTCGCGCGCCGCTTTTTGTAATGACAATGAACTCTGTGCAGGTGAAAATCTTTCCACAAGTTATTGATGCATTTCGATCTGGGAATTTCAAGAAATATTTCAGGTGCTAAATGAATGCCCTGAATGAAAGCCCATCTACAGTTGGCAGACACGTGTGTAAATTTATTTTTTTTATCTCAAAAACATGAGATATCTTTTGGTTTGCATATTTATAATTCTTTTGGTAGCTACTTTTAGGCAATGTTGTGCGATTATTGATGTCAATTTGTTTTGTTGTAGTCATTTAATAATTAATATGATTATTATAAACATTTTACTTATTTTTGCTTGAGTTATAACGAAAACTTATTCAGTCTATAAATAATTTAAAGTAAATCTTTAGAGTAAACGTTGTAGTTTATTTATTGACTTGAAATATTTGTATAATAAATGAAAGACAAATAAGTGACTCAAACCTAGAAATTTGTCCTTTAGTTTTAATTAAACCATTTTAATAAAATATATGAATTATTTGTAAAAACTTTATTTGATTATTTTCAGCTTCGTTTAAAGCTACTGGAAAATGTTGTTCATGTTATTTTTGCTCTAACCAATTGGCTGCCTATCAAATAAAAACACAAAGAAACACCCACCAGCAACACCCACACAACAGAGGAACCCCAGTGGAAGCCAGAGAAATAGTAGCAGCCAAAGGAAGTATGATTTCAGTGGAGATTGAAGTAGATAGAAGAAGAGCCATCAACAGCATCACACGTGAGTTTTACACAATTCAGAAGCAAACGCTACAGAATTGGATGCGCCATCTCGTTCCTGGGATTATCCACATCCTTGTGTGTATTGTCATTGTTGTTGTTACAGTTTGCTGTGGTTGTTGCTGTCGCTGTTGTCGTCTTGGCTTTGCTTTTGGGTCTTAGTTTCGGTCTTCGTCCGATTGCCAGCGTGGTAATGTCAATCGCACTGTGCGGGTTTAACTTATGGCAAAACATTTGAAGCACTAATTAATTGGAGCTAAATAAAATGGCACAGCAGCCGCGAAGGAGGCGAAGTTTTCTCCAGTTGTTTTTTGTGGATTTTTTTTGCGAGAATTGGCGCTGTGTGTTGCTGCTGCTGCTGCTGTTGTTGCTGGGTACGCACGGTTTGCGGCCATGTGGAGACCTGGCGACTGTTAGCGACTGAGAAGATTACGAGTGCCAGATAAATGTGAACTACAAGTTGCCAATACAAGAGGCCATTAAAACCGGCAGCACTGGCCACAAAAATAAAAACAAAATAAAATAAAATAAAACAAAATAAACTAAAGTGAAGTGAACTGAAGTGAAGTGAAGAAAAAAACAGCTAAAGTCAAGTCAAAGAAATTGAAAGCAGCGCGAGAAGAAAAGCAAGCTTTTTGCAGCTTCTAGGACACTTAAAACACACACTCATACACACACACACACACACTTGTCCACGCACACTTGTATCTCAAATTGTATTGACAAATATCGAAGCGTGCGAAACAAATTGAAATTAAAAGTTTGCATGTTGCATGTTGCACATTTTTGATGCGTTGCTGCCGCTGATTTGTATTTTGCTCGGCTGCTGAAAGCTAACGAGATGTAGCACGATAAAGTCCAAATTGGTTCTGTTTGTGCTTAGGTTCTGTGGGTTAAAATTGGCGCTAACTCTTACCTTGTAAACATGCCGGCTGTCTGTTGTTGCTGCTGCTGCTGCTGTTGCTGCTGGCTGGTTTGCTGTTGTTGTTGTTGTTGCTGTACAACTTGTTGCTGCTGCAAGTGCTGCTGCTGTGACAATGCGGCTGGCTCATGTTGTTGAAAGTTATGATGCGTGTGCATATGTTGCTGCATGTGATGTTGTTGGTGTTGCAAGTGCTGTTGCTGCTGCTGCTGTTGGTGTTGCAACTGCAGTGCATGATGGTGTTGCTGCTGTTGTTGCTGCTGCTGCTGCTGTAGGGCATGCACATGCGTGGGCGTGGCCAAATGCGTGACTGCTACCGCTGCTGCTGCGTGCTGCTGCTGCTGTCGACAGACCTGAGCCTGGTTTCTCTAGGCCACGTTTGTCCGCATACATTTTGGGGCTGTCACGTTTGCAAATATTTGTGCAGATGATACTAAAATTATAGAATGACATGGCCAAAAAAAAAAAACGTTTGTAGTTAATAAACTCGCTTTTTAGATATTTTGGCTAAATTCTAATGCCAATAATAACAAGTCAATCAAAAAGTATCAATCAAGTCTGCAGACTTTTTGCTCTGATAATGAAATGGAACAACAATTGTTGATTAGTGGCACATGCAGACATCACACACACACAAACACACAAAGACTGGCATATCGGTTCACTGAAATTGGTTCAGTTTTTTGGTTAGCATTGTTTGAACTGAAGTCCAACAAAAAAACATATTTTGAGGGCGAGCCAGCTAAAGAATTGATTTGCATTGTTGTTGTTGCCTTTGCTTGGCCAACAATTGAGCCGTTGAAATCGCTCAGTGGCATTGGGCCATTTGAAGACACACACACACACCTCTCACACATATAAGTACACCTATGTGTATGTGTGCGTATTTTTAAGCACTCTCCTAACTCTCCTCGCATCATGTGCTGCGTTTTTATTGATGAGTTGGCAGTTTAGCAGCTCTTGGCTGGATTGCATAAGGAAAATGATTTATGGCATGTGATTCGGCATGGTGTTGGAGAACTTAACACCGAGGTTACAAGAGCCACACTACAGTAGCGTTACCAAAAGGGTTTTCCCAGCTCCTTATTACATCATTTTGGCATTAGTTTAATTTATGTTCACATTCATAGCAAAACGACTCAAGTTCATGGTCTACAACATATGTACAAGAAAAAGTCGCTTTTAGGCCTGCTTTTAAAATCAATTTGTCACTCCGGACTTGTTATGTTAAAAGCCGAGACAAAACTGCCCATAAATAAGATATAATATAGTTTTTGATGACGCATTTATAAATTTAAATTGGTTATTTGTTTAACCAAAATAGTATTTATACTAATGGAAAATTTGTCACACGGTGAATGTATCTCAAAATGTTATTTATGGTGATTTTTGTATAGTTTAAATTTAAATAGTGGTTTAAAGAAATTTTTCGAAATGTTTGCTTAAATACTTTTCCCAGGAAATATACTAAAAATCTACAAATAACTACTTGAGATAAGCAAAAAAATGTGTTTCATACAAAGTTTTAGCATTATGAAAATATTCTATGATTTTTTATAGATATTGATAGAATTTATTTTATAAAAGAATACAAGAAAATTTACTGTTAAATTTGTTTAATATATACATAGAATAATTAAAAAAGTTCCATTCTCAAGGCAAGTAAATTCTCAGACTTGATTAACAATTTAGTCAAAATCAAAGCTAATTAAAGTGGATATTCAAGTTGTGTTACTTAGTAAAACAAAATCAGAATACTACTCAAATTATAAAATTAAATTAAATAACAAAGAGAATTTAAGAAATATCTTTTTAAACTGTGAAATTCCCTTTCTTTTCAATAACCCACACACAATTATCACTTTCCATATCATTACGCTGAGCAGTTGGAAAATTTTTGGATGGCACTTTAGGTGGCGCCAAGAAAAATCTCGATATAGTACTCAAAACATGTACTCATACTCGTACTCATACACATGCTCATACGCATACTCATACTCAGACTTATATAAATTCTTGAAAATGCAACAACTGAAATTAGTTTTGTAAATGAATTTCAATTTTGTACTTGAATATTCACTACCGGCTGCGTCCATCTTCTGTTTTGGGGCCCGGCTTTGGGTGTCTGTCTGTCTGTCTGTCACTCTCTTACTATATTTTGTCTATTTGTCTTTCAGACTGTCTCTGACTTTGGCTTTGACTGGTTGGCCTGGCTTAGTTGCAACTCATTGTCAAGTGAACTTATCAGAGTTGAGAAAAAAAAATTTGTTCGAGTTGACGTTTGGAGTGCCATCGAGTCGGTGCTTGATTTGTTTGGAGTTGTTTGAATAGGGACCACCAAAAAGTCATTGAATGAAATGAAGAACGCCGTAGATACATTTATCTATTTGTGTATAAAGATGTGTGTATGGTGTGTGTGTATTTTGATTTTGTTGTGGCTACATTTGCTCTGTTGGCTGGCTTTTTAAGTATTTTGTTATTTGATTTCTATCAAAGTTAATAATGAAATTGGTAAATCGCGTTTTCGGCTGTCGATTGCCGGTTTTTGGGGTTACTTTTGTCTGTGTGTGTGCGATTGTGCGTGTGTGTGTACGGGTGCGGGTGCGGATGCGAGCTTTAACTGGGACCTTGAGGTCTTACCTTTATACAAAAGATTTAATTTGCGATATCCATTGGGTACAGCCGAGTATAGAGTATTTGAAAATGTATTTGCATAAATAATAATTTCTCAATTTTATTTGCTTAACTTTGTTTTGCACTGTGTTTGGCACTTGTATCTTTATATTAACGAACTTTTATTCAAACAATTAATATTTCAATTACTATTGAAATATTTTGCATAAAGATCTTAACTCTCAAATTGTTTTTTTCTTTCCTCTTTGCTCTTTCTTCTTTTTATTTTTTGTATTTTGCACAATACATTTATTTATTTATTTGATATTCAGAGATTTTTGCATTGCATATTCATGGGTTATCTCACAAACACATTGATTTTACAGTGTAGCTCGACCAGATTTATGGGGTTGCTAAGCGACGAATCATTTGCAAATCTAATGACTCTCTCTCTCTTGTGTCTCACATAATAACAATTATCATATCACTGAGCACTTGACACTTATGTTTCTTGATTGGAAGAAAAGAACGCAACGTAACGATTCACCAGTTTTAAACTCGATAGTCGATAACCGATACACGACGACGATGACCATTACTGAATACAGTTCCGACGGCTTTAAGTCGTCGTTATTATTGTGCTTTACTGGCTTATGGTAAATCCGTTCAGTTCGCCCAACAATACTCTCTGTGTAGCCAACCGTGTAGAATGCGCGCGTGCACCTTTCTGTGCGGATCACCGAAGCGACACAGAAGCAGCAAACTTGATTTCGAAACAGGTAAGGTAGCTTTCGTTCAGTTTCAGCTCAAGAGCTCCCACACAGGCTCAGCTTGAGGCTGTGTGTGTGCGTGTGTGTGTGTGCTTGTGAGTCGATTCACCCAATGCGGTTGGCGATCATGCACTGAGAGAAATAGTAAGCCGTTTGATTAAGGCGGAATAAATAAATATAATTAGTTACTAAATTTTTTTAAGTTGTAGTTAAAGTTAAGTTATTTTAGAAATTTTTAGATAGACATTTTATTGAATATATTAAATGAATTTAATATTACAAATTTATTTATGTATTAAGTGCCGACTAGTGACAATTGTGTGTGAATTATAAGTTAACAATTAACTTAGTATATATTGTTAAATATAAATAATTTATTGAATATCCAATAAAATGGTATATTTATTATTTAATATTTATTTACATAAGGAGACATGTTACTAAAATTTACAAATATATTTAACCGCTTCTGAAATATACTTTATGGGTCATAAATAATTTATTTTTCTCGACTAATTAATGTCTTCTATCTAATAGTTTATTAATAAATTTATAGTTTTCACACCGTCATTTAAATATTTGCCTAAACACTCGACCTTTTTCTAGCAGTGTAAACGCACGATCTTGCCCAGGTACTCAGGCACACACACACTTAGCTAGCTGACCAATACAGCAAGCGCAACAACTCTATTGTTGACGCCCCTTTAGGCAGCTACACAGGCACACACACACACATAAACACACACGTTCATAGACCAGGTATTTTACTTGTTGTCTGCTGTTGCTGGCTCTCGTAATTCTCATTAGCTGCTAATCTATTCAAATTAGCCATAAATCAATTAAGTTTGCATTCGTTAAGCCACAATGACTACTGTGAAGACTGTGAACAAAATTATTCACATGAAGTATTTACTCAGCGAATTATCTGATAGAATCCGGAATTAGTTTTAGAATGCATAATTCTCCGTAATAACCAATACTTAAGAAGCTGTTTTGCGATCTGTTGGCAACTCTGTACGGTCTGCCTGTGTGTGATGTGTGTTTGTGTGTTGCTTTAATGCTGCTTGCTGATTGGTCGGCGTTCGTTAAGCTCTGTTCAGAAACTATTTACAGTTGTTGATTTCTTTTGTTGCTTTGTTTTCGCTTTTCACAACAAATGACAGTGAATTTGTGTGCGAACCAATCACACGACGAATTCGCTTCGTGCGTGTAAGTGTGCGTATCCGTGTGTGTGTCTGACTGTGTGATGATTTATGTTTGTGTTGTGCTGGCTTTTGATTGCGTTTAATTACTTAATT
This sequence comes from Drosophila acutilabella, assembly GCA_035046005.1. Classification (NCBI taxonomy): domain Eukaryota; kingdom Metazoa; phylum Arthropoda; class Insecta; order Diptera; family Drosophilidae; genus Drosophila; species Drosophila acutilabella. Next base: position 40,568 of record JAWNOK010000104.1, on the reverse strand, counting down.
AAAATGGCGCTAATAGGCGGGTATGTTTATTTTTAACACTTACGTGTTTCATAAGTAAATAATAAATAATTTATTGCTATTTTTGCAAATAATGAATACTAGATAATATAACTTATTGTTTAATAAATGAATACTAATACCTTTGCTTAAATGACATATAATATATAAAAGTGTTATCTATAGAATATTTGTAACTCAAATATTTAATTTTATAAAAATAAAGAAAATTCGTTTAATACATATGTTTAGATTTATTGAAACACTGATTCACATTATATTTGTTAAGTTTATGTATGACTTTACGGTAGGTATTAAAACGTTCTAAGTTCTATCAATAAATGGGATTTATAAAGTGCAGGTACTAGCTTTGCATGAATTTCTTTATTTTACGTTTAGAGCATAGAATCTCTGTAAATTTTGGTTCCTTCCTTTTATTTATAAAAATAATGTAGGATTTAAATTTACATTTCAGAGCTGGATCATATTTACTGTAAAATATAGTTGCAAATATAAATTGTTAAGTAATTTGTCTGTTTAAGAATTTAAGCTTGACAAATTTTGAAACCCACGAAGAGGTTGTTATTGTTAATTGAATTCTTTGATAAATTGAAAATTCTTTTAACCTAATTTATGGGTCTGACCCATTGATAAAGGCACGACACAAGTAAACTGTGCTGCGTAGTGGATTTTGTATGAAACTTGAAACCAATGTCAATGACTGAAAAACAGGACTCGTGTCTTTCATTTGATGGCTTAGAATTTGAGCTATCAATGAGTTGCTTGGATTACTTGGGACTTTCATAAAATGATCGGCCGAAAATTAGCATAATTCGAATGGGAAATTAACAAATCGTGCTTATGGGCGACGCTATATGCAATGCATATTTAATTGACCAAATTGGGAAATGGATTGAACACAATTTGGGTGTAAGACAGCAGACATCAAAGGGTTGAATACAAATTTCAACCTTAAATCACATTAAATGGGAGTTCAATGTGATTGAATATGGAAAATATAAAATAAAGGAGAGCAGGGCAAAAAGAAAAGGATATTTTTGACTATGTCAAGAGTCTTGAAAGAGATTTTTTTATAACAGAAAAGACTCTGGAAAAATAAAATAGAAATGATAAAGAAGCAATAAAAAATATGTTTGGTATAAGCTGACAAGCTAAAGTAGCTGGATTTGGTCATTTCTAAGCAACACTGATGAGTCATTTAGCCAAACAAATCACATACGACTCCATCGGGCGCCCTTTGAACTGATCGCGTGGCAGTGCGACAAAACTGGGGAGAGACATAGGAACGTGGTGAGTCAAACACGTCGCTTAAGCTATCAGTTGACAGTATGCATATTAAAGAGGAATACTCGTTAGTAGTGGCTAGGAAGCAAGTAGGAAGAGAGACCCACATTGTCGCCCCAAACTATTTTTGGGGCCAGTCATGGAGCGGAAGTCAGGCAGCACGCGCCATGCCCTGTACAACTCCAGTTGAGTGTGTTTGATGGCACCGATGAACTGTGCATGTTTTTGGCTTAAATTTTGAGGGCCTGCGGGCGAAATGGTGTATCGTAAAACTGGGAAGATATCAACGCCTCTCTCACACGCATTCCAATGCTCTAGTTGGTTACAAATTTGGCCAAGAGCAATCCCACGCCTATAAATACAAACCGCACGAGTCAAATGTCGTATTTCATTAGGCCATGCTAACGTTGGGTCTCAGCGGTGGCCCAGCCAACACTGAGTCTGGGCCTGGTCCCTAACTCCTAACACTCAATGCCAATAGAATTGTAAAATGGCCAGTTCAATGAGCCTACAAAAAAACTAAAACCAAAGCCAAACTCAAACGAAAACTGAAACCAAGCCCGAATTGAATTACATGAAAATGCGCATTGCGTTGCGGAAATCGTACAAACTGGTCATGAAAAATGCATCACCAGACACTCGGACGGACGACAGTCTGTCTATATGTCTGACTGTCCGCCAGACAAACAGGCTATAAAAGTTTAGTCAGACGATGACGACAGAATTCTCATCTGTATCTGAGTCTTTACCTGTATCTTTATCTGTGTGTGTGCTCTCTTCCCAGCCGGGTGATGAAAATGTACGACTTTTGCTTGCGGCGCTAAGTGAGCCCACAAAATTTGTAACTTAAGCTGCTAAATCTCATGGGTATTGCAGCTATAGAGTTTAATATGTAACACACAAAAGTGCACTACTTAAGAGTCTAAATTTTAGTAATTCAAAATAATATTTTTAAATTTCGATGTTGGCCTTCAAGCTGCAATAAAGTGAATATTAAACCTCATTAGAAGCCATTTATCTATGGAAACTACATTTTATTTAACTACTAGTTCTAAAGATAATTATTTTTTGGATCAGATGAATATTAAATTTTTTTTATAACATGGAAAATCAATAAATAAAATATATAAATTTCAAGTGAATTTCAATTAATATAATGTAAATTTTTATGTTCTGAAAAAGCACATCATTATTAGAGTTTAGCTTGTATTTTAATAACTTTTAGATTTAAATATTGAATATTTTTATTAATGACCGACATTAAATTAATTTAATTAAATTTGTAAACTATATTTAATTTATATTCTTTTATCGACTAACTATAAGTTCGTTACATCTTTAAAAGGGAATTTCCATTTCGGTTAAAAACTTTTCGACTATTAAGTCTTGTATTTAGTTACAGTTTCACACACACAAACACGCACTAAGATAGCGCAGTGAGAGGAAGTGAGCATGATAGACAGAGACAGAGCATGACAGACTAAGCCAGAGACGACCAGCGAGCGAGAGAGATCGTCTTGTTGTTGAGTGGTGACTGTCTGCTCTGTGGTCTAGAGGACCCCGGGGGGCAAACAAACTTGACCAAGTCAATTCGATGCAAAAACGGAGGACGACCAGCCGTCTAGGTGGTGTTGGCGGTGTTATACAGCTGGTGGTGGTGATGGTTAGACCGGAACGCTTGCAGTGGGGGCTAGGCTGGGCTGTGCGCACTCGCTGAAATCAATCGATTCGACATTATTATTAATTTTTCATAACTTCTGCTGGCGGCCGGCGGCTGGCGGGTTTAGATTCAGGTCCTGGTCCAGGTCCAGTGTGTAATATGGCGCCCTAAAACTCCGACTCCACCAATGCCATGTGAAACTAATCTATTTGTGCGGGCAGCAAAAAAAGGGCCGACGCCGCCGTCGTTTGTAGTGGACTGTAAACTGGTGGCTTTATTTTCTTTCTTTTTACTTTTTTGATTTTTAGCGTGTTATCTGCTATCGCTGCGCTTTGATCTTTTACCGCTTCTGCTTTGCATAATAAATTCGATATCGATGAAAACTAACTTGCAACTTGAACGATCTTTGTATATCGGTGTCTTTGAGGGAATTGGGATTTCCCGGCAATTTGTTTGGCAGCGCTTTACCAGCGCCTTTGGCCACTGCCTGCTTAATTCGATTGCCTGTGCGATTTCGGCATTTGGCTTTGGCTTTAGATTTGGCTTTGGCCTAACCATTTTATTACAATAGCATAATTTTTTACTATGCTTAATGAGTTCTGCTTTGATTAGTTTTTTCGATATTTTTTTCCCCTCTATTTTGTGGCTGCAACTTAGTTTTAGCTTTGGGCATTATTTGTTGTTTGTTGGGTGTCGTTGGCAAAGGCTCAATTTGTTGAGGTGAAACTGGAACGGGGCTCAAGTAGTTAGCATTAGCTTATTGAAATGTTGCAAATTGATTTTTCTCCGTCGTTTTGGGCAACACAATTAACTATCTATCAAATTTATTACTGTTCCATATTAAACATTAAGGAAAATTTTATGTTATGGTATATAGTAAAGTTTATATGTTTAGTAGTGTGTTTTATTTTGTTTATATTATGTTATTTAAAATTATAATTTGATGCATTTTATTATTTTAAATATTCGTTAAAATACGTTCAAGCAGTATTCACTGCTTGTTTGCAGTTTTACTGCTTGTTTAATGTACTGTTCGGGTGCACTGCTTTGTTTACTGCTTATTGTTTCATAGCGATGACCTTTGCAGCATATGTAAATCAGCCACTCGAAGACTGGATGCTATACCACCTCGACCGTTAAATTCAAAATTTTAATTTTTCGTTCTAAAGTTCGCATTTTGGATTAAATTTCACAAACTCCAAAAATAAAACAATTTGCTGTTTGAGATAACGTTTCTGACACATTTAAACAAACAACTAAGGTGTATTAGTTTTTTTTTTATTACTGTGCGCGTTGTGAAATAATCGTTATCAGTATAATTATAAGTAGGTTTATGTTGGCTTCTGGGGAGCAATTAGTAGACACACAAACCTAATCATTTATATATTTAAACATGATATGAGTTCAATTTTTCGGCGCGTGTCTCTCTTTAAGCTTCTACACCTGGGCATTTTATTTTTGGTTACCCGAGAGAGAGAGAGGTCTTGACACTGCTCGTGTATTTCAAGTGCCTGCATACAAAACAAAAAAAAAAGAAGGAAAAAATATTTACCAAAAATAAAGAGAAATACAAAATACATACAATTAATTTTGGTGTTTGCCTGCAAAAACCGGTACACAAAGTCTAAGCATTCTGCGCTCGGCGTTCGACAAATTGTTATTTATATTTTTTTATTGTTACATGCGCGAGCCGCTGACATGTCTAAAAATATCGGCCGGACATCTATTGATAACCGTAACAGAATGTCGTTGACTGACGCGCGATACACATGCATAAAAGCATACATATACAGCTGACATTATTTTGGCAAGCGAGAAAATAAATGTCATTCATATTTACACATACCCTACACTCTGCGAAACGGGTATCTTTGGGTTGCAAATAGTTTCACTGATAGAATAATAGAAAATATTTTGCTGATATAACTAGTTACTTCTTATCTAAGTTTATTTTAATTAAATTTAGACAATTAAATGGGTTCGAACATTTTTTTTTGACTCTTTGCTAGGATTTGTTTTTTTTTTAAGTCATTCATTAATAATTTAAGAATTACACGACAATTATGTAGTTGTCTGATTTGTTATCGGGTTTGGTTTAGAATAAAATGCCGAAATTGTAGGGTATTTAAGTGTCGTAATCTGTAGAATTTTGTTCGATAAACACTTTCCTGTTTTTGTACGTTTCGGCAATGGCCATGTGCTGCAGAGAGGGGCCAAGTGTGGGTGGCTTTTGGGGATTGGCGCGTGTTTGATTTGCTTGCAAAAACAAAAAAAAAAACCCGAAAAAACAAATTTTTGCCGCTGTCTGATTACGCACTTTTTATGGTCATCATATCTGTTATGCTTATAACGCGTTTTGCATTGACGCAAACATTTGCGCGAGGCAGTCAACCTACCACGCCCATTTTCCGGGCGACTATCCTGGCCAACATCTGGTACGTTGCAAGTTAATTTTTCATTTGGCTGGCAAAACTTTTACAGCAATTTTGATGCCATTTTAGGCAGTGGAATGACTCAAACCTCAAATTCCCCTTCTCCTCTTTGCCCATTTCTTACTCATTTACATATTATAACTGCTCCATTTTGCTTTGTCTACTTATCAGTCTCTTTCTTTGTGTGTTTGGCCTCACACGTGTTGGCAATTGAATCTGAAAAGTGTCTGCCACTAAGAAACAACAATAAAAAGAAGAGAAGAAAAAAACACCCACGAGCCCATTAAAATCACACATAGACATCGGAAGAGGTTGAGGTAGGCAGTGCGAATGAAAGGAGAAGAGGCTAAGAGTAAGAGAGTGAGAGACCAAGAGAGTGGGGAGAGAGAGCAGCTGATGATTGTCGACAGGCGACTCATGTGTTATGCTAATTTCTTTTTTATTGTTTCGCAACGCTTTTTGCATTTGTGTATTTTTCTTTGTGTTAGTTTTGTTTGCATCGTTTTGGGTTGGACAAAAGCATCGAAAACCGGAAATGAGACTAGCTGCCGTGTTTACCGTTAGACGTTGTACTGCTTCTTCTTAACCTATCCGCCAAACGCCTTTGGCATAGGGCATTGAATTACCTTTTCATTAGCACGCGCAACGCACATCAACCGAGAGAATCTAACACAACATTCACACCCACAAACACTAACAGCAAAAGCCACACACACACAAACCAAGCCACACAGACTCTCACACACACATTTAAGAAAGGAAAAAAGCAATCGGCCGTAACAAAATTTCCGACACGTGCGACAAAATTGGCTAAGAGAACAGAGCAAACCAAAACTGAGTGCGATAGGTAGAGTAGAAGGAAGGGAGATCCAAAGAAAGGGAGGCGACAGATGTGCCAAACAAAAAGTTTAATGTTGCTGGCAACATTTCTCTTTGCTTTTCACAAGTTGTTGCCAACATTTCAGATGTTTGACAGCCGGCAAAAGAATGCGTGGGCGGTTTTGACTTAAATGTGTGTCAATAAATGGCCAAGATTAGATTGAATGTTCCAAAAATAGTTGAGCGAAATGTCAGATGATTGGTTTATACAATTCATTCAATTTTTAGCTGTGCTGATAAAGTTCAAGATTGGAACGTGTTTATTCAATAAACTAAATGTATAAATAACCCATAAATACTGTGATTAAATCAGCTCATGTTATGTATTTAAAAAAAAAAAGAAGAAATATAATAAAAATGAGTTAATTTATTTCCATTATTGACTCATTAATGATTTAATGTTATGTTATAAAATATTTGTGTGGGCTACAGTAGTTCATTATTCAAAATATATTCAATTATTTGTATAATAAGAAATACTTGTTCATTGCATACAAACATTTGCATCAGCTGCGGCCAAAACGTTTCTGACACACGCGTGGGGTGTGCGAAGCAATGTCTATTTAAACGACGCGCAGCTGACAGCGCGGCTTCATTCGGCATTGCGCTGTCGTTCCATGCGCTTCGTTGTCAGAGAGATTCGTTAAGTTCCGAAGCTTGAAAAGCTGCAAGCACAAAGCATTTTACGTATTTATTGTTTTGTGTGTGCGTGTGCTGTGGGTTCGTGTGTGTGTATTTGTGTGTGTGTTGGTACGTGTGCAGCTGTGCTAGTGTGAGTGCTCGTGTCTAAAGCGTAACGAAAGCGAAAGTTTTGTAGTGCGCGTGTTGCCAGCAGCAGCGACGTCTATCCCCTATGATTGCACACACATCGTCGCCGCAGTCGCAGTCAAAGTCTCAGTCGCTGTCGCATTCGTCATTTTTGTTGTTGGTGGTCTTACTGTTAGCGTTGTCGCTGGCGCTGCCGGAGTTGCTGTCTACCTAGAATTGATTAAAGGCGTGTGAAAACAACAAAAAAGCTCATTAGTTTCAATGAGCGCGCAATAAATTAAATAAAACGTGTTTATGCTGCCATACTCACCGCATCGCTCGCTCTCTCTCTAACACTATCTTCATCTCGATCTCTGTCTGGGGTTTTTGTCGAGTGCGTGCGTCCAAGCTGCATCAATTTTTGCTCGGCAACAAAGAAGCCAAACAGCTGTTAAGCGACAACAGTACTAATCGCCATCATTCCAACGACATTTATTGTTAAACGCCTTTCAAACAACCAACGGGTAAGTCACATACAAAATAAATTGGCACATAAATCTTCTAGCATTAACCCCCCGCCAACGACCCCGCTCAAGAGCAGCCAACTTAGGCCTCAACGAAATAAAAGGCCACACGTGTCGCCTGTTAAAATTGCATGTCACCAGCGACGACGTTCAATATAGCAGAGAGCTTTTGGCGTTTAGTCTGCCGCGTTCTCTCTCCATCTCTCTCTCTGTCTTTCTCTCTTTCCCACTCTCTACCACTGACGATTATCATTACTGTGTATATAAATGTGTGCATTGAAGAACTTTGAGCCTTTGACGCGTTCTCACTTTCTGCCCTTGCCATTAGCCAAGCAGCATAGTTCAAGTCAACTTTCCTGCTCTTCATCCTTCCCAAGGTCGGTTGTGTTTGTGGGTGTGCTACCTAATGTGTATGTCTGTGTCTTACTTGGCTGCTGACGCATAGTTTTTGGCCTTTGGCCTTTTGCTTGCTGCAGCTCTTAGCTTAGCGGTGATTGCACTTGCCCAACTGGCGCACATGGCGTATGCGCACTATTGATTTCTCAACTCACACACATACAATTAAAAAACTAGCTGATTTTGCAAACTAAACAAACAGTTGTGTAAATAACGAAATTCAATTGAAATGTGAGAAAGTCATTTTCTGTTTATTTTGAAATTTAAGATTTGTTTTCATTTTTTTTTTTATTTTTTTTTGTAATTTAACCTTTTTTGCATTTGCCTGTGTTTATTTACAAGCACATATAAAATGAAACAGCTTTTTTTTATTTGAGTGGTTCCTAGAAATACTACTCGTACCTATGTCAATGGCCGGGGCGTTCCCAATAGCGGACACACACACGCAAGCATAACAGAGTTCTCAATGGAAATCGCCGCTCGCTAAGCGGAGCGTGTGAAGAGAAACCTTCGGTATTAACCCACAAAAAAAGCAAAAGAAAAGGAGGAAAAAATAAACAAAACAAAAGATAACAAAACATAAACTCGAATTATAGCAGCGAGGTTAGGTTTTAGCGTCGTTTCAGCAGAAAAACAGAATCAAGCTTTGACTTTGACAAAAAGCATATTCAATTCGTCCAGCGACTTTTGTTTGTTTACTTATGTGAATCAATTCCATTGTTTTGATTCGACTTTGATTCTCACAAGCGCTGCAATTGCTTTCAACAGCTCTTGAATAATACCTAATTCAAAGTAAATAAGTTTATAAATAAACCATTCGAAAATAAATAAATACAGAATAAACCGACTTAAAAATGCCACATAAAATCCATGTACTATTAATCTACTTTAATTACTTGTACTGAAAAACACGGTGGCTCAGTTTTTGGAACCTAAAGCACCGATATATGGGTTACCTTGAATTTATTTATATATTATACTTACTTTGTCAAAAAATAACTGGTTCAGTATTTCTCCCTGCGCATACGTAATATTCTGATAGAAAATTGCCTTAAATTAATCAAGCCGGAAGTTCCAAAAATACTCAAAAACTGTAAGCTTATCGTGCGCTTCTTTGAATTATTAATTTGGCATATTAATAGCGATTGGGCGACGACCTATACATTACACCCCATATATTGGTGTACATAATTATGGACTTACAATTTGGGTTTCAACGCGTTGCGCATTAAAACTTCAAGATTAAGCCAAAAAAAATAAGCAAAAGAAATACATTATAAAAAGCCACCATTAATATAAACAAACATCAACATCAACAGCAATAACAATAACAATTGACGCTCTCTGTTCCCAATTGTGTGGACTGAGGGGAGAGTAGCGGTGTCAGTTCGGTTACCCCACCAGCAACACGTGCGTCGATAATTCAATAAAAACAACAAGAGCAATTTACTCACACACACACGCACACACCTCGCGCGCTCTCTCTCTGTCTCGTTCGTACACAATGAGACAACAGCATAAAAATTCATTAACATATGTGAGCGCATTTCTGTATCAGTCGCTGCGTGTGTATGAGTGCGTGTGTCTATGACTGTCTCTGTGTCTGTGAATAGCTGTGATTTCGTTGTGTTTGCCTACCCAGCGAACAACATTTTTTTTTGCAAAAATCACGCAAACTATTTACGCTGCTCACACGTCCGCTAGACTTTTCAGGGACTTGAAAAAATACGTTATTTTTTTTTATCGAAAACTTTACATTAAAGCAAACTTATGTAAAAACTTTATTTATCGTTTTTTTATAAAATATTTTATTTACAACCCGCAGAAACTGTAACAACCGAAACCGCTTTGTAATCTTTATGTTTTCTAAAAATTCTTAACTGCTCAATGTTAAACCAACAGTATAAAAACATGTACTTAGCCGATAATTCTGTAAATGAAATTAGTTCTTGTCTGAAATGTTTCTGCATTATCTCCTGTTTTTCTAATCTATCCGATTTAGCTACAACTGGGTAATTTAATTGTGACTCGCTCGTTTCTCAACCTTCGCACTCTTCGCTGCCCGCAAGAGAACCACAGACACACACCAACATAGAGTCCGTCTGTCTGTGCCAAGCTCGTGGCAACGAAATTATCGCCATTTCGCTATAGACATTGCCGTTGCCGTCGCAGTCGTTGTCGACGTCGCTGTTGCTAGCGGGAGCGTGCGGGTCCGCGTCACTGACTGCGATTGAATGACAAAGTCTTTTTAATTTATGCAGGCAACTACAAATTAATTCGCTTTTTCGTTTTAGCTTTTAGTTTATTTTTTTTACCGGCTCGGCTCCCACACGTGTCTGTCATTGCTTTATCTGACTGCCTGTGTTTGTATATCAGTGAGTGTTTTTGAAGTTGTGTGAGCTGATATTTAAATGTAACAAACAGCTGTTGTAATGGTGCCATAAAAGCTAAATTCGATACATGCGTTTGTAGTCACTGACAAACGGTAGCAATAATCATAAAAAATTCGCTAATTTTCAATGGTACAATTAATTTATTTTACAGGTGAAACTTGATATGAATGGGGTTGAAATAAAACAATCAATTTATTTTGTATTAAAAGGTTTGACATTTGAAAAGCGCGTGCTACAGTTTTGAAAAGGATATAATAGACGTATATTTAATGATTGCAAAAACATTTCAAGTCTGTCTCTTACCAAACCCTCTTGTGCTACTACGCATTTGTTTTTATTTCTCTTTGCCCACGTTTTATTTAGCAAATATCTTATAAAAAAACTTTTTAAATAAACAGAGTGAACGAAAAAACCCCAAGTTGGTCGTAAAAACCAGCAACATCCTCTATGCCAAATGACTTTCGTATGAGTAATAATTTTATACATTTGAATAAAGTAATTTTTTTGAGCTCGCAATGCGAGTCTAACTATTAATTCAAAGTTCACACGCGGCTATATATAAGATATATACATGTGCTATATATATCAGACATTAATCTTGAAAATTAATGGCAAAAACTACAACAAAGAAACAGCGGCAATTGCAACGATAACTACTAAAGCTAATTGTTGACCCAATAATGCGAGTCACACGCGGGACTATTTGTAACTGTAAATTGCCACACGCGCGTGGCCATTGCCATTTTGTTTTATTTATGTATGTGTGAGTGTATGTGCAAGAGAGTCAGTGGAGCAGCAAGTTCGCAAAGCCAGCTAGCTTGACTCTCTATTAACTTGATCCGCGTCTTACCGGTTGCACTTGTGACAAAACACATACTCACATCTAAATAGGTACATTGTCAACGCATTACGATGACCGTCGACCATAAAATGTCACACGTGCCGCTGTTTTTTTATGACAATATAGGTAAAGTCATAGCCCAGACACTAAACGGTCTTTGAGTCCGTCTACTACCCTACAATTCTTGTGTGCAATAAAATTCAGTAAGCTTTCAGATAAAATATTATGAGGTGTTCCACGTAGAGCTGAGATAGGCAATTTTTTGTTATTTCAATTATTGAGGCAGCTTAATGATCATTCAAGTAGATGACTGAGTTGTGTTTACTCTGTTGTGTGTAGGAGTTTTCTCTTCCAAGAGAGAGGGTAGTCAATTCAACTTTGTTTTTTCTTGGAGCTGAAATCACATAGCTACCATTGAAAATATTTTAGTTGATTGCATTAACTTATAAAAACACATTTAAGAACACAAAGAACTTAATGAGTTTTTAAGCTTAAAGAGGTTTAAATTTCAATGGCAGGGTATTTATTAGTCGATTCTTTTTTACCGTCTGAAGTTGGCATTGTTATTGTTGGTATTTTGGCTAATTTTATGGTTACATTAGCGAATTATTTTTGCTGTTGTTCGCAGCAGAGTTAAGGCAAACATAAATTAAACAGACAAAGTCGCAGCCCCTGTTCCAGTTCCAGTTCCACCATGATGACGCTAATGGCGATGATGAAGATAATGACGACGCTGGTAATGATGATGATGAGCAAACAATAATAAAAGCAAACACACGCGCCGTTTGTGGCTGCCTTTTGTTTTCATGGCACAAGCATGGCCTGTGGTTATGTCTGTATTTTTCCAAAGTTGCAGCACTTACTGAGTCACAAAGATTTTTGGCCAGAATAGCCTAAGATAGCTCTCGTTGTAATTTGAACCTTTGCCCAATACAGTCAGCGATTCTGAGATATAAACGCAGGCTTGGTTTATCAAGTCAATACTTTAAATAATTCTAATATTTATGGGATCTTTTAATTTTATTCCAGTATCGAGCAATAAAATCGTCTGGCGTGTCGGACAAACCCATAAAATTTTGTTGCCAAATTAAATAAATACACAATATTACATTTACGGCTGCCATGTGTCGCATTCTCAATGAGTTTTGCTTAGTTTTACAACAGCTTTTAAACGGAAAATTTCTCAATTTCATTTCGGTTCTGTGTTGTGCATTTTTATCAATCGAACTTTCTTGGAAATCAAAATTCATGGTATGTTTCCCATTCCCAGCTGCTATCTATAATTTTGGAAAATGATTCATAATTTTTTTGAGTCATTTTAACGTCTAATAGTTCAAGTTTCCAGCCACAAAGCTCAATTAATTATAAGTTAGATATTAAATATATTTTAAATAAATTGTATTAAACAGAACATGCATAGAAAACCCATTAAAGCTTATATTAAATACAAAGATAAAAGATTTCCTTCCTGTTCTCAAATCTTTTTGTTATTGATCTACCTTCGTGTCGTAGATAAATCTGAAAGTTACATCATGAAAGTTCATTTGTTTGCCTCAAGTTTTTATTTAAGTCTATTATTGTTTGTTGTTTCAAACTATTTTGTAATAGCGCGCAAAAAGATCGTGGGTGTGCCACGGGCGGAAGTAATGCGACATTGAGTATACGCCCCAATGCACCGCATTTGCTACACGTGTCGGCCAAGTTTGTATAGCAGTGTGTAACAATATGTGTGTGCCTTTGTAAATGTAAATAAAATTGTAACATATGCTAAACTAATTAATTACGTTAAATGTTTCGCATTTTATGATGTGCCAATTAAACGAGCGAAATAAAATTCTCGTGTCAACACAATAACCTAAACGATCCAACATTCACAAAATTTACCATCCCCCATTGATTCTCATTCAAATTCACATTTATACTGATTAGCGTAATACTTGGGCCATTAAATGCGTTCGTTCAATCATTAAGATCGATATAAATTAATGTCAAACTCCAATTAGTTAACAAAACGTCTTAAGATATCTTTGGGGTAACATAATACGTCATACCAAATGTTTAGAAGCTAAAAGTGAATGTTACATTTAATGGCTTACCACCTATTGTGTTTGATTTGTGATTAACAAACGAATCAATTTCAACCAATTCGAATCGAACTTTGTGTCATGTTTCGCATTTGCATTTTATGAGTTTCCAGAGAACTTGTATGGCAGTGGTTAGTTTTTATTGCACTTTAAAAGACAGAAATGTTTAGCTAATTTAATTGTTTATTGCTTACTGTATTTGCTGGCATGTGGCATTCATAAAAGGTGGAAAATAATTATTTCGTTGTCTGTTCGTTTTGACTATAAAACAATGAAAGGTCTTTGTGCATTTTCTCATATTTTGTTTACATTTCCCTTCAAAATATTTTCACTTATTTTCGTTTCATTTGACATTTGTAAATACAAAGCTGTCGACGGCTCACAGACAGTGCCAATAAGTGTGTTTTCTATTTTGACAGGAGTATTTGGAAATTTTAAAAATATCGGGAATTCAAAGAGCGTCTAATGAAGTGGATTTGTTGGCTAAAATAGAGAAGAAGCAAATATAAGTAATCATAAAAAATGTATTTATAACTAAGAGTCATAATCGCATAAATGGCAAAGAGAGATCAGCAAACATAATTATGTGGATTGGACTTTACTCGACTAGTCTAGACTTTAGAAATTGTTATGGCTTTACTTTCAAGTACTTTATTTTGGCCAACCGAAATAGTTGTGATCATGCTGAGTTCACCTGATTTCCTAGTCTTTGTGTAATTAGTGTCTAGGTAGGTAATGCCAAATTTAATTCTGATAAATACCTGATATATGGCCTACCTGGGGCATAATCAAATACCTACTTATAAGCTCATATGTTTATTTTTATGGTTGAACGTACTTTTTGCCCAAGTTTGACGTGCTCGTTAGGTTCGGTGGTAAGTAAATAAGTCTCAGGCCTAATTAATAGCGTTGCTGCTGCTGTCACAATTTTTTTTTTCTTTTTGGTTCTTTCTTTTTTTGGGAGGTGTTCGAGTTGTGCTTCTCTTTAACGAGCTGCTGTCTGCTGGAACCTTTCCAAATGGTGGCTATGAGGGTGTTTGTGGGGACCTTCGGGGTTGGGTGGATATTGCGCGTGGCTGCCTTTTGTTTGCCCAATGGCAAAGCAATTGGGTCATCGTTTGGCACACGTGTGGCTCGTGTAATGTTTCGCTTTTTCGCTTTTTCGTTTTTATTTGTTTTGCTTGTCACCATCATAAATTTTTATCGTCTAGCTGGCAATTGAATTGCCAATACTGCACACACTTCCCAAAAACCCATAACGCTCCCTCTCAGCATTGTGTTAGTAACCAAGGCATTGTTCAATACATATTCGCATTTCCGACTTTGTTTGGCTTCTGATGCTATCAGACATTTCTGTTTCTAGCTATGTTTTTTAAGTGTTGCACAAAGTTTTGGCACGTTTAGTTTATCTGCAGACTTGTCTATAAATTATTACGGCGCATGTTTATTGTCTTAGCGGTGTTTTATGTTTCTTTTTTAATTCAATTTTTTTCTCTGAATATTTTAAAAGATAACAAGGAAATTAGCACTTTATTGTTGTATAAATTTGTTTATTTTGTTCTCATAGATATTTTTAAGCAAAGAAAAAGATGCAGATTGAATATGTATAGGAACACGCAATAAATTTAAAATACTGTGGAAAATTAACAGAAATTTGCCAAGTTATAAAAAATGTTGAAAGAAATTCATTTTAGAGCAGCAGCCATTTATTTATGACTATAGCATATCGAATGGGAAATTTAATAAAAATTACAAATTCAGGCAATAATGCCCACTGTGGCAGCACACAAACCGAACGGCAAAACCAAACAAACAGATTTAAAGTAAACAACGTAGACCTGCAGTGGAATTTTTTTATAGTATTGTTATTTCTTTTACCTGAATTGTTGAGAATTTTTGGTCGGGAACGGCGCCTACATTGTCGTTGCTCTTGGGGTTTTTGTTATTATTATCTTTGTTGTGATTGCTCATGATACGCGGCACGTGTAGACGTGTTAGATAAAACGAAGATGACAGAGCATGGCATAAATGAGCAACTGATTAAGACGGCGTGTGCATATCACGTATACGTATAGAAGGCAAAAACCTGTGAAATAGTTGCAATTGCTAAATATTGTGCAAAGTAATTAAGGAGTGCTAAAATTTTAAGCAAAATACTTTGTATTTCTGAGAAAAAAGTAATCACATTAGGTTTCTAGTGACGCCACTCTGCTGACACTTAGGCTTGTATGATTGGAAGCATTAAACACGCACAAGGTTGTCATACATTTGCATAAATTCATAATTGTTACCAATTGAGCAAAATATTGCCACTTGAGCTTCCACTCACATGCTAAACTAATGTTTCAGCTAATGAATGAATTGTTAACATTTAAGAATCACAATATGAGCAGTCAGATATACGAATTGTATACAAACTTAAAGGCCAATGTGTGTCGGCATTTAAGTAAATTAAGCCCAAGTGCAATATAAAACGTTTTTCATGACTTACGTGCAAAACATAAACAAGAAAGGCAGACGACTTGGCTGCTTAATGTGCGTTTACCTCCATCTCTTTACTCCTTTTGCTCTCTTGCTGTCTCCTTTGCTCTGAGTGTGTGTAGTGCAGACGTCACAAATGTCATATCATATGCATGGCAATGGCTTTTTGTTGTTGTGGCTTTTGCAGTATGTATATATGTATATATATATGTCTATATACTTATATGTATTCGCTGTCCCCCGCAGCGTAACATGTACAGCAAATAAACTTCAAAATGACAACGCCTTCAACGGCAAACTGCAAAAGCCCGAGAGTTTCTTGAACTTAAACATTTTTGTATATCTTTTTTTTTGTTACTGCTGCGTTGACAATAACAATTTCAGTTGGGTTCGGTTGAGGCTCATTTCTGGTGCCATTGTCTGGAATTGCCGGAGCTCTAGAAAAGTAATTGCCCTGAAAACGCCCCAAAATGCCCCGAACACCCAAGCAATTTAAGCCACGCTATTGTACGGCCCATTTCCCGTTTTTGTCTTAGAAGTCAATGAGCTGCTATCTTGGTCCATGTCTATTGTTTCCTTGTTGAGCTGAAACTTTAACATGAATTCGACAGCTGGCGTGTCGTGATGTGTTTTTTTTTTTATGGTCGTGTCCAACAATTATTTGGCTAATTTATGCACACGCAGTGGCAGTTCTCATTATAGCCATTGATTGACATGACCTCCAGCAACGACAGCAGGTAGCTACTAGCCGGTATCTGGTAACAGGTAAAAGGCAGCTACAGGTGATGGCATAAGCGTGTTTCAAATTGTTTGAGAACACTTGATTCATGTAGCACAGATACACAAATACACACGCACAGACACAGTTCAACTTACACAGACAAACTCACTCCACTATTTGTACAGTTTTGTCTACACGTGTATCTCAGTTTGCGAGTGATTCAAGTTAATAATATTCATACCCTTGCGGATATGTTAATTTTGTCAGGAAATATGTAACGAAATTATAGTGGAATGGTTGAACACTTATAGTTTATTTATTCCGAAAGAGAAGAGGTCAGTCTGACAGGCAGTTTAATTGCCAGTTAGTCTGTAAGCAACAAAGTTTTCTTTAATAAAATGTGTAATTCTTTATCAAGTAAGGCTTGAGTGAGTTCAAAAGTTTTTTATATTTCAAAAGTCTATAATTAACCAATTATGGTCAAAATCGGACTACCTAATCATACAGCTGTCTCTCTTAGGGGATATCACATAAGCTGTTTACAATATTTATTTAGTTAGCTTTTGGATGTTTTCTTATCTGAGGACTATATTTACTTATATGACTAACTGCAGAAGGTGACTCTTGACTGAGCTAAGAAAAACAATATAAAATGCTTGAAAAACATCTAAATTTAGTTTCTTATTGCTTAACTTCCTATCTACATGCTCTTAAGCTAACACTGTGTGCTATATATTTAAGGTTACTTCATGCTAAATATTTAGTCAGAGTATTCAGTAATCGACTAATGGAAATATACAGTTTTGGCTCTATTTCGCATGCCCGTATCATTTGTTTATGACTCAGTTCAGCTCAAAAACTTTTTGCCACCTTCCCGCTGTCCGACCGCTCGTTCCCCCTGCTCTACTGGTAGCGTCTAGACCCAGCCAGAAATGACCAGAGCTGAGGGGATATAAAAACAGCGCGTGTACGTCAAATATGCCATTGGGGCAATTCGTTAGGCTTGGCATACGTTACGCTTTTTTGGTTTTTGTTACATTTTTATGGCAAGAGAGGGAGGGTGGATGGCCAAGATGATGATGATGGCTTAGCCATGGGTTCTAGAGAGGTTCGAGAAAAGTGTCTAACATGCGAATATTACCGGATGTTGAATGAAGGCAAAAGGCATAAATAATAAAATGTAATTTCAAGCTATGCATATTGGCACATCAACAACAATTCTGTTGGCATTGTGAAATCCGCTTAGCTGACACGCCCTCACGGTTGTATGGACGCCACCACCTGCTTGCCCTCCCTCTCCTGCCACTCCCACAAGTACTTTAAATGAAAATGCCTCTAAGAGGCCGCGATGCCGCACACTTTCCAAATGTAATTACACTCAAGAGATACACGTGCCGTCAACAACACTGTTGTTGTTGTTGTTGTTGCTGCTGCTTTTGGGCTTTTCAATTTGAATTTGACTGCGTCTGGCTCTGCCTCTGCCTGTGGCAGCGACTCATCTGACTGAGACAACAATAACAAGAGAAGAAAACAAAACTGAGACTTGAGCACTTGAGAGAGTTTTGCATGCGCGCCAAAAATGGTTGACTATCGATATACATTCTCGTATTTACCTATATATATCTGTATATACGTGTATATGTATTCTATGGGGAACTGCCACATCGATTGCTTTTTTAAGTTTGTTTACCTCTTGCGAAATAGTCCCTTCAGCAGCTCGCGCTAATATAAACATAGTATTTGGTCATGGTCTCGCTAAGCTTAGATTTGGGGCATGGTTAATGAGCTCCGACTGAGCTGGGACAGCCAACAACATCAAAATAAGAAGAAAATAATGTTTTTGGCTTCAAATGACAGCTTTGTTGGTGTTCCGTCAACGTTTTTGGGTTTTGGGAATTCAGGGCACCGTTACTCAAGGGCAATACCTTGTTTATCTTTCGGAATGACTAATGTACAGCAAATTCAAAGAGATTAAATGGAATGATAAATAATATTTGCTTTATAATAAAGATGTTTTGCACAACTTACGAACTAATACTACACCGCTGTGCACCGTGTCAACCGTTTGAGTAATGATTCCTAAATATACAATATGAATTAATCTACACATTAAAAGTCCCACAGCGTTAAAGGTCTGAATTAATTTGCTGTTACAAAGATTGTATTCCAAATGTATAATAATTGGCCTAGATGCAAATCAACAGTTTTACTAATCTGTTAACACGACTTGATGTAAAATTAAGTCATTGTAGTAAAACATGAGGTAATCAAATGTAAGATAGCCGGATTGCCTGTTTTGTTAGCCAGTGTAATTTCTGGCACGTGCAAAATTAGTAATCACTTTTAATGCTCTCCTTTGCTGCTGCTGCTGCTGTGGATGATGATTTCATCAGCAGTCAGACAAACTCACGCAAAAGCGCAAATAATTGTTTAAATAAGTTGATTGAACTCACTACAATATTATTATTGAATTATTTTTGTTACTGTTGGCAAGCGGGCATGACATTTCGACATCAACTCAATCAATCAATTAATCAATTTGATGGTCAATTAATTTTGCATTTTTCTTTCACATTTTTTGTGTGCTTGCAGTTCCCAATGGCGCCCACCGTCTGCTCGGAAAAAAAGGTCCGTGTAGCAGGCATGAAGGAGTCGCGTAGACGTGTCAGCATGGGGGTGGCTCAGTCAAATACTAACACTGTTGGAGCCACACAGAACAGCGCTGTTTTGAGCTATGGTGAGTTAAGCAATCGACAGCTACCACGTGGCGTATACGTAACACGAGTCACATGTGTTGTAGTTGTAGTGGAAGTTATACTTGTCGTTGCATCTACTGTTGTTATGCTTGTTGTTTGTAGCTGTTATTTTAAGCCATTTGCTAGATGTGCTCACGTTACTTCAACATGTTTAATTAATTTATGTAAACTTGGCCAAGCAAACGCTGCAGTATTGACCAGCTTCGCTCCATTGCAACGTGCCCCTTTTAACAGAGTGGCCACAGTTCACTGTTCACGTGTTTCCTGCTTCAAATTTCTGCATGTTGCTGCTGTGTGTTTTAGCACGCGACCTTGTTATGGTAACAATTTGCGTCAGCAATGCAAAGTCTCAACACGACAACTCAACAGAGAGCCGTTTATAACTACTTTACCTGCCAGCAGACAGATATTTATATAAGTGTTCTCCGGCTTCAAGTGACGTTATCAGTGTGCTGGTAAAAATATATTTATTTTCTTACAAATTCTGCGATTTGTATAAGAATGACTTACTAGCTGAAAAGGCAACTTCTTGTTTATATAAATAAATCGAATTGCATACAGTTTAGTAGTTCAACTTTATGTAAACCATTTGTGATCATGGATGAGTTGCTTTCAATCATTTATCACAACATGTAACTAATTGGTCACAGGCACTAAGATTTTTCCAAGAAAAAGAAACACGCTAAATAGCTATAATGGCTGCTTCTTGTGTGAACCTAAGAAATCTGACCACAACTATTATACAGGCATTCAAATGTGATAATCAAATAATCCGCACACACAGCAAACAAATGTCGTAACCTATTTATTGTGGCACGTTATTTTCAGCTGCCCCTTTTTTTATATTTTCTACGATTTTTTTCTGTTTTTCTTATTTTTTTGTGCAATAATTTTTTTGTTGTTGTGCTACTTTCGATGGCTTATTTACAAATTTCCCACATTTGCTCGGTTGTGGGCTTTTGGCTTTTGCCGACTTTGCTTATTATTTGCCTTGTTTGATGTTTCTGCTGCTCTTGTTGCTGTCGCAACTTTTATTGGTGCCATATTCAACGCAATTCATTCTAAATGCTTTTATTTTCCTTTATATATTTATTTTATTTTTTTTCCTACTAATTCCAAGCAACACGTTAAAATGTTGAATGCTAAATGGGTGTGACGAAGCCACGTGCAGGCGCCTATGAATTATTAAATTCCCCCACTTCCCCTACGCCTCAGGCAATTACAACGTAACAGCCGGGGTATGGCACAGTGGGCGAATGTGACACATCATCAGAAATTTTTATATAATAATTATTATCGAGTTACATACATTTCTGGAGCAGTGCTATATTTATGCCCAGTGTGTATTTCATTGTAATAAAATATTTATTACAATTAATATGATATAATAATTGTAATTCGGTTTATAAAATTACATTTATTTCTGAACTGATTATAAATATATTTAATCAATCAACATCAACATACTTCATGTTGTAGTCAATGTGAATTTTCTTATGATAAAATTAATATTTATTAATTATCTGGTCTTGTCTACTGAACATCATTTATTTTGAAACTGATTTGTTATATTTATACTTGCGAAGTATTTTATAGTCGTTCAGGTCTTAATTTTTCTTTGGAAATTAAATATTTATTATGAATAATGTGTTGATATAACAATTTATTTAATAATTACTTCATCACATTTCATAAATAATTCAAAATACAGTAGAATCCGGTTATAACGACACTCAAGGGACCGACGATTTTATGTCGTTATACCCGGTAGACGCTTTAACCAGTAGGAGATCAACGGATACCAAAGAGAAGGGGACCAAAAAGCCAAAGAATTTTCGTCGCAATAACCGGAAGGACGCTTTAAGCGGAGTCGTTATAACCGGATTCTACTGTATATATAATTAACACCAAATTCGTTCAGTCTATATGTTAAAATATTATTATCACTAATTGGTTGACAGGGTATGAGCTCAGCGGTGCAGATAGCTGTTATTAGTTGCTTTACCTATACATGTGTTCACATTTTTCGGGCGTGTTTGTGTCAGTGTGCACATAAAGGTTCAGCACTTGCCCTGCTGACTTTTGTGTATTTATAGATGCTTGTTGCGGCAATAAATGACATACATTTAGAAAGCAATTGTAGATGACTTTTGTGGGCATTGCTAATGCCATGGCACCGACGACATTTTCTTTAATTAAGCATAAATAGTAACTAATTTAATGTGAGTCGACGGCACGTGTGCACACGTCGTGTTGATGCTAACGAGGCCAAAGATGTTTTCAAAAGACCTCCGATCCCAGGCCTTAGACCGCAGACTACGTATCTCAGGCCATCAGGTAGACATATGTATACATAAACGATGTTCGAGAAATAAGAAGAAAACGAACAAAATGTACTATATAAGATATAGCTACGTTTATATGTTCATTGGCGTTGCGCAGGCGAGTGCAAGTGCCTCGTGGGGAACCTCGATACTTGCATAAGTCGATGACGAACAGAAGTATTGCAGGAAGTTAGCACACTCACGCAGACACACATAACCAAGCACACGGGGTTTTAGAGGGGCATGATAGCCGCAGATACGTAAAAGTGACAACAACAGCAAACTAAAGGTATAGTAAACTGAACATTTCCGCATTAAGTTGCGCTTGAGGTTCACACGTTTTCATGCGTCCCATTGGTTTTCACATGTCTGATACGCGCACCGGGAACTGCTTACGTCTAAAGGGCAGTATCTGATGCAACAGGGTGGCACAACCACAGGGGGTCTATGCACAGAACTGAGTTGACCTATATACATAAACTGTTTGCATAGTCAATTATCTTCCCCTAAACACGATGGCTTGCCACGAGTTTTATAGTCGTATTTATTTATTATTTAACTTTATCGGTTATAAGTATTATACTATTATTAATTTTATAGTACTTTAACGCACAGAATTTAACTCAAAGTGTGTAGTTAATAATTAATAAGCAACCAAAGGCTTTTATGACACGTTATTATATTGGATTATAAATAGTACTTGTAAATGTATTTTAATAATTAATATACAAATTAGACACACTTTGATTGCGTTGAAAGTAATGTATCTAATTATTTCACTTGCAAAGCTAGAAACCTTAAGACTAATTGAGAATTGATATTTCTACAATTCTAGTTTAAATCGAAACCACTTTGTCAGTCAATTCATACATTCGCTTGCCGTACTTAGCACCTATTACAAAGTAGGCAACCTAATGCGTCATATACACACATTTAGCTGGAATCTATTGCATCTTCCCCATAACCTGCCCTTGGGTCCATACTCGTGCTCACGTTTCACTACACTGGTGCAGCGTATCGAAATACTGCTTTATTTGCACAACGCAAACAAAACGATGAATGCCCCGTATAGCCGGGTATATGGGTGCTAAAATCGACGGGTCTGTGAGCCATGTGCTCCAAGTGGATGCGTCGCAGCTGCAGCGCTGCCAACACTGACCCTGACCATAGACACTGTGCGCCGGAAGCTTTAATTGCAAAATGCTTTTCTCTGCGGAGGGTGTCGTTGTTATTTACCTTTTGCAGTTAGTGCCGGACTGTGTGTGTATGTGTGTGTGGGTATATAAGATAGTGTTTAATCCATGATTTGAGCATGCTAAGCATTTTGCTTTGTGCATGTGCTCGACTACGAGTATTGCAAATTGATGCGAAACGCGTTCAAATTGCCGATGTTGTTGTGGAACGAAGGCCTCTCAGCTGTGGTCACGTTTTGCGACACACGCGATGAACACACAAGTTAATATGGCATATGTATGTGCTGTATATATTAGCAGAGCCACATGGCCATAGATAGGCGACAATGAATTCTGATGACTAATTAACAGAGGGTATACCATGTCCATTCGCAGAGCTTAATCGATAGCTTAAGATTTCTTTAAGCACTTTTTTTATAATAGGTTTCAAAGTCACCTTTTTAAGTTAACTAAATTGTTATAATAAGTTTATTATACGCTTTACATAGTTGCTTTATTTGCCCACCTACTGTATACATTACGAGTTATCATTGAGATGAATCAGTAAACAACAGAGAAACAGAGAGAGGAGAGAGAGAGAGCTTTAAAATATCATTCAAAAAGCATTGCATACTTTTGGGCTTGCCTCAAAAATGTATTTATATAGTAAGCAGGTCGTGTCAATAGCTCAGAGAACTGAGCTGCCGACCTGTCACAAGGAGCACTTGCATAGCTTTATGCGTTCAAATCTGGATGTGGATCCTAAGCCACAATCTACAGTATACTATAATTTAAGTTGTAACTCTAATTTGTAAATATTCTAAACACTTTATTTTTTTCAAAAAAAAAAAAAAAAAAAAAAAAAAAAAAAAAAAAATAATTTAAAAAAAAAAAAAAAAAAAAAATATATAGTAAGCACACATAAAGTTCGATTGATTTTAATGGCTTCTTTCGTTTTCTTTTATTTCAGTTGCCAAAGGTTCAACGAACCGTCATCACCGCCGTCGCATTCACCGTTTGCCCGCCAGAATGCAACACGTCTCGTCATCATCAGAGTCGGAGGCAAAGTCGGGAGATAGCATGGAACTAGACGAGGATACCAGTGGAGAATACAGCGAGTCGAGTGTACAGACATCTCGCACACATTCCAGCAGCAGCAGCAGTAACAACATTAAAACAGTATTACAACCCACAACAGCCAACAGTTATAGCAACAACAACAACAATAGCAACAATTTGCAGCTGCTGGTTGGTAATAACAGCAACAAGACATCAACAACAGCCAAATTCTGTGATCAAATGGCAAGTGCACATGATGATAACGATGAGGAGGATGATGACTATGATGAGGAAGAGGATCAAGGAGATGGGGATAGTGGCTATGAGTTTTCACTGGAGCCAATCAAACAGACGCCGCAATATTACCCACAATATAATACAAACAACGAGGGATTACTATCTATTGCCCTCAAGACTATCAAGCTGGTGCAGCGCAATAAGCTGCTGCAGAAGCGTTTGGCTCAGTTGCAGCTGGAGACATCAGAGTTCATTGCCTCGGTGCTGGCCAATCCCGAGAATCGGCATTTTCGTGACAACAACACTGTTAAGACGGATACGCCCATTAAAGTGAGCAATGTTTTGCTACGTCACTAAGCGACAAACAATGAATGAAATGTGCTGCATACTTTTGGGCGGTGCCAACAAAATAATGCCCCAATCCCGAAATGTTACAGAATTCCATTCCGGCAACAAACATTTTTGGTCTCTTTTAAGTCTTATGGAACTCTTGTACAACTATTTGATTTAAGCTTATCTTTCATTAATATTTAAAATGCATAATCAGAACTATTGGTCCTATTAAATAGTATACTATATAAAATATGAAAGTTCCCCTAAAGTTAATGTTACTCGAATTGGAATTGACATGATGTGGAATTCTGTGACACTCGGAATTGAGTTCTGAGCAATTCGTACTGATTATATTTATAATTATTAAACAATGAGAGCAAAGTGTAAGTTAAACATTTTGAATATACAAAAATCACTACATAAACATATACATGAAAATCTATTTATATAAAAAATCAGAAAAAAACAAAGTCAAGATATAAATTCGTTTATGTAAGTAGCTACTAAGTACGTTTATGTTCAACATTTTTTACATCCAAGCATTAATTTATAAATATTTAAAAGTCTATTAGTAATACCTAGTGTTTTAGCTATTTACAACAAAATACTGGCATAATCATTTTAGAACTATGACGCTTTTGGCTTTATACAGCAAAAAGTTCAAATAAGTTAACGTTTATTCAAATGCAAAGCAATTTGTTCATAAAACTAAGCTTAGTTCAACCACAATACGTAACTCGCAATTATCTGATCGTCAAAAAAAAGAAAAAACTAAAAACAAAACATAAGAAATAATCTTATACATACAAATCTGATTAATCAAAAGCTATATTAAATTAAATATTCAGAGCGTAACCAAAACAATTTGAGAATAACTTAATCAAGTTCTGAATAATAAATGCTAAATGAAATGTATTTTATTATAAATTGAAATATTTAATTTACATTTTCTATCTACCTAAATATTATAAATTTCATAGATTTAGCAAATAGACCACAGTCTTGAATAATCATCATACAAATTATAAATAAATTTCATTGAATTGAAGTGAAAAATTATACAAATGTTTTCTTATTTGTATTGTCTGTTTTAATAGAAATCAGAAGAACAACAAAGCTATGGTAAGATGCATACTTAGTAGTCGTGTCAATAACACCAGTCAAGTTGTTCAGAGCTCAAGACAATAAGTCTGTCAGCTTAATTATAAAATAATGCTTGTTGGGGTGTTCCAAGAAACGCTAGCCACTAAGAAGTTCAGAGTTTGCTTAATAAGTCAGAAGCATGAAAAATAATGTAATAGAATTGTTATAAGGAATTAATTATTAATTTTTATTTTTTCTTTGAATTTTATAAGCGTTGTTATTTTTCGGAACATAGTCGTGTTGTCTGTCCATTTAAAATTGCACTTGAATTGTTTCAAGTTCATTCAATTAAGCCGCTCTTCTCATGTCCAATAGCCTTTTGAGCACCATTCAACGGTTTTCGGCTTTTTCAACACAGTTTTGAGTCTTTTACATATCATACAGATCTGTCGTCTCTCATATTTCTTTTGGCCGAAAACTCAATAGTCTGTTTCTGGCTTTCAATCAACTGTCAGTTTTGTAATCATAAATACATATCTTTGACACTTCTTTATTGTTAAACCAAACGATTTGACATTTGGTTTTATTTGCTGCATACCCTGCAGCTATTATTTGCTAAGAAGGGTGTTATAAAATGTTTGCAATTATAGAGTTTAACAATAGGGAGTATCTTGTAGTCATGTTGATGCCATGGATGTTACTTCAGTTTGTGCACGTTGTTGCTGCAATTATTGATATTATTTTTAAAGGCGTTTTCTTGAATTTATTGCCATTGTTTTAGCTTTTTGTGTGCTCTGTTCACGTCTTCATTTTTTTTTAACGGCATTTGGTGTTAGACACGTGATTTATGAACATCAGACAAATTATAGTGACCAGACTGAGATATAACTGCGATGTGCACTGCAATACCACTTGACACTGAGTGGGCGTTTATGGCCAACAACTCTGAGAATTGTTTGAAATTGGAGGTGAAACTGAACTTGATTTTTGCTCAGGTTTTGAGTCTGTTAATTTGTTATGTTGTTTATTTTTCTTTGAATTCGTTATTACGTTTGTGTTTATAATTTAAATGGAATCAGCCCGCGGCGTGCGAATGTTTTTTTGCGCCCAAAATAGTTAACATCGAGATATTAGATGATCTTTTGGATTGGCCTTGACAAGGTCGTTGACAAGCCTATTGTTTGCTTGTCCGATTAGAGTACAGCAATTAATTGTTATTTATATTTGTGATATACTTTTTATGACCTAAAGACGTCTATAAATACATTCACAATCTAAATTCATGGACAATGCAGTCTCAATTACTATTGCTATTGATGACTCGCACTCAAAACTTACATTTGCCAATTACCAAGTGCTAAAAGCATGCAAATATTTAGCAATACTTTTCAATTGCAATGAATAGAACCCTGGGATTGAGGGTTTTCCAAGGTTGTACTATAAATTCCTAAAAATATTTAATTTGCGCAAATATCTTAAGTTGCTCTAAAGTTAATGATCTCATATATCTGAAAGTATTTGATTAGCTTACTTAAATATTGATTTACATTATTAGATAATTCAATTAGTCAGAATTAATTGTTTACATTTTTTGTTGATTAATTGAATAAATAGAAACAAGTCTTCCTGATTCTACTGAATAAATTATCAACAAATCGTTGTTCCTGAAACATAAAATAAACAGAGTAGAATACATTAAATTAGTTTATTTGCTGGTTCAAAGTTGACATATTTGTGCCTCTAAAGATTTATTTAAAAGCTAAATTTGCTAATTTGTCTTAACTAAAGCTAAATTTAATTTATAAATTTAAATACCGCCTGGGCTTTGGAATAAAGAAACATACATTTTGCCCAATTCATCATTTATCTCAATTTATTTCTCGGAAAACCCAGCCCATTTCATTTATATATGTAATTAATTTTTTTTAAATTTTAAATTCACTTTCAGTGGCTATTTTTGTCTCTGTTAAAAATCACAACTCAAAAACGCTTACTCATTGGGTGTTATGAATTTATTATCGAGACTAGACTATCACATTTTTTGTGACACTATCGGATATTAATGATCGAAAAACATTCGTTTTTAATTGTTTAGCGCTTTGAAACTAAATTAGCAGCGTTTTGTTTCAGCTTTTGATCTTTTTTGTCAATTAGCAGTATGATCTATGATCAGTTGAGTGTGAATACGAGTGTGAGTACGAGTTGGGCTTGGAGTATGTGCACTTGATTTAAATCAAACACTAGCCAATTTGACAGTTGCCCAGTCATGCATAATGAATATGCATAAAATCTGTGCAAATAACAAAATGTGGAAGTTTAAACAAAAGCAACGTAAAATGCAATTTGTTTGGATTTCTTTTTAGCAACAAAATCTCATAGGAAAAGACACGCAGAAGAAGAAGAGAAGCAGATAAATATGTTGGTACTGAAGGTCGAATGCGCCAATACGTTGATTATGAAAGTGGCAACAAAAGCAGCTCAAAGTTGAAACTCGAACGATGCGTATTTATGGTGCTGTTTTGCTATTTATGTGACCATTAATGAATCGCGTTTTAATGCTCTACGTATGCAAATTAAAACGTTAGACTACACAATTTGTAATCTCTGTAACATGAAGTCATCAGCAAAGGTTAAGCGCATAGATACAAGCAGCAAACGACAAGCTACGAGATACAATATACAGAGAGATATCCATCATATATTCGTCAGCGACGCAGCGTTGCATGACATTGAACTTGAACAGTCAACAAGTTGGTTAAATACTCAGACAATTCATGGCGGAAGCATTATAGATCATAGTGTTATTTGTTCACAACTATTTGTTAATCGAATATCACTAATTTTTGGATTAACACATGCTTGACACGGCCAATATTATGGGCATAAAACGGGTGCTAATCAAATGTTCAACCAAAAAATATGCAAAAACGTACGAAATACCCAAGATGCTATGCCTGCCTGGCGAAACGGGGCAAAGTCTCTTAGCCGAAAATAGTTATTGGCAAGTACGACGGTTGGCGTGGAGTACGCTAGACTGTGGGATACTCTGTGCAGAGCATTTGGTGTTTAACGAGCAATTAAAAAAGTTATGCAAATGACTTGTGGTTCTCATCTCTGTAAATTACTGTATGTTAATGTGAACAGCATTCCATGCTAGTGACGAAAGCTGCCTACAACACGGTAGACTCAGTTTTATTGCCTCGTCAGTTGATGTCACTCCTTCTTATGTCTCCCACTTGCTTTTCACCAAGTCATCATACCCTCGCTGTTGGGTAAGAAAAAGTAAATCGAAAAAATGTAAATAAACTCGCATGAAATTTGCAAGTTCAGATGATGAACTTGAAATAACAAACGCAGCAACACGCCAAAGTCGGTCCAACTGTTTACCTGTATATGTGTGTATGTATTTTTTTTGTAACTGTGGCTGCGTGTTGTCCCAAACGTAGCGCCAAACTGACCGACTTAAACCGACAGGCAGCTACTTGTCTTGACTTGTCCGGCTTAGGCTTCGACGTTGCATGCGACACAGGCCGCATTTCATTCAGCGAATGGACAGCAACGCGCGCGCATGCGCAGTAGCAATCGAGTTAAAACCGCCTAATAACAAAATAACAAAAACTGCTAAATAAAATAGTTAAAGAAAACTTAAAGTGTCGCCTAACGAAATAAGGAGATCAACACGTAGATTACGTAAGTGCATTCTAAATGCAATCGCTTGAAACGTGTTTAGAATTTCGCAACGCATCGAAATTATCCCAAATATATTTGTAACCGAGTCAACAAACTGGCGAGTGTGTGTGTGTGTATGTGGCGTTGACGGGAATTATTGTTATTTTAGAAGTGATAAAAAAAATTCAATTGAATGTTTATTACATACAAAGTTATTGTGCTTCAGCTAATGTGTTTAAATAATTGGTTTCCATTTTAGTAGCTGGCAGTGTGTGTTTAAGGTCTTGAAAACCACAGAAAATATATTTTTAAAAAGTATTTCTTAATCTTTTAGTAAGCCATAAAATAACTAAATGGTTGCTTAAAGCTGTGTGTAATCTCGTTGAATGCTTCACAGTTGATGCTCAGGAAACAACAAATTTGATAAAATTTCTTCAAAGGTGCGATAAAAATTCTGCAACTAATTTGAAACATAATTCAATCAGTGATAACTCGAATAGCCTCCACTTCCCTCCTCCTGCCTTGCCTCGCCCGTTGTAACAACTTGGCTAATTGGACACAGTTAATAAACTTAAAAATATGGAGGGGCACAAACTCAATTAAGTCAAAACCACAGCACAGAGTGGCGAACGAGCGCTGTTATCGCTGATTGAAACTATTGAAAATATTTGTTATAAATAGTAACAATGTTTCATATAATTATTACTAACCTGTTTTATTTTTATACTGCTGCCATTATTAGGCACTTACCACAAATTACAAGAAGAACCCAAACGAGCACATTGCCCTTCGTTTGGTAATAACCCTCGAAACAGTTGGCGTAGGTCAGTTCTTGGCGGGAGACTGTTGACCGGTTATTGATTTGTCTTCTGTTAAAGGCAGTTCAACAAATTGTTGTGACAAAAGATGTTAACCTGCTCAAGACATTATTAATATTACCGTGTTTGATTGTCTGTATCGAAAGCAGACTGAAGGCTGCTCACGTAGCAGAACTTTAAGCTCTGACAATAGCAGATGTATCTGTATCTGTAAATGTATCTTTAGCTCACTATTGTTACTTGTAGCTGTAACTCGAAACCTTGTTACCCATTTCATAGCCGGATTTCTTTAGCTTTTGTTTTTTTTTTTTTTGGCAGCTTATTGGGGTTAATTGAAAAACCTTCTTTTTGCTGTCATTTATTGTTCGTGCAATTTTTGACTATAATGGACTTAAATGGTGAAAAATTCCCAAAAACCAAAAAATTGAACATTTCATTTACATATAAAACAGCTAACTTTTTTCTCTGACAACACAGCGCACCCACTACTTTGCTTAATTTAATTAAGTATGTGATATTTCAAAATGGGCATAGCTACTTAATCATTAAATTTGAGAGTGTATAAAAAGTTTTAGGGGATGTATTTATCAGTTATGGTAATTAAATGTTTAGTTGTTTAAAATGTTAGCATTCATATTTGTATACAGAATATAACACAATAAATTTGAATATTTTATATACCTTTTTTAATAAAAAGTTTAATTTGAATTTAGTTTAAATATATTTAGACAGTTTAATACAACTCTAAAATGGAAATCGTTTTAATAAGATACGTTTCAGGTATAGAATAGTTTAGCTGCAGTGAGTGTATTACATAGTCGTCTGTTTGCAAAAAAGATTTGCCATTTATCGGCTTTTATATATTTTGTTTATATTTGTTATTGATTTTGATTGTGTTTGTGGTTGTTGGTCTCCGTCTCTCATGTTTGCTATGAACATCCGCGTGCGCTTTATGGGTCAACGTCAACGGGTAAATATTTTATTTTTGCTTGGATTGCGCTCGAATTATTTTTATGAATTTTGCTTTGGTTACTTCTTCAGTATTTCTGTTTTGGTCGCTAACCGGTTAGCGATCTTTTATCTACGCATTTGTATCTCAGTGCCTTTCTTTACTCTTAGTTTCTTGCATTTAT
Organism: Drosophila acutilabella; assembly: GCA_035046005.1. Classification (NCBI taxonomy): domain Eukaryota; kingdom Metazoa; phylum Arthropoda; class Insecta; order Diptera; family Drosophilidae; genus Drosophila; species Drosophila acutilabella. Next base: position 9,524 of record JAWNOK010000104.1, on the reverse strand, counting down.
TTTATTGTTTTTATTGGCCGCATTCATGTAAGCTGAAACTTGTTGAACTTGAGCTAAAAAAAGAATTTCTATATGTATTAAAAAGAGGGGTAGATGGACAATGAATTATCATAGTCGTTGGGGCGTGAACTAGAACCAGAACAGCAGAATAGAATGAAGTGAAATCGAAGGTTGCCGCAATTCGCAGCAGTTTGTTAATATGCAACTAGAACGTTTCATTAATTAGCATTCGCTTAATGTTTTTAACAGATACAGATAAAATCGTCCCAAGCGATTAAAGATGCGTTTTGCCTGTCTGCTGATTCTCTGGATATGCTTCGACTGCAGTCAGAGTCAGGTTCTGGTGGATCTGCTGCGTGACTTTGAGACTTCTTTGTTAAACACTCGCATACCCGACACTACGACCTTTCAGAAGGAGTATGACTTCATCATTGTGGGAGCTGGTTCGGCGGGATGTGTACTCGCAAATCGCTTAAGCGAGATTAGCTCCGCTGAAGTGCTGCTCTTGGAGGCTGGAGATCAGGAGACGTTCATCAGTGATGTGCCGCTGACGGCGGCGCTCACGCAAACCACTCGTTATAATTGGGGCTACAAGGCGGAGGCCACGCCCAACGCCTGCCAGGGCTTAAAGAACGGCGTCTGCAATTGGCCCAAAGGGCGAGGAGTTGGTGGCACCAGCTTGATCAATTTTATGCTCTACACACGCGGACATCGCCAGGACTACGATGGTTGGGCTGCAGCCAATAACACGGGTTGGTCCTACGACGAGGTGTTGCCGTACTTCAAGAAATCCGAACGCATTGGCATCCCTGACTTGTACAAATCGCCGTATCACGGACGCAACGGTCCTTTGGATGTGCAATACACGGATTACAAGTCGCGGCAGCTGAAAGGATTCCTCAAAGCCAGTCGAGAAATGGGCTACGAAATCACGGACACCAATGGGGAGCAGCCGATGGGCTTTGCTCGTGCTCAGGCGACCATACGACAGGGCAGACGCTGCAGTACCAGCAAAGCCTTTCATTCAGCCTGTTGCCAACCGTCGCAATCTACACATTTCCATGAAGAGTTGGGTGACCAAATTGATCATAGATCCCAACACAAAAGTGGCCAAGGGCGTGGAGTTCATTAAGTCGCGTCAGCGGTTTGTGGTACGAGCCCGCAAGGAGGTGATTCTGTCGGCTGGCACTATTGCCAGTCCTCAGCTGCTGATGCTCTCTGGTGTCGGTCCAGCTTCCCATTTACAGGAGCACAATATACCGGTGGTGCACGATCTGCCAGTTGGCTACAATCTGCAGGATCACATTACACTCAATGGTTTGGTTTTCATGGTTAACGATTCTACGGTGAACGATGCAAAGCTGCTCAATCCTCAGGATATCATACGTTATATATTCGCCGGACAGGGACCGTACACCATTCCAGGCGGAGCAGAAGCCTTTGCCTTTGTGCGCACACCCAGCTCCAGTTTCGGTGAGTTATTTTACTTCCCTAACTATTGGAATTTCTATAAAAATCCTTTTCTAGCTAAGGACTATCCGAACATGGAGTTGGTTTTGGGCGCTGGTTCGTTAAGCGGTGATCGTTTCGGTACTCTGCGAGATTTGCTGGGCATTACGGATGAATTCTACCACAAAATGTTTGGCGACATGCAAAACAAAGAAACCTTTGGTATGGTGCCCGTGCTGCTGCGACCCAAAAGTACTGGCAGAATCTCTTTGCGCAGTCGTAATCCCTTCCATTGGCCTCGCATGGAACCCAACTTTATGCAGCATCCGGATGATGTGCGTGCCATGATTGAAGGCATTGAAATGGTAGGGAAACCTCCTCTTTCTTTACTTCCAACTGCCTCTAATACATGTTTACTTGCAGATTCTGCAGCTGTCACGCACCAAGTCCATGCAGAAGATGGGCACCCGCTTTCATGATCGTCCCTTTCCGGGCTGTGGGCACCTGACCTTTGCCAGTGATGACTATTGGCGTTGCTGCCTGCGTCTCTACGGTTCCAGTTTACAGCATCAGTCGGGCACCTGCAAAATGGGTCCCGCAACAGATGCCTCGGCGGTGGTTGACCCTGAGCTCAGGGTTCATGGCATTCGACAGCTGCGTGTGACTGATGCCTCGATAATGCCCCATGTACCGGCGGGTCACACGAACGCCATTGTCATAATGATTGCCGAAAAAGCAGCGGATATGATTAAGAATGCGTGGCGTATGAAAATTGCCCCGCTGGACAAATAGGCAGTGCCTACTATTCTTTAGTAATTTATATTTATTGTATTAGTGTTGTCTACGAGTCATTAGTTTATGCGGGTCAAAGTTATTATGTTGTGATAGGCTTATGTTTTAATACCCAGCGGGAATTTCAATCAGCCAATTTGCATGGCAAATTATTGGCTTGTTGGAAAATTAGCAAATTAATTTTCCACTTAGTTGTAATTTAATACGCTTGCCCAAAAAGTATTTTACACCCCAAGTTGTTCATTATTTTTTATTTTGCTAGCAATGTATTTAAGTAATAAAATATTAAATTAAAAAAATAATCGTACAATTCAAATAATTTTATTTTCCCGCCAAAGCACAAAAGCAACTCTGATGTTAGTATATATGGTTGTTTCACTCGCACTAGTGCGCACTGCTGTTGCTGTTCATCAACTAGTTCGCAGTTACATAGCATCCAGCTTTGAAGTTAGTTATCATGCGCTTAGTTTGCTTTGTTTCCAAGAGATGGCGCTGTTTACCAACAGAAGCGGCTAAAATTAAATTACAAGTAAGAACAATACATATCAAACATATATAGCTTTATATGCCTTGCATAATGGTGGACATATTTGGAAAATTTTGTTTAAGATATTATTTTTAAATGTATATATGTCATAAACATAACTCTGGTTTGAAAACAAGTATTTGTTCCGGGCATAACCTTAACCGTTTCGCACTAGAATGCGCAGATGCCACTGTATATAGTATGGAGTTTAAACGTATGAAACAAATTTGTAATTTAAACATCTAACGTAGGCGATATTAACTTAATGTGAAAATAAAATTGTTACTGAACTTATTTGAATTGGTAACCAGTCATGTGTCAAGTTTGTTTTGATTATTCGGTGGTAGCTTTGCGCAGTCGCTACAACTGTCACTTTAAGGTTGAACCTGCGTCGCTGCCTCAGTCGCAGCCACAGTCGGCGTTGCTGCCTCAGTCGCAGCCGCAGTCGCCGTCGCGTCCAACGATTCTGCTAGCTTGGACGACGTTTCAGAACTTTGTACCAATTTAGTATTTTGGCTGCTTTCATATACGGCGCACTGTTACGCTAGAAAGTGGTAAAATACACATTTTATCAAGTTAGAGTTATGACGGAAAATGCGTAAAAATAAATAAAAATAAAAGAAATATGAAATCAAGATGAGGAATTAAACAACGTGTATTATGCTTGAATTAGGGAAAATCGAAGAAATGTGGGTTAAAGTTGAGTTGAGTTTGAATGAATAATAAATAATATAATAATATAAGTACATGCACAGTTAATGCTGACACGTGGCGACTGCTTGTGTATGTGTGTGTGTGTGTGTGTGTGTGTGTGTGTGTGTGTGAGTTGTGTGCGTGTGTCAAGAAATAGAACAACACAAAAAACTTTATTACATTTGCCTGCGACTGCAGTGGGCGTTTAAACCAAGTAAAAGTAAAAGCAATTTTCTTTCAGTCTCCACCGTTATTGTTTTTGTTTTAGTGAAATTAACTATTTTTATGAACCCATACACAAACACACACACACGCACTCACATGCAAAGCGTACATATCCAGACGGCTTTGCGTGCTTTGTGGAGGATTTTTTTTATGCCTTTTTGCTGGGTTGTAATTGCCGCTAAGGAAATGGAAATGGAAATGGCCAGCCCAAGGCCTTGTCTGGCAGTAGTCGCGCTTTTAACCCAGAATAACAGCGTATGAATAAATGTAACCTACTTTTCCTGCTCGACCACATGGCGTATGAGCAATATTTTAATTAAATGTTAAAACAACTGACATAGAAACCGCCGCAGTCGGCGACAACTTATAATTATGTTCAAATAAAGCACTCGTATGCCTACGGCTTGAAAAAAAGAAAGCATCAGCAGAAAAATGTACTGAAAAGCATCGCATCTGAACCGTTAAGTGCTCTTCTTATGCACCAGAAAGCGACGTCAAGTGGCTAAGATTAAAACGTGGCACATCAATTATATGATTTAATCTCCATTAGCAAAACAGACAAGTGAGTATTTCGCTTCTCTTGTGGACCTAATAAATGCTACACTTACAAAATATATTTATGAATGGACTGTTGGGATATTGTCTGATTATTGATCAGTATTACCATTTAGATAACTGTTATTGTCAAGAATGTAATAATGTTCTAAACTTAAGCATAACTTCATCGACTTTGTGTATGCTTATCAAATATAATTAAGAAAGGTAGAAACGCCTTGGTAAATAACTATATGGGTAACATTCAATTATATATAATTATAGCCTTTCTATTTCTTATGATACCAAAACTTGGCCTTAAATTGTTTCACATACCTATTGTATTAATTATATTTATAAGTTCTTATCCTGGGTGTATGTTAATGGAGGCTCCTGAATAATAAATAATAAATTGTGCGTAAGAAATAAATTGGTTTAAATATATTTCGAATAATGCGCTTAACATAAGTAGCTTATTATAAAACCAAAGCGCTCATTGGTGGTTTAAAAAGATAATTGAATTGCAATTATGAGTAATAATAGAATTACAATTAATTAACACGCCATTATTAAATAATTAAATAACGCAGATTATATTAATTCTTAGTTCTGAAGGCTTTAAGTGTGCCTCGGTAATTTCCAGAATGAAAGAGTGTGACAAATTTCCATGGAAATCAACTCATTTGCAGGCAATCGTCGTTTAAATCTAAATGCTAATTTCGCAATCGCATTCGCATTCGCATTCGTATATTGTGGCTCCATTTTGGGCTGTCTGTTAAGCTGTCATTCTGTCAACCTGTTCTGTTACTTCGGCTACACTTTCTTTGCTGTCCTTTACAGAGCCACGTCCACGTCCATTTGGCATATTTAATTATCTGGCAATTCATCAGCGAGTTTTGTATATGTGTGTGCGTATCTGTGTATTTTGTCTTTAATTTGCAGCCGCAGAGCTGAAATAATGGCGCCCGCATAAAGGCACAAAAACAAACAAAAACGCACAGTTGCGATAATAATAAAAGAGTAATAAACAATAAAAAAAAGAGGAGACAAGCAGAAGGAGTGGAAGCAGTGGAAGAGAAACAAGAAGGCACAAAACATCAGCAAGTGAGGCAGCCGCATAAATGGAATGACAATGAAAACAGAGCCACAGTTGTTGCCTTTCCACACACATGTGAGCAAGGTGAGAAACATACACACACAAACACGCTCAGAACATATAGACAAGCAGCCTGCGGCAGTGACAACCAGAAAATAAAATGAAAAAAAAAGGATAAAAATAAAAAAAACGAAAAACGAAAAGGGCGAAAGAAATAAAGGGAGAAAAAAGGCCAAGGCAAACGAGGCGGTCACAAATGTTGGTACAAATGTCATGTGCTTGCATTGCAACTAAGCTAAGTAGTGGCTGAGTTTTGAAGCACGTCACATTACGTATACGCCCCATATAATGTTGGCCATGCCATGCCGCAAACATTGCGTATACGCAAAGTTGCCACAAGAATATTACCAACAGTCACGTAGCAAAGCAAATTCTGGTTCGCTCTTTTAGTGTGTGTGCGTGACTTGCCGTGTGTTTTCTTCCATCTCTTTCACTCACTCGCTCTGCCTCTCTCACGCTCTCACTCACTCGCCATCTCTGTTCGAGTCCCTTATCAGCCATCATAATAATTGTTGGGGCAATTCTCTGGCACTAAACTCACGCTATCCGCATGTAACATAAAAGTACGCACACACACACATTTACACACATTCACACACATTCACACACATACATGTGTATTAAAGTAAACACGCAACCATTTGGTCAGCGAGTCACATTTATTGTGGCCAGTTGGAATGTTGCCCAAGGCGCTGCGTCCGAGGCATAATTACACACGCATTTGGTGGTCATAAAAAGAACATTTGTGCAGATGTTTAATGCATAACTGTGAACAGTGCACAAAGCAACAGAAACACAGTGAAGCAAGAGCCAAATGGATAACAAAAAGGACATGCGGGCTAATGAAAGCTCAACAGTTATATAACCATCAAAGGAATTTAACCTTCGTTATGTATCTTTAAATTATATTACTGCCAGTCCATTCACTCCATTGCATTTAACATTTAATTATGCTCAAAACCACATTTGTTTTTATAACGCTCTACCCACAAACATGTCCCCCAAAAAATACTTAAATCAATATTAAGGATAAGCATTTTTGTTAGTTATCCTGCTCTGCAAATTATGACAAATGATGATGCTTTAAAGGCTAAAGCTCTGGCTTATAGTTCACATAACCTTAAGCCGGGTCTCTGCTCTTATGAGAATTTAAGCTCCGTTCTTAGTTATGTGGTAATCAATAATGATTTATGCTTACAAACATTTTTGTTAGTCATTTTGCATTTTACGCATAACTTGGCTTTAAATTGAAATTATTTGCAGGCCTTTCGTTAAATTCCAATGCCGTAAGTTGGCCGTAAGTAGGACAGACCCAATGGTCCAAAGGAAACTGAAAATCCCTTTTGGTTAAATGTCGCGTTGTTGCGTTATTTGCTTTCCTTTTTATGCACGCAATATAACGGCAACGTTTTATGCCAAAACCAAGAAAAGACAACATCCTTTGACAGTCAGTTGTCTGCCCAAAGCTTTTCGGCTATTTGAACAGGCAACGAGCCCCAGAGCGACCAAACAATATCAGACTAAAAGCAGAGCCAACTGAAAATTGCAAGTTTAAATGTGGACAGGCCTTGAGGACTGGATTGGACAACGGCATCGGATATGGCAACCGGTTTAAAGTGTAGTAAAAAAGCCAAACGAAGGTCTTAAATTCTAGGAGCACAGCGAATACGGTGCTGAAAGTGTAGGATTATTTTAAAAGGCTATGAAAAATGATTATTACTTTTCATCCGGCAATAAACAATTCCATTCAACGAACTCACCAATCAAATTGCAATGCCAGCCATGAGATATATGACATGTAAACATGATCCATGTCAATCCATGATACTATAGAGGCCACTCTACTGAGGGCTGATAGCTGATGACTGATGGCAAAGGGCTCTGTCCTGTTCATGGGGCTATGAAAACAAACGACGCAGTCAGAGTAACAACATTTGCAAAGGCCAAAATCAAATATGTATAAAGCAAACACGCCACAGGCCAATTGCTGACCATGTGGGCAGGAGAGCAGCAGGACAGTAGCCCATCAAAAAAGATCAAGTCAGTGGTCACTCACTCAGTTCGCTCATAAATATATATTTTTAACGATTGCCATAAATTTAATACTTAAACTGATTTAAATTTATAGCCAATAACAAGCGAGTATGACATTAGTTCAGTCTTTCTGTCCATAACTGAGTCGATTTATAAGCGGAACTCTATTTATATTTATTATTCATTGACGAATTGAATGCTCAACACAATTTAAAGCAATCAATTCGTTGAGGCATGTGTGGCGTATGCTTGATATTTGTACACAGTGGTCACAATTGTTTGTATTATTAATTCGGCCAAGTGTGTTCTGATTGCCTATGTTACAGTAGTAACACTCAACAATGAACTCAGTGTCTGTTATCAACAGCAAAAATAACTGACATATAAGCTTTGGTTGGGTAATTTTATCCAGTTATCAAGAGCCTTAATTATTTCACCTTTGTAACAAATTGTAATTAAATTGGCAAAGCTGTTCCTCACCTTCCTCTTTATTCTATTTGCAAATTAGCCACAAAGCAGACTAACAGCCTAGCTCCCTGTCGTTCAAGCAGGAAACAGACTTTAGTGCCAGTGTTGACGGAAACGGAAGTCAGCCATTCCACTCTGTTCTCTTTCTTGATTTCTCTGTTCTCTGAGCAAATGAAGTTTGCCTTTTCTGCATAGTTTATTGTGTTCCCGTCTGCGTCTCATAAATATATAAAACATTGTAGCTGTCTCTCACATCCAAACAGTCAAGTCGACAGACATCTTTTGTCATTGTCCTCTTTTAACGACTGTCAATGTGCTTGTTAGTTGCAACCTCCTTTCTGTGTGGGTGTGTGTAGATGGACTTGTTTAATTTTGTGGCTACCTTTATGGCCAGACAACAGCTAAGTTGTTGAGTCAACGCTTATGACTAGGCAAAAAGTGAACTCGCCTTATTTTCTGGTCAATCTTACAAACGAAGATAACTCAATTAGACGCTTTCTTTATCTGCTAGATTCTTCTTTTCTTTTATTCTTCCACTCGACAACTGAAGTCTTTAATGCCTACTTGTTTTAGGTACTTTGTACTTTTTTTTTAGGGGGCGTGGCTAATCTGTTTTTCGATCGCCCCGTGGCGCACATTAAAAATGAAAAATGACAAAGTGCTCCAAACCAAAAGTCAGCCAAACAATTCCCTTTCCTTTGGTCCCTCGAATTGAGGCCTCTTCAATGGTAGGCCATTAATTTCTTAATCTTGTGAATAGGTGCGGGAATCAGTGAAGAGTAAGAGAAAGGATTCTGGATTTAATGCCAAGCACGAGCGTATATATTTCACTCGGACTCTAATTGCGGGTGCTCATTAGGTTCAGGGTCAGTTTAGGTAAGTGCCTCCCCTAGAAAATATGGTAAGTTAGGGGAAACATTTTATAATAGTATTGTTAGATTATGAATTAGAATACTTAAGGATTTAAAGTGCAAGCTACATTGAAATTCTTACTCGAAGACAGGGAATTTTCTTTTGTCTGTTGCTGAAACCGAATGATTTATTATGACTTAAGCTTTGACAATGATAATCTGCACATAAGAAGGATTCAGCTTGAATTTGTTATGCTTGTCCTCTGCACTAAGCGTAGGCTGTCCTCTGTTCGAGTCCCTTGATTAAGCACACTGCAAATTCGATATTATCGGCCAAGTCATCACTACCCTTCCTCCCAGGATGAGCTGACAAGGGTTCAAAGTGTCAGAGGCGACAAAAAAGCCAATCCAAGGGCGAAAAAGCAAATTCAGGCCTAAAGTTTAGACAAAGGTCTGCTCTTCCCTACGTTTTCTGTCTCCTTTTCCTCCACCTTCCTTTTCCCAATTACGTGTGTCATTGTGCCTTAATGGCCTGGAAGTAAATGCCACACAGCGTCCATTTTGCTGCTCAGCTTTGAATTTCAATCAAAGTTTGCAAAGTTTTTCAGTCTTTTTACTTCGTTTAGATGCTTTCTAAAAATTGGCCATTTCACTGAATGAGTTTTCAATTCTGACAAATTAATTTTAAATAAATTGAACCTAAACAACCAAAAAGAGCAGAGAAACATTCACTAATGGTATCTTCATTTCCAAAATAAATCATATTATTTAATTAGCATATTTTACTTTGAGTTTT
>JAWNOK010000103.1:0-203344 GCA_035046005.1 Drosophila acutilabella | reverse complement strand
TGTAAGGAAGTTTCTCAGGCCGGGGTATGTCTCAGTCCGGCCAGGGCTAACTACAGAAAATTTATTATGTTGAGACGTCTGGTGAAAAGACGCAGTGGCGCGATGATGGACTGGCCACTGATGATTGGGGAAGTGGACGATAGTTTTTGGGTTCAATGGGGCTCGTGCTTCGGAAACAACAACCGAGTATCGGCTACGGTTGATGGCTCCGGATTCGCGGTGTTCGGGATTTCAGTTCAGTAGGTGGAGTGCAGGCTACCACTACTGAACCTCAAACTCGTGCTCCCACGGGACAGAAATGCCAACGATGAATCACGACCTCTACGCGATAGGAGAGTACAGGCTGCTCCCATCGAATAGTAGACACGTGTATCAAACGTTGCTTTTGCACAGGCACGTGGATGACGGCTGCTGTAGGCTGCGAAATGCATACGATGATTCACGACTCCCACGCGATAGGAGAGTACAGGCTGCTCCTATCGAGTAGTAGACATGTGTACCAAACGTTGCTTTTGCACAGGCACGGGGACGACTGCTGCTGTAGGCGGCGCAATGCATACGATGATTCACGACTTCTATGCGATAGGAGAGTACAGGCTGCTCCTATCGAGTAGTAGACACGTGTATCAAGAGTTGCTGTTGCGCTGGCGCGGGGGCGGGGCGACTGCTGCTGCTACTGTACGCGCTGCAACGCATACGATGATTCACGACTCCTATGCGATAGGAGAGTACAGGCTACTCCCATCGAATGGTAGGCGCGACTATCAAACGTTGCTGTTGCACTGGCGCAGGGACGACTGAAACGGCTACTACTGTGAGCGCAGCAATGCATACGATGATTCACGACTTCCATGCGATAGGAGAGTGCAGGCTACTCCCATCGAATGGTAGGCGCGACTATCAAGCGTTGCTGTTGCACTGGTGCGCGAACGACTGCTGCTGCTACTGTACACGCTGCAAGGCATACGATGATTCACGACTTCTATGCGATAGGAGAGTACAGGCTACTCCCATCGAATAGTAGGCGCGAGTATCAAGCGTGGCTGTTGCACTGCTGAGACGATCGGTGCTAGAAGGTAGCAATGCATGCGATGAATCGCGGCTTCTATCCGATAGGGGAGTACAGGCTACTCCTATGCGGTAGAATTCGCGATCACCAACACTAGTGTACACCACCAAGACGCTACCAGATCGTGGTCTTAGTAGCCGCCGGAGTGGAGTTGCTAATGTACGCTGCACGGGAACGGGGAACCAATAGAGGACTGACTGCTAGGGTAAACAGAACGCATACGATGATTCACGACTTTCACTCAATAGAAAAGTACAGGCTGCCCCTATTGAGTGGAAATCCGGATCACCAACACGAGCACGTCCCACGAGAGGCTACCAGATTGGGGTCTTGGTAGTCGCCGGCGGAGTTGCTCACGTATGCACTGCGTGGGAAACCAACTGAGGGAAAACAAGTGCCAGAGTGAACACGATGCATACGATGAATCGCGGCTTCTACGCGATAGGAGAGTACAGGCTGCTCTTATGGCGTAGAAGTCCGGATCCCTAACACAAGTACACGCCACCACGAGAGGCTACCAGATTTCGGTCTTAGTAGTCGCCGGCGTGGAGTCACTCACGTATGCACTGCACTGAACACCCTGTTTACTGTTGCGCGTCACTGTTGTTTTTATTTTTATTAATTTGCTTGCCGTCGTTAGTTTATATGCCTTCTTATGTTTCTTTTATTTGTTTAATCTCCATTTATTCATGTATATCATTTAAACCTACGCCTATCCGCACACTTATAGTTCTATGTTAATTATCTTTTCTATTATTTTTAAGCTCACCACGTGGATTATTGTGGTGGGCTCCCTAGCTTTCGTTTTTCCAAGTTGTTGCTGTTGTTGTTGTTGTTTCCTGATCGTGTGGGGGGTCTCCGTTGTCCTTGTCGTTCTGTAGTCCTGTGAATCCTTTTGTATCCTGATGTCTCCTTGTGTATTCGTCTGTAGTTTTCCACGTGTCACTTGTATTCGCGACTTTGTCACTGTGCATCCACTCGTTCGTAAGCCCGTTGAAAAACTAACTCCAGTGCAAATTAATTCAAGCGTCGATTGCCAAAATTCTCCTCTGCCGACGTCGCTTCTTTTCGCTGCTCTGCCCTTGACACACATATTTTGTGCACAGATGCAGCGGTGCTTTTCCCGGCGTTGATCGCATTTGCCTATAATTTGATGCTAGGCAGCGCTGCTTACGCCTCTGCTCCTCTTTGTCGCGTGCCAAACTCATACGTCGACGCAGGCGGCCGCTTGCCGTCTCTTGTTCTCTGCCGCTATCGCCTCAGCTGCACTGCTCTGACGTAGCGGCTTGCGCTGTGTGCGTGTAATCCGTTTTCGTTGCTGTGACGTCAGCCATGCACATGTATGTGTGCGCTGTGCAGTGGCCGCTCTCGCTCTCTCTCTGCCCAGCCTCTGTCGATCCATGCATTGCACTGCGCATGTGTCGTCGCTCTTTGTTTTCGATTCTTTATCTCCGATCCCGCAGTGTGTATGTACGCGACAGGTATACATTGTTCTTTGTCTAGCTGCCGTCTTGACTGGCTGCTTCCAGTGAGAACATTTATCGCCGCTTACTTTCGTACACTGCCTGCTGGCAGTTATGGGACTGTGCCCGTTTCAAATCAAACCGTGCGCACTGGCAGTTTTCGGCCAGTGCGCTAAAAATATTGTGCGCTCATTTTATGGGGCGTCACACCCCCCCTTTCTTCCGGGATATGAGGCGTGACGGTGACCTGGGCCGAGCAGTTGATGGCCACGTTGAACCACAGGTCCCCTACGGTTCTCCTGAACCGCACCCGTTTCCCTTGGTGGCACCGAAGTCTGGCCGTGAGCGCTTCCACCAAGTCCAGTGGAAGGAGCCGGTCCTCCGTGAACACCCTCCAGTCCTCGGGCGCTACGACCATGGGTATGGGCTCCTCCACTCGCTCCATCGGCCATGCAGCTGCCGTCTCGGTCGCTTGCTGCTGTTGGTCACTGGCCGACGTGCCGGCTTGTTCCACCGCGGGCTCACTCGTCCCTTGTGGTGCGACATCCATAAATAGCGCGTTGTGCACTAGCCCGACCGGCCCTGCAGCTGCAGTCTCAGTCGCTTGCTGCAGTTGGGTATTGGCCGACGGGCTAGGCAGGTCATCCACCGACGTCCATCCTTCGGGCGTATCCGCCATAGATTGCGCGTTGCGCACTAGCTCCATCGGCCCTGCAGCTGCCGTCTCGGTCGCTTGCTGCAGTGGGGCATTGGCCGATGAGCTAGGCAAATCCTCCGACCCAGCTATAGTCCCGCGTGGGGGTGTGGCCTCGTCAGAGCTGATGGGCTCAAACCGGGGGTAGCTCTGGGGATCCGGGGTCCTGGGTGCCTCGTCGTCCGTCCCCTCGACAGCCGAGTCTTCGTGCCGGACCCACGACAGATAGGCGGGCGGCTCCTCTACGTCGCCGATGAGCGACCGAATATGCTCGGCGCGGGCTGCCGTCATCGGGTGGCTCTCAGTGGCGGCCACAGCTTCCGGGTCTCCCGGGTTGAGCCACGACCCATAAGCCGGTGGTGGGTCGGGCCACTCGAACGTCTCCTCATCCGGGATGTCGAGGATGTCGTGGTCCTCCGACTCGTCCTCGTCGCTCTCGGTGTCCTCGGCAGAACCACTTGTCTCCGCCCCATCGCTGCTTAACGGGCTGTACCCCTCGGCCTCCATGTCGTCGTCGTCGTCATCATTGTCGTCGCCGTCGTCGTCGCCCTCATCCTCGACGCCGTAGTCTTCGTCGTTGTCGTCGGCATCATCATCGTCGACGCCGTCATCTTCGTCGTCGTCGCCATCCTCATCGTCGACGCCGTCATCTTCGTCGTCGTCGCCATCCACGCCCTCGCCGTCACCATCATCGTCGTCGTCGTCACCATCCACGTCCTCAATGGAGGCTTCGTCGGCCATTGCGGCAAGGGTCCCCTCGGTTGAGGTCTCCATCCGAGCTCGAGGTGGCGTGATGACTCGGTGAGCGAGGTTGGCGAACCTCCCGTCGAAGAGCGGCGGTTCCGGCTCAGGCTCCTCCATCTCCACGTCTTCGCCGGCCTCTGCTGTTATGGGTGGTGGTGGCCCTGGAACTGCCAACAGCTCACCGGTCTCGAGGCCCTGCAGCAATCCGCCTTCCAGCTCCTCTCGTAGCAGGCCCACTGTAGCTGGACTCAACTCCAGGCTCAATGTCGACGGGGGTCGTGGTGGCGTGACCAGGTCGATTACCTGCTGCCGTAGGCTTCGTGGCGGTGTACCCGTCACACCGAGGCAAACGTCCATCATCGGATGGACGGGTGCGGCGACCTGTTCGGCCTGCGCTCTCGGGTGACGGGCGCTTGGCGAACTAGCCAAGGTCGGCTTCGGGCGGCTTCTATTCGGTGTGGGCGTCATATTAATCTGTAAACGGAGATGATTATAGTTACGTGTTTTCTGGCCTGTTAGTATTGCTGCCTTAGTGTGCGGATAGGATTTGGGCTGACGAACGATCTTGGTTAGTTTAACTGGGTTCTTAATCGCGTTGGACATCTTCCGATCGATCAGATGATTCCCCATGGTACGATTTAAGGTCTGTTATGCTCGCTACTCGACGTTCTTTGGTCGCGACGTTCTGTATGCGTACGATTGTTGGTGATACAAATTTCACGACCCGGTATGGCCCATCGTAACGAGGTGCGAGCTTAGCCGCAAATCCATCAGCAGCTTTTGACAAGTGATGTTGTCGTAGCAGCACCAGATCCTTCAGCGCCGGTCTCCATTCCCGCCGGCGTAGGTTGTAATGACGACTTTGATCCTGAGCAGCTTGTTGGAGGTTCTCCTTTGCCATCTTAAAGATCTCTCGCAAGTGTTTCGCCTTGTCCTCCGGCGTTCTTCCTTCGCAAGTGGGTCCGGGGTTAACCTCGTTGTATAGTGATCCTGGTAGCCTAGGCTCGCGCCCTTGAACCAAGTACGCCGGGCTATATCCACTGCTATCCGATGGGCTCGAGTTGATTGCTAAACTTAGCTCCGGTAGCAGAGCATCCCAGTTGCTCTGCTCTCCATCCAGATATTGCGCAATCATCGTCTTGACGGTCCGGTTTGCTCTCTCCGTGGGATTCTGCTGGGGCGTATAAGGTGCGGTGTGCTGCAAATCCATTCCCATTCGTTTGCAGAAGGCCTTGAACTCTCGGCTGGTGAACTGCGTTCCATTGTCGCATACAAACGTCTGAGGTATGCCGAATCGAGCCAAGATGCGCTCCCTGAAAGATCGCTCCAGATGTGCTGTCGTAGCCTTCCTCAAAGGGACAAGTTCCACCCATTTGCTGAAGTGGTCGAAAAAGACCAGAAGCATCGTATGTCCTTGTTTTGACCTGGGCAGTGGTCCAACAAAATCCGCGCAAAGTACCTCGAAGGGCTCCTGTACATCCCTCGTGCGCATCTGTCCTGGTGGTTTCAGTTGACTGACCTTGAACTTCTGACATGTTTCGCAATTTCTCACGTACTTGGCCACGTCTCGGAACAACCCTGGCCAAAAGTACCTCTGCAAGACTCTTTTGGTAGTCTTCCGAATTCCTTGGTGTCCGGCGGAAGGTTGATCGTGGCATTCTTGCAAGACCCTTTTCCGCTGGTCTTTCCCTACGCAGAGTTTCCAGGGCACGTATTCCTCATCGTCGGGGCTTCGGTACGATCGGCGGTAAAGCTTACCTTCCTCTTGCACGTAGTCAGGGTACTTCTCTGGTTCCTTTTGTATGGCTTCCACCATACGTGTCAACCATTTGCACTGCAAGTGTTCCTCGGCTAGTTGTTGTAGTGTCTCCAGCGGTTGCCTAGACAGAGCATCGGCCACGACGTTCTGACTCGCTCGGCGATAGTGCACTACGAAGCGGTATTGTTGGAGTTCGAGTGCCCATCGCGCAATCCGTCCCGTGGGGTTGTCGATCGAATTAAGCCACTTTAGCGCCAGATGATCCGTGATAACGTCGAACTCGTAACCCTCCAGGTAACAGCGCAGCTTACGAATCGCCCAAACGATAGCAAGACACTCCTTCTCGGTAGTGGAGTAGTTTTCCTCGGCCGATGATAACCGTCGACTGGCATACGCGATGACTCTTTCGGTCCCTTCAATCCGCTGGGTAAGCACCGCGCCCAGTCCGTAATCGCTGGCATCCGTCTGTAGGGTAAAGCGTTCCGTAAAGTCCGGGCATGCAAGCACTGGTGCCTTCGTGAGTCGAGCCTTCAGTTCCTCAAACGCCTCCTGCTGGTTGGCGTCCCATGTCCACTTCTGACCTTTGCGCAGCAACCTGGATATCGGCTGCACAATGCTGGTAAAGTTGGGCACGAAGCGTCGATACCATGAGGCGATACCTAGACATCGCCGAAGCTCCTTCACATTAGTCGGTGGTAGCAATTCCTTGATTGCTTCGATCTTTGCCGGGTCGGTGTGGATTCCCTCTTCGCTGACGACGTGCCCCAAGTATACAAGACTCTTCTGGAAGAAGCAGCACTTGTCCCGGTTGAGCCTGAGCTTTGCGTCCCGTAGTCTTCGGAACACCTCTCGTAGGTTTTCGGCATGTTGCTCCAGCGTGGCTCCGATGACGATGATGTCATCCAGATATGCAAACGCATATGGTTCCATCTCGGGACCAATAACGCCATCCAACGCGCGCTGAAATGTTGCGGGGGCGGAATGCAACCCGAATGGCATCACCTTCCAGTGGTAGAGACCCCGGCCGGGTACTGTGAACGCCGTGCACTCCCTGCTATCCTCTGCGATAGGTATTTGCCAATACCCGTTCTTTAGATCCAACGTTGTAATGTACTTCGCGTTCCGAAGCTTCTCTAGGATGTGGTTGATCCTAGGTAGTGGATACGCATCTGGAATAGACTGCGCATTAAGTTGCCGGAAATCGATGCACATCCGCACCTCTCCGGTCTTCTTTCCCACCAGTACTATGGGAGCACTGTGTGGACTTCTCGAAGGCTCAATCCGTCCGTCCCGAAGCAACTCGTCTACCTGGTCATCGATGATCTTTTGCATTGCGGGATTTTTAGGATAATACCGCTGCTTGATGGGACGGTTGTCCCTAAGCACTATACGATGTTCTGCGATGTGGGTGACCCCGGTGACTTCGTCGAACTTGGCCAGCTCTCGCTGCAGAAAGTCATCCACCCACTCGCGTTCCGTGTCCGGTACCTGGTCTCCAGTTATGGTCCTCAAATAGTTGGCTTTGCCGCTGTGCTCTGTGGTCTCTCGTCGTGGTTTCCGGAACGGGTTGTTCCTCCTGGCTACCTCACAGATTGGAGGTAGTACTGGGCTCGCCTGTATACCGTTGGGCACGGTATGTATACTCCGGGCACTAGGTATAGTTGTCGCTTCCGTGGTGGGTGGTAGTTGGAGTTGGACCTGGCCGCACTCTAAACGCATCTCTGCCCCGCACATAAAATCCATACCTAAGATGACTTCGTCGATGATCGTTGGCAGCACCAGCATTGGTAAGGTCAGGTGTCGCTGTCCCAGCTGCACCCGAACCATGAGTGCTTCCGTCACTTCTCGTCGTGTTCCATCCGCTAAACATATTCTGCTCCGGACAGTGCGTCTATTCGATGAAGTAGCGATGCGTTGTGCCACCTTTGCGCTCACGAAGCTCCTCGTTGCCCCTGTGTCAATCGTAGCTACCAAGGCCTGATCCTCAATCCGAACGGTAGCTACGATTCTCCCTCGCTCGAATCTCATGGTAGTTGTTAGTGGCGTGTTGGTTGCGCTGTCTCCAGCCGTTCGCCCGACGGTTGGGAGCGCACTTCGTTTCCCGATGTTTTAGCTCGACAGCAGTCCACTGTCCGAACACCTCGTCGACCACAATCCCAGCAGAAGTTCAGTCGGGCGTTTTGGCACTCTCGGCTGAAATGTCCCACTTGTCCGCAGTTTCTACAAGCGCGGCGGATGTCAATGCATTCCTCCGCTTCTTGTATCCGCTGATTGTTTGCCTCTGAACTACTGCTTGGCTTGGTAGTCCTCTCCGGACGACGATGCTCCATGCTGCTCTTAGAGCGCGCGGCTTCTCGTGCTTTCACGTCCTCAAAAGTCGTGATCAACTTGGTCAACTGGGCCAACGTAGAGAACTCGTGTCGCCTCGTGTATAGCTGGTACTCAGGAAGCAGGTTCTCGTAAATCCGACTAAGTTCCTGATCCTCTGTGTACGCAGCACGGCGCATCATGACCCGGATGCTAAGAAGGTACGAGGTGAATGGCTCACCAGAACGTTGCATCCTATCCCGTATCTCGTCTTCTAGCCTTTGGAAATAGCGTGGTGGCAAGAAGAATTCCAAGAAATCTCTTCTGAACTCGTGCCAAGTCCCTGTGTACATCTTTGTGACTCGGAACCAGTCGGCCGCCGGTCCCGTCAACAACCCAGCGATTGCTGGCATCAATTGCTGTTGCGTATCGATTTGGTAGATAGCGATCATATCCTCCAAATGTTCGATAAAACGCAATGGGTCGGCCGCTCCTCCGTCAAAGAAGACGCCCCATTTTCGCAGTCGATCCACGAAACCGAGTTGCAAACTACGATCGCTTTGTGAACCGGAGCTGCGAGAATGATCGTCGCGAATCCTTGTCGACTCACTGTTGCTCAGTGTCGACACAGGGATCCGTAACGTCGGCTGATGTGTGTGCTCCTGTACAATGCTTGCGGTGCCAGCGTGACTCGTCCCTGGTAAAACCAAGCATTCTCCTGGTACTGGAGACACACCACGGGATCTGGGTTTATTCTCCGGCGTTGGTGTTGTCCCGAGCGTAAGCTCTAGTTCGGCAAGCCTCTGCACGGCTTCCTTGGGTAGCTCCGGTTGGCTTGCGAAAGCAGCGAGACGACTCCGCAATTCTTCCACGGTGCCTTCTGGATCTCGACCGAACTCCTTCAGTATTGCCTGCAGCTCAGTCTTACGGCGATACGATATCCATTGCACACCCATGGCTGTAGACTTCTTCGTTAATAATCCTCGTTGTATTCCTTTGTAATATTCCTGTTAATACCCCTTGTGGTATTCTGTGTAATAATCCTTGTATTCCTCGTTGTATTCCTTTGTAATATTCCCGTTTTAATCCTTGTAATAATCCTTGCCGGTTATGTTCTCGTGTTTGCTCCGATGTTTAAATGTTGTTTGCTGATGTTGCCTCCTCGAGTGCTTGCTGACGACTGTCCCCTTAGGACCCTGTTGCTTCGCTTATGTAGGCTTCTGCTTAGGCTGCGTCGACGTCGGCAGCGACGCGACGCAGGGTACTCGTGGCCGCTGGATCTCCTGCTCGTGGCTCGTAATTGCGTAGCCGTGAAACAAAAAAAGCTTCGGAGACATTAAATATTCCGCTGCGATGAATGAACAACCAATTCCCCCTCTCTTTCTAACTTCGTCTCCCCAAGAATAGCTGATGACGTTTTAAGTCATAAAGGATGGAGTGTCTCAAATTTTCTACCAAAGTCCCTGCTCGGGCGCCATCTGTAAGGAAGTTTCTCAGGCCGGGGTATGTCTCAGTCCGGCCAGGGCTAACTACAGAAAATTTATTATGTTGAGACGTCTGGTGAAAAGACGCAGTGGCGCGATGATGGACTGGCCACTGATGATTGGGGAAGTGGACGATAGTTTTTGGGTTCAATGGGGCTCGTGCTTCGGAAACAACAACCGAGTATCGGCTACGGTTGATGGCTCCGGATTCGCGGTGTTCGGGATTTCAGTTCAGTAGGTGGAGTGCAGGCTACCACTACTGAACCTCAAACTCGTGCTCCCACGGGACAGAAATGCCAACGATGAATCACGACCTCTACGCGATAGGAGAGTACAGGCTGCTCCCATCGAATAGTAGACACGTGTATCAAACGTTGCTTTTGCACAGGCACGTGGATGACGGCTGCTGTAGGCTGCGAAATGCATACGATGATTCACGACTCCCACGCGATAGGAGAGTACAGGCTGCTCCTATCGAGTAGTAGACATGTGTACCAAACGTTGCTTTTGCACAGGCACGGGGACGACTGCTGCTGTAGGCGGCGCAATGCATACGATGATTCACGACTTCTATGCGATAGGAGAGTACAGGCTGCTCCTATCGAGTAGTAGACACGTGTATCAAAAGTTGCTGTTGCGCTGGCGCGGGGGCGGGGCGACTGCTGCTGCTACTGTACGCGCTGCAACGCATACGATGATTCACGACTCCTATGCGATAGGAGAGTACAGGCTACTCCCATCGAATGGTAGGCGCGACTATCAAACGTTGCTGTTGCACTGGCGCAGGGACGACTGAAACGGCTACTACTGTGAGCGCAGCAATGCATACGATGATTCACGACTTCCATGCGATAGGAGAGTGCAGGCTACTCCCATCGAATGGTAGGCGCGACTATCAAGCGTTGCTGGTGCGCGAACGACTGCTGCTGCTACTGTACACGCTGCAAGGCATACGATGATTCACGACTTCTATGCGATAGGAGAGTACAGGCTACTCCCATCGAATAGTAGGCGCGAGTATCAAGCGTGGCTGTTGCACTGCTGAGACGATCGGTGCTAGAAGGTAGCAATGCATGCGATGAATCGCGGCTTCTATCCGATAGGGGAGTACAGGCTACTCCTATGCGGTAGAATGCGCGATCACCAACACTAGTGTACACCACCAAGACGCTACCAGATCGTGGTCTTAGTAGCCGCCGGAGTGGAGTTGCTAATGTACGCTGCACGGGAACGGGGAACCAATAGAGGACTGACTGCTAGGGTAAACAGAACGCATACGATGATTCACGACTTTCACTCAATAGAAAAGTACAGGCTGCCCCTATTGAGTGGAAATCCGGATCACCAACACGAGCACGTCCCACGAGAGGCTACCAGATTGGGGTCTTGGTAGTCGCCGGCGGAGTTGCTCACGTATGCACTGCGTGGGAAACCAACTGAGGGAAAACAAGTGCTAGAGTGAACACGATGCATACGATGAATCGCGGCTTCTACGCGATAGGAGAGTACAGGCTGCTCTTATGGCGTAGAAGTCCGGATCCCTAACACAAGTACACGCCACCACGAGAGGCTACCAGATTTCGGTCTTAGTAGTCGCCGGCGTGGAGTCACTCACGTATGCACTGCACTGAACACCCTGTTTACTGTTGCGCGTCACTGTTGTTTTTATTTTTATTAATTTGCTTGCCGTCGTTAGTTTATATGCCTTCTTATGTTTCTTTTATTTGTTTAATCTCCATTTATTCATGTATATCATTTAAACCTACGCCTATCCGCACACTTATAGTTCTATGTTAATTATCTTTTCTATTATTTTTAAGCTCACCACGTGGATTATTGTGGTGGGCTCCCTAGCTTTCGTTTTTCCAAGTTGTTGCTGTTGTTGTTGTTGTTTCCTGATCGTGTGGGGGGGTCTCCGTTGTCCTTGTCGTTCTGTAGTCCTGTGAATCCTTTTGTATCCTGATGTCTCCTTGTGTATTCGTCTGTAGTTTTCCACGTGTCACTTGTATTCGCGACTTTGTCACTGTGCATCCACTCGTTCGTAAGCCCGTTGAAAAACTAACTCCAGTGCAAATTAATTCAAGCGTCGATTGCCAAAATTCTCCTCTGCCGACGTCGCTTCTTTTCGCTGCTCTGCCCTTGACACACATATTTTGTGCACAGATGCAGCGGTGCTTTTCCCGGCGTTGATCGCATTTGCCTACAATTTGATGCTAGGCAGCGCTGCTTACGCCTCTGCTCCTCTTTGTCGCGTGCCAAACTCATACGTCGACGCAGGCGGCCGCTTGCCGTCTCTTGTTCTCTGCCGCTATCGCCTCAGCTGCACTGCTCTGACGTAGCGGCTTGCGCTGTGTGCGTGTAATCCGTTTTCGTTGCTGTGACGTCAGCCATGCACATGTATGTGTGCGCTGTGCAGTGGCCGCTCTCGCTCTCTCTCTGCCCAGCCTCTGTCGATCCATGCATTGCACTGCGCATGTGTCGTCGCTCTTTGTTTTCGATTCTTTATCTCCGATCCCGCAGTGTGTATGTACGCGACAGGTATACATTGTTCTTTGTCTAGCTGCCGTCTTGACTGGCTGCTTCCAGTGAGAACATTTATCGCCGCTTACTTTCGTACACTGCCTGCTGGCAGTTATGGGACTGTGCCCGTTTCAAATCAAACCGTGCGCACTGGCAGTTTTCGGCCAGTGCGCTAAAAATATTGTGCGCTCATTTTATGGGGCGTCACACGTTTAAGAACTTGCAATTTATTTTAATTTAAACATAGTTTGCGATTTTTCAGTTGCGTTGAGCACAACTTAATTTCTTAGCCATAAAAGCAATGGGGTTTTCGTCACATTCTTCCGATAACTGCATAAGAACAGCTCCGATACCGAAGTCACTTGCGTCACAGTGCAGGAACATTTTTTTCTTAAAATCTGGGTTGGTTAAAACTGGCGCGGATGTAAGGATCTGTTTTAACTTTTTCATAGCCGACTGGGCTTCTGTGGTCCTAATGAATTTTTTTTTTCAGATAGCAGCTCTAAGGGGACATGAAGGATTTGCAAAACTGTGCATAAACCTACGATACCATTTACAGACTGCGAGAAAGCCTCGTAGTTAAGATTTTTAGGTGCAGGCCAATTTACAACACTCGAAATTTTGTCAGGATCGGTACAAATTCCTCCACTTCCGAGAAAATAACCTAAATACACGATGCTTGTAACACAAAACTGACATTTAGCAATGTTAAAAGTTAAACCTGCTTTACGATATTGTTCCGCAATCCGAACTAACACTGCCAGATGAGAAGTAAAATCTTCTGATACAATATAACCAAATATACAGTGGCGCAAGTCTGGTGGTATGATATCATCCATCAGTCTACACATGGTGAAAGGCGCGTTACAAAGGCCAAAGGATATAACTCTAAATTGGTACAATGGACAACCTGGCACGGTGAATGCAGTTAGGGGTCTAAACTCAATTTGCCAGTACGCATCTTGTTAGGTCCAGTTTTGTTGTAATGTTGGCTTTAGCCATTCGAGAAAAAATGCCATCGATACTGGAAATCATTTGCAGGGGATCTAAAACTTTCATGTGGAGCTTCCATTCTATTTGGTAAAGGGTTTTGATCAATAGAATCAATTATGTTTGGGGCGAGACCAAAAATTCTCCAAAAATCATGACCAAGAATAAGCTTTTGCTTAATCACATGAAGATCTATGCGTTTGGTTAACGTTTTATATGTCATCATGATATCTAAAACTCCTGTAATGTTTTGCTTTTCTCCATCTGCAGTTTTGGCATGGGAGTTAATGGCTTTATACTCTGCAAATTTCTTTAGCTTTTCTGTAACCAAGTAGTCCAAATACTGTGTATTCCAGGAACGAAACTTCTGCATAGCTACACATATCTCTTTGACCACTAAAAATAGTTGACACTTTACTTACTAATTCTGGACTTTTTTTAATTTTCTGATTTGAAGATAATTTTCCAATCGTTTCCTATACCGTCTTAAATAAGTTGGACTGGATACTTCGGATAGGGCTGCCGAACAATTTTCTGCGATTAATGGTCTGATGCTTTCGGTGGCAGCCTGTTGTTGGGTGCACCCGATCGAAGGTTTTCCGACTGTCTCCACAACCATAGTATGGGAACCTCGAATGGCGGCAATCTCGGCTTCAGCTGAGTCATCGATATCGACATCTGAACATACTTGTCAACTGAATATATTTGACGAGGAGATACTACAGGTTTGAGTCTAGATACGTTTTCTGCGCGACAGCTTAGCTCCTTGAAGATGACCTATTGAATGTACAGGTTGATACAAGAGTTTTTCTCGAGTACTAGGGAGCAAGTTGTTTTGAGTTGTTTCCATCAACTCCTCCTCACTAATTTAAATGGCACTCTTATCTATAAGGGATTCAACTGCCTCATAGAAAATAGAGAATGGTTTATTAACTTTTTGCTTCCGAGATAGAACAAGTTCCATACTCACAAAATATGACCGATATTCTTTGTACTGTTGACGTAAAGCTGCACAAATATCGGACAAAGCAATTCGATTCACCTGTTTGTGATATTAGCAATACCAATCGCGTGCTTTTCAAGAAAACAAAACGTGTATGTGCCTACATAAAGCAATGAAGTCACTTTCTAAAGTTTCATCGGTGAGAGACTACCCTATAGATATATTAAACTACACCCAAACCTTCAGGAGAGATATGACAATGATTTGTGTGAGCTTCTAAGTGCATGGCTGACATTAATCTATTAACAGTTTGTTCGATCATAGTTAGGACAGTTCCGTATTCAATCTGGGTATTGGGTCGGACATTAAAGTTTCTAGCAGGGCGAACTTTTTTTCAACCACTGACGGGTCATACAGGACGCGCTTCTGCATGATTAGTGCTATGGCTCACACGTAGTTAATAAGAAACTTTTATTAAACACATGAAGTTATATAACAAGGACTTGTGTTGTTCAATACTTGGCCACAAATGGCACAAATGTTTTCAATTGGCGTGACAAACGATTGTCTTTCTTGGGGGCTATGCTCTACAGGCATAGTACAAAAATAACTATATGTTTCTTAAATATAACATTTAATGGTGTTTAAAGATAAAGTAAGAGTCAATATTTTTAATGATACATTTGGTGTGACAAAAAAGTAGGTATTTTTTTGGTTTATTGAAACTATTATTGAAAAGATGTTATTACTCCTGCCTTTTCTACCCAACTTCAAAATATTCGGCACGAATAAGCAGAAAGCATATTTACATGTTCCAGACAACAATCAATAATGGTATCTATGCAGAGCCGAATACGCATTATTCTGAAATTTTGTGTAACTGTTAACCAAATCTTCTCTAACTTCTGATACAAATTCCTATTACATACAAACTATTTGAGCAATTTTTTTGTGCAATTGGCGTGGTTAGCCTGGATTAGCTAACGCAACCAAATTAAAATGTTTTATTTTTAAGAAAAGGATGAAAATACTCGACATGGTATTCACCACTGAATCACCAGTTTCAAAGTTTTCGGATCCAATCTTGAACGATAGTATCTTCTATTGCGGAAGTTAGACTAAGCAAATCTAAACAACTTCGCAAGAGTTATTCTACTACTTTTAAATTAGTGAAATATATAAAAACCAAAAAAATATATTGAATACAACTACTGATTTCTACCTAAGATGTTAGTTGTAAATTACCATTAGTGTGCCAATCCTATGGGCACAAAAATTAGTTTAGGGCTACAGTTGTTCACTACCGATCTTTTATTTAAAAAAATGGTTACAGCCACCATCACTAGCCAAAAAGTTTGTAAAACTAACGAAAGCAATCTGCAAGCAGCCGGGTCGCTCTTGCCTCGCATTGGTCGCCAAAAATGTTATGTGCCTTTCTACACTAGAGTTCATTTTATACAATTTGGACTTTCTGCGTGCAAAAACAATTGTAGCAACTCAGCGAGTAAGACTTAAATACTGAGATGGTAATACTTGGCTTTCATGCTATTGATAGATAGGCGGGGGGATTCCTCTGGTACCATTAGCTGAGTTCGTGATGGGAGGGGGTTTGTTCACATTACCCAATAACTATGCTATAAACTTTAAATTTTAGGATTCTTATCGGAGACCAATTCACATTATATTAACTCAAATGACTATTCAAAGAAAAATATACAAAACTTGACATAAGTCGCACCAATGCATCATGAAAAGAAGCGAGGTCTAAGCTGGTTATCGACACCCGCTTTCTTTACCCTTCTCGACCATAATCGTTTATTTTAAATGTTTGTAAACATTCCCAACATCTGATACTTTTACACAACTTCAAACACCATGTCTTCTAGAAACCAAAGTTAAGAAAACATAGCAACTCATTTTAAACGTTATAATTCGTTATATTTTTTCGGCCTTATACTTCATATCTTAATGTATCTAAAAAAAATAAACATGATGTCCAGGCTTCACACATGTACTAAAAGATTAACCATTATTGTAAATAAAAACTTAACATATATCTTTATCTACTCTTAGTTTACTTGCAATTCGTATATGTATATATATTTTGTTTTTATATAAATTCAGCATAGAAATCATCGATGGTTGTGCTTGTGTGTGGAAAAAAAAAAAAAAAAACTTCAATCTCCGTCTAGGGGTGCGTGTCTTGACTCGTACTGCTCTCGATCGCCTGAGTCGTACAGTCGCTGCTTTCGAAATTCTGCTGTCTGCAGATCGTCTTTGTAGGGGAGGGCGCGCGGTTGCACACCGTTTTTGCTATGCACTGGCAACAACGACCAAAAATTACCCTAGCCTCCGCACAGTACAGGAGAATTAATTTTTAATGTTATGCGATAACAGAACCATTTGAATACTGATTTATTCGAAGAAGGAAACCATTACATAGTATTCTATTATTCTTTCATTCTATTATTAATCATCATATTCTTTGTTTTTTGACTACCCGATTTTTAAATAAATATAATCTATGTTGGATCATAAACATAAGTTAGAATAAAGAAAGAGATTATCAGCTGTGCCGGTCGTGTTTTTTCAACGCTCCGACTATTTTATTATTTCTGCCTTAATTCGCGAATCTTAATTTGAAATTATCAAATATTTTACTTGAGCAAAGTGATACCCTAAATCTGGTTTGTACAAAGTCGTTTTTAGTGTGCATTTTTAGCAAAACTATACATTTTTATTAATACAGCGTCTCAGCTGTGTTTTTGTTTGTGCCCGTTTTTGTTGCGACCTTTGCTCCCTCTTCGTTGCTCTGCTGAGCGATAATAAGTTTGGGTGTTTGTTCGCTTACACTCAATTTCTGTTTTGTGCTTGCGCCCACGCATTGCTTTGTTGTCATAACTGTTTCGTTAACATTTGTTTTTGCATTTTAGCGAATTCTGTTTTCGAGCATATTTGTTTACATTCGAAGTAATCTTGCGCACTCTCAAATTTTTTCTTGTTTGCTCTCTTGTTTATTTTGAGTGAAATGGCCTGATGCAAAAACAATTGCAATTACGGTCCAGCTCGTGACAGTGACCAACCGAATTATGTGCACTGTTGGCTATGTGACAATATTATGCATATAAAATGTGCTGGTCTTACTAGGCGTGAATTTGAAAAATTCATTTCCTCTGCCAAATTAGGCAGTGGCGGTTTGCGATGGTCATGCCCAGTGTGTATTGAATTGTACCTGACCGACCCTCATGTGCCAACGTTGCTTCCCCGGCACTGCCTGTTCTCCTCGTAACCACCTCGTCACCCATTATGATCAAATCGGTGACTATTAATGGAGCTAAGGCCACAAGTAAAAACTCGAAAAGTCCCCCTATTCGACGTAACAGTCGTTCTACTGCCACCCCCGCAGTTCCCCTTTCACCCCCTAATATAATTGTTGTTCCTGGAAATTCCTCCAATGCCAATTCTTCTAGCTCTAAAAGCCCCCCAAGTCGCCGTAACAGTCATCCGATTGCTACTCCCATTGTAGCTCAGCCTCCCCTGCTTACGGTCGTGGCTCCCCGTAAACAGATATTTGTATCCAGACTTTCTGCAGACACGACTATTGAGTCAATTGCTGCATTTATCGCTACCAAAACCCCTGGTAGCGTCTCTATTTCTAAATTTAATTTCTCTGAGCCCAGAGAGATCTCATCGTTTAAGATTAGTGTGTCCCCTGATCTGTTCCCTATCATATGTGACCCAAAGTTTTGGCCTCCTCATATGATTGTTCACGAGTTTAAGCAGAAGACTAGAACTCGTTCAAATCCTGTCACCTTTTCGACTAATGGTACTCAAGCGGCCTCAGTCATAGCCTCAAAAAACTAGACTCTGACCAACTTTTCATTCTATATCAGAATGTAAGGGGTCTGGGGTCTAATATAATTGTTGTTCCTGGGAACTCCTCCAATGCCTATTCTTCTAGCTCTAAAAGCTCCCCAAGTCGACGTAACAGTCATCCCATTGCTACTCCCATTGTAGCTCAGCCTCCCCTGCTTACGGTCGTGGCTGCCCGTAAACAGATATTTATATCCAGACTTTCTGCAGACACGACTATTGAGTCAATTGCTGCATTTTTCGCTACCAAAAGCCCTTGTAGGGTCTCTATTTCTAAATTTAATAATTCTGAGCCCAGAGAGATCTCATCGTTTAAGATTAGTGTGTCCCCTGAACTGTTTCCTATCATATGTGATCCAAAGTTTTGACCTCCTCATATGATTGTTCACGAGTTTAAGCAGAAGACTAGAGATCGTTCAAATCCTGTCTTCCTCCCGACTAATGGTCCTCAAGCGGCCTCAGTCATAGCCTCAAAAAAC
The DNA here is from genome assembly GCA_035046005.1 of Drosophila acutilabella. Lineage (NCBI taxonomy): Eukaryota > Metazoa > Arthropoda > Insecta > Diptera > Drosophilidae > Drosophila > Drosophila acutilabella. The sequence continues at coordinate 185,019 of JAWNOK010000103.1, read as the reverse complement.
TAGACTCTGACCAACTTTTCATTCTGTATCAGAATGTAAGGGGTCTGGGGTCTAAGTTAAAACAGTTACATAAGAATAGTTTCTCTTTTGACACCGATATTATTGCATTCTCAGAGACTTAGCTTATTTCCAGTATATCTGATAATGAAATAATGTCGTCAAAATATAATATCTTTAGGCGCGATCGTCCTAATCGACGTGGTGGTGGTGTCCTTATTTCAGTAAAATCCTCCCTTAATGCTGAAATAATTGATGTTTCACCAATGGATGATATTGAAATTGTTGCCGTTAAGGTTACTTTTTCGTCTGTTGCGCTGTATGTAACCTGTTCTTATATTCCTCCATTCTCTGAAATGTCTATTTATTTTCAGCATTTCAATTTCATCAAAGAAGTATTTAGTCACATTCGTGACTGTGATTTCTTTGTGACACTTGGTGATTTTAACTTGCCAAACGTTTCCTGGACGCATTTCAACCAGTTTAATGTCCCACAACCAACAATGACTTTTTAGATAGTTTGATTGATCTTTCTCTTTTTCAAGTCAATCATGTATCTAATCGTTTAAACCGGATGCTGGATCTCATCTTTGTAAGGGATTCATCCAGTGCAGTTGTCACTAGATCTTCTCCTGTAGTGGTACCTGAAGATTCTTTTCATCCTACCCTTGGACTGTCTTTGTCTATCCCTAACTCAACCCATTTACCTCATTCTTTCTCTTCCAACTCGCGCCGCTGCTTTCGCAAAGGAAATTTTTCTTTGCTTAACAAACTGATTCTTGCTACTGACTGGTCTGTACTTTACGGCATGAAAGATATTAACATAGCTGTCGAGTATTTTTACAACATTTTAAATTCATTCTTTGATGTCTGCATCCCTAGTGTTGTAAAGTCCGTTTCACATAAACCGCCTTGGTTCTCACCAAGATTATCAAACTTAAAAAATAAAAAATCTAAATATAAATATTAAAAGGTTTAAGCAGACAGGCTCTAACTTGGACTTTTTAAATTATTCTAAAGTTAAAGCAGCCTTTACCCTTCTTAAGTCTCAATGCTATGAAAATTATCTTGTTCGTTGCAAGACTCAATTTGCGTGTGATCCTAAACAATTCTATAACTTTGTTAATTCTAAACGTAAATCTAGTACTTTACCCTATTCTTTCTTTTTTAATTCTAGTAAAGTAAGTGAGGACTCGGCCGCTTCCGATCTCTTTGCTAACTTTTTTCAATCTACTTACACCTCTAGTTTGTCTACTAACTTCTCTTACCCCTATAAACTCCCATCCTCTAATTCTGTTTTTCTTCCGCATATTACCTATAGTTGCATACTCTCTTCAATTAACACCTTAAAATCTTCTTTCTTTCCTGGCCCCGACAACACTCCAAGTTGTGTGCTTAAGGAGTGCTGTTCTTCTATAATAAAACCTCTATTAATTCTGTTTAACCTTTCTTTAGAATCCTCTATCTTTCCTACCTTATGGAAAGAATCTTACATTTTCCCACTGCATATAAAAGGGTGCAAGTCGGATATATCCAACTACAGGGGAATTGCGAAGTTGTCAGCAATCCCTAAGCTCTTTGAAAAAATAGTAACATCGACTTTGCAACACCTCTGCAAGTCAATTATCTCTCCCGCCCAACACGGGTTTGTTAAGAGTCGGTCGACTTCGACCAATCTATTAGAATTTACCTCTTTTGTTAATGAGGCATTCCTTAATAGAATGCAAACTGATGTCATATACACTGACTTTAGTAAAGCATTTGACTCTGTTAATCATAACCTTCTTTTACATAAATTTAGTATCCTAGGTTTTCCACCCACCCTTCTTCTGTGGATATCATCATATCTAACAGATAGGACCCAAAGGGTTATGCTTAGATCAGCAATGTCTAAATCTGTTTTCGTTACTTCTGGAGTTCCCCAGAGTAGTCACCTAGGCCCATTGTTTTTTAATCTTTTTATAAACGACCTTCACTCTTCGCTATCCCATTGTCGCATACTTATGTATGCAGATGACGTGAAATTATTATTATCTTACAAAGACCCCCAGGATCATGCGTTACTACAAGATGATTTAAACACAATGCATAACTGGTGCATAACTAATCACTTGAAACTAAATTTTTCTAAATGCCTGTTTATGACTTTTAACAGGGTTACTCCTTACTTAGCCAATTACTATATTGACAATGTACTCTTAAATCGTATACTGTCAGTTGAAGACCTTGGTGTTCTTTTTGATAATAAATTAAGTTTCATACATCATATCTCCTCAATTGTTAATGAAGCCAAGGGCACTCTTGGATTTATTGAACGCTGGTCTAAAGAATTTAACGATCCCTTCGTCACAAAACTTCTTTATACATCCCTCGTCCGCCCCATTCTCGAATATTGTTCATGTGTCTGGTCGCCTCAACATGCTCATACTCAAGATTTAATTGAGTCAGTGCAGAAGCAGTTTTTACTATTTGCACTTCGAGGTCTTAATTGGGACCCCAATCTTCGCCTTCCTTCCTACTCCAATAGGCTCTTACTCCTTAATCTTCCGTCCCTTCTTAATCGTAGGAGAGTTCTTGGAGTTATTTTCCTTCACAAGCTTATAGTTGGTGATATCTGCTCCCCATCTCTTTTAGAACGCCTTAATTTCAACATTCCAACCAGGGCAACCAGGTACTACATCCCTTTATTTCTTCCCACATGCACTACTGACTACGCTTTGCACAATCGTTTTCGGGTATTATGCGCTCAATATAACGAATACTATAGATTTATTGATACATCTCTTTCTCTTCCCATCTTAAAGCTTCACTTTACAGCCAACTCCATTAAATCTCTGATCTTTAGTGGCAGTATGTTTGGCATTTTAGCCATTCACGCGTTCCTTTAAATCAAAAATCTTTCGTGATTGTTTTGGCATACATTTGCATTGATCTGGTTGGGTTTTTCTGGGTTTTCCCAATCCTTGCAACAAATGTTGGATCAACTTCTTTACTTTTTTCCCAGATTAACGATTAACGATAAACTATTGATAATTTAATTAACCAAATTCTAAATTCTTTTAATATTTTCAGTTAAAATATATTTTTATCTTTTATAGTCATAAATATTAATTTTAATTATAAATATAAACTTTATATTTTGGTTTACTCGCGACTGCATTTAGTCTGCGTTAATAAATAAATAAATAAATAAAAAATATTGAATTGTTAGGATAAGTTTAAATTAACGATATTATTCAATTGACCAGAAGAGTATTGAACTCTTATACATAAGCTAGTCTGTAAGTCGAATTTGTTGTCGGCAATGCGGCTGTCGCGAGCAGTAGTTAGTTCGTTTTCGTCTCGCTGTAACCACACACACGCTGCCAAGCCTTTCCGCGATTGCTAAGTCCAACAATAAATTGTAACGTTTAAGAACTTACAATTTGTTTTATTTAAACATAGTTTTCGATTTTTCATTGGCGCCCGAGCAGGGACTTTCAATTGCGTTCGTTGGTCTTTAAGGCATTTCAAGGCTTGGTTTTAGTGTGTGTCGGTATCGATACACTCGTTGTTGAATCTCCCTGGAGCTGTTGACCATAGTGGAATTCTGGATTTAAACAGCCTGGAGTTAAAGACACCCATATTGGAGATAATATCCAGAATTTAGCCCAAGAGCGACCCTTCTGTTGATCAGGTAACAGTGCCCAAACGAGTCAGTGCAGGAGAACATAGAAAGTGCAAGCATAGAAGCGGCACATAATAAATAAGAACGTATTGCTCCATTTGTTGCACATTAGACATTGCGTTTCGGCAAAGATATATTTGTGATTTAAAAAAGTAATTTGATGAAAAACACACAACCCGAATCAAATAAATATACATAAATAAAACAAAACACTTGACTTGTGCAAATAAACATATTTATATATACATATCAACGTTCCCCGTTCCTCTTTAATTTCGCTGTTCGCCTATATCTACACAAAATTCGGTGGTGGGTTTTTTGCCTTTTGTTCTTTGCTATTCACAATTTGTACATAAGTAAAGCGCAGATCGCGTTACATACATACATACATACAGCTGTTGGAGCTTAAGCTTGCGGTAGTTAACTTGTACTTTGTTTGTGTTTTACTTTGATTTTGCTTTACTTTGTTTGTGTCAACGCTGCTTACATACAAAAGCGCTAGCAAACGTAAAAACATTCGCTGATTAAAACAACAAACATTTTAGTTGTTGTTGCGTAGATCGCATCGTTGTCTACCTGCAAGCCCTGTAGTTGTTGTTGCTAGATTGCATCGTTTGCCTACCTGCGCATGCGCTGTTGTTGTTATTAAATCGCGCAATTGCCCTTCTACGCACAAAGTTAATCTTAATGAGACTGTTGTGGATGTCGACGAGAGCTGCCTTAGTGCGCGTTTAACCCAATTGTTCGTGAAATTAGAAAAGGTAGAGAGCGACATAGAGCGCCAAAGGAGTTCACTCATTAATAAAATGGTGACTCCAAGTAAATTTGAGGTTCAGTGCCGGCTAGATATACTAAATTCGTATATTGCCAAAGCTATGGATCTGCAGTCAGAGATCGATGCAATAGATCATGATAATACTAGCCGTGCAATGCTTGAGGAAACATGTATTTTGGCACGGTCTTCATACATGTCAGCCCTAAGTGCGCATCAAACAGCAGAAAACGTACCTCAGCATTCTCACCATTCTCACTTGCCCAAATTAAAGTTGCCGAAATTCAGCGGTAAACACTCTGAATACAGGCAATTTATTGGTCTGTTTAATAGCTTAGTAGACTCGGATCGCTCCCTTCAAATATTGAAAAGTTCAATCATTTGTTATCGTGCTTATCGGATGAGGCATTAGGTACCATCAGAGCCTTTCAGGTATCTGATGCCAATTACCCAAAGGCATTAGAGAGTCTAAGTCGAGTATACGACATCAAATGCTTGATATTTTTTGACACTTACGCCCAGTTGTTCGACATTAAGCTGATGTCTAAGCTATCGGCCATTGGAATTCAAACAATGGTTGACTCGGTATCGGCAATATTTGAGTCGTTAATGTCCGTTGGAGATTTGCAAATGAAATCTTGATTCATACAGTCATATCGAAGGTAGATCCTCTTACAAAGTCGCAGTATGAGGAACAACTTGATTATAACACATTGCCGAAATGGGCTGACTGTGTTGCGGCTTTGAACAGGCGATATCAGCATTTGTCTGCTGAAGAAAGTTCGAAGTCTAGGATGAAGCAAACATTTGAAATAAAACACGCTAAAAAATCGTCGTTTGCGTATACAAATGTTGAGAAAGAAGTTGAACCCACATGCCAGTTTTGCGGTGAAAACCTTATGATTGGAAATTGTCAAGGGTTCGCAGCACTTCCAGTTGACGACAGATTTAATTTCGTGAAGTCCAGTCAACTGTGTATAAATTGTTTACATTCGGACACAAAGTGCGTCAAAGTGTAGAGTGTGTTCTCGCCCACACAATACTCTCCTACATAAGTACGCAGCCTTAGAAACATCAGAAGCTTCTGCTCATCCTGCCCATGTTGATCATGTTGCTAGCGAAATCGATCAGGTAATTCTTGCAACGGCAGTTGTTATTTTCGAGATAGATTCGGTCAGAATCGAAGTGCTAGAGTCTTATTGAATTCAGGCTCTCAAGTTAACTTTATGACGGAAGATCTCGCACAAGCCTTGCGCCTTCAACGCAACAACAAGAGCTTAACTGTAAAGTCGGTTGGACAGTCGGTTTTGACTGCAAAAACAAAAGTATCGACAATAGTTTCGTCTCGTGTATCGAGATATCAGTTCAGCACCGAGTTTTGGGTGCTGAAATCGATTTGTAGCAGGCAGCCAGATTGTGATCTTCCCATTAATCGGTGGAAGATTCCAGCAAACGCCGAACTGGCTGACCCTGAATTCTATAAACCCCAGCAAATAGATATGCTTCTGGGAGCCGACTCATTTTTCGAAATGCTTTGTAATGGACGAATTCGACTGGCGAAGGGTGATCCATTACTACAAAAGACGTTGTTTGGTTGAGTGGCATCAGGGCGGTGCAAGAAAATGTTTACCAAAAGCCCAATATGTTGCTCAGTGATGCAACATATACAAGATGTTCGTTTTGAAGACAGTGTAGATCGACACTGTAAAGTTGAAGTTGTCCCAAAGACAAGTGTGTCCGAAAATCTTTATGCGGAGCACATCATTTGCAAACAAGGCTTTCGGGACAGCGTTCGTAAATTGCCGACTGGACAATTTGGGTTAAATTTGGTCTTTTATGACTGATCCCAAAGTGCTGGAGACGTCACGAACTGGCAAGAGACATGGTCTTTCCACGAATTTGGGTGTCCAAAATGTATATAGGAGTTTCATGAACGTTAATCTTGACCCTGTTCGTATGTTCATAGAAACAGAAGTTTCACCAGGACCACTCTACACACTTTCACACCAGTGCGTCCTGAGGCCTGATAGCAATTTTACCAAACGTCGGGTAGTAGTGGTGGGACCTGCTAGTCAGAGGAATCTAATTTGTACATTTTCTAGGTTCCGTCTGAACCGACCTGACGTCAGGACAGATATCAAAACGGGCGAATTTCATTTGGCAAAATGGTTGTCGAACCATTCTAAAGTATTATAAGAAGGCGGAAATGAGAAACTTTGGAATTCCAATGATGCCGATTTGACAAGAACGCTTGGCATAAAATGGACACCAAGATTGGATACGTTTTGGAATCACTTGGTTGGTAGCTTCGCCAAATTAAGTCCCACCAAGCGAAAAACATTCTTCGAGACTTCGCGTATATTTTAGCCCAAATATACGCGTTTCACCGATGTCGAATCGAGAGTGCGAGTTTCGTGAACGATTTAGAAACCGCACTACATTGTGTAAAAACTTCCCCTTCACTACTAGAAACATTTGTAGCCAATCAAGTTGCAGGCATCAAAGAGATGGCTAAAAATGTATCTTGGAGACATGGAACGACATCATCAAATCCAGCCGATTTGTCGTCAAAAGAGTGTGGCGTTCAGAAACTCGATCAGTTCTTTCGACGTCGTTGCAAGCCAAAACGACATTGGCTTCAAGGATTAAAAGAATACTCTGTACTCGTTTGCTTAGATAGCTTGGCAAGTTTGCACTCGCTGACTATATGTATTCAATAGTCGGACGATTATGTAAGACGAATCTCTTTGATTCATGTAGGTATAGATTTGTGTGGTCCCACAAATGTGTTCATAAAAATAAGAGGACGAGCCCCGCCAAAAGTGTATATTGCGGTGCTCTTGTGTTTTGCATCAAAGGCTGTTCATATTGAATTTACAGCACGATCCACTAAACCTTTTATTTTCACAGTAAAAAACTTATTTGCTCGACGTGGCATACTAGTTCGGCGATTCTTGGAGAAGATGACACACGTTCGTGGTCATGCTGTAGATCAGCAACGCGTCGCTCACAGAGGGCGATTTTCGAACGCACCTGGCCGACGTGGTGGCCATCCTCGACCCAAGGCCGCTGACTCCATTGGACACTGGAGAAGCGCTCACGCCAGGGCTACCAAGGATTTGAAGGCGATCCCTTCAAGGCGGCCGAAATGTTGGATCATAAACATAAGTTAGAATAAGGAAAATATTGAATTGTTAGGATAGGTTTAAATTAACGATATTATTGAATTGTCCAGAAGTGTATTAAACTTTTATACATAAGCTAGTCTGTAAGTCGAATTTGTAGTCGGCAATGTGGTTGTCGCGAGCAGCAGTTAGTTCGTTTTCGTCTCGCTGTAACCACACACACGCTGCCATGCCGTTACGCGATTGCTAAGTCCAACAATTAATTTTAACTTTTCAGAACTTACAATTTGTTTTATTTAAACATAGTTTTGGATTTTTCAATCTGTTTTGTTTTGTTCTCAGCGCAGTTAACCTCTAAAGGCAAGATGGTTCAGTACTATTGTAGCCTATGTACCAATTTTAAAATAATTCAAAGTAAATGTGGATTCAGAAACACATTCTTAAGAAACACATTAGTTTCGAAAAACTATACATTACAAAATCCGGTTTAAAAAACATGTTCTTTCTAAGCATAACTTTAGCAATAAAAACAAAGTTAAGTATTGTAAGGAAGTTTTTCTAAGGCCGGGGTGTACCACAGTCCGGCCAGGGCTACTTACAGAAAATTTATTATGCTTGATTGGAGATGTCTGGTAAAAAGACGTAGTGACACATGATGGGCTGGTCACCAATTAATGAGAGAGTGCGTGAGAATTTTGGGATCAATGGGATGTGATTTGGAGACAACAACCGAGTGTCAGCTACGGTTGATAGCTCTGAATTAACGGTGTTCGGTATGGCCCTCCGTCACCCAGTCTAACGACCAAATACCGGTTATAGTCGTTGACTGGGCCGTGGCCGATTCGACCGGGCGGCGAGAGAATCGGTGGGTTCGAGAGTACAGGCTGCACCCATCGAATAGTAGTCACGAGTATCACCAATGGCGCTTTTCCCGGCTTCGATCGCATTTGCCTACAATTAGATGCTAGCCAGCGCTGCTTACGCCTCTGCTTCTCTTTTGTCGCGTGCGAAAATCCCAAGTCGACGCAGGCTGCCGCTTGCCGTCTCTTGCCCTCTGCCGCTATAGCCTCTGCTGCAATGCTTTGACTTAGCGGCTTGCTCTGTGTGATTGTTTTCGTTCCGTCGCTGTGACGTCAGCCATGCACTTGTATGTGTGCGCTGTTAAGTGGCCGTTGTCGCTCGCTCTCTCTGCCCAGCATCTGTCGATCCATGCATTGCACTGCGCATGTGTCGTCATCGGAGCTACACTGGAGCAACATGCTTAAGACTTGCGAGAGGTGTTCAGATGGCTACGTGACGCAAGGCTGAGGCTCAACCGACAAGTGCTGCTTCTTCCAGAAGAGCCTTGTTTACTTAGGACACGTCGTCAGTGAAGAGGGAATCCACACCGACCCAGCAAAGGTCGATGCGATCAAGGATTTGCTGGCCCCTACCAATGTGAAGGAGCTTCTCCGATGCCTGGGTATCGCGTTATGGTATCGGCGTATAGTACCCAACATCACCAGCATTGTGCAGCTAATATTCAAGTTGCTGTGTAAAGGTCAGAAGTGGAAATGGGTCGTCAACCAGGAGGAGGATGCCGGCGATTATGGACTGGGCGCCGTGCTTACACAGCGGATCGAAGGAACGGAACGAGTTATCGCTTATTCTAGTCAACGTTTTTCATCATCATCTTGCGCTAAAGTGGCTTAATTCCATTGACAATCCCACGGGACGGATTGCGCGATGGGCACTCGAACTCCAACAATACCGTTTCGTAGTGCATTATCGCCGAGCGAGCCAGAACGTTGTGGCCGATGCTCTGTCTAGACAACCTCTGGAGACACTACAGCAGCTAACCGAGGAACCTGTGCAGTGCAAGTGGATGAACCGTGTGAGGGAAGCCATACAGAGGAACCGGAGGGGTACCCTGACTAAGTGCAACAGGAAGGTCAGCTTTACCGACGACCTCACCGGAGCACTGATGTCGAAGAATGCGTGCCCTGGAAACTCTGCGTAAGGAAAGAACAGCGGAAGGAATGCCACGATCAACCTTCCGCCGGACACCAAGGAATTCGGAAGACTACAAAGAGTTTTGCAGAGACCAGGGCCAGGGATGCTTCTGGGATGCTTTGCTACCGAACTAAGTTTTGCAATCAACTCCAGCACATCGGATAGCAGTGGATATAGTCCGGCATACTTGGTGCAAGAACGCGAGCGTAGGCTACCAGGATCGCTGTACAACGAGGTTAACCCCGGACCACCGGATGATAAGGCGAAGCACTTGCGTGAAATTTCAAAGATTGCGAAGTGGACCTCCAGCAGGCCGGTCAGGACCAAAGTCGTCACTGTAATCTGCGCCGACGGAAAATTACAATACTGTACTATATAAACAAATGCCAAAAAACGGAACGAAAGTTGAGGACAATTTTTACTAATTGTGGGAGAAAGGGGCGTGGCAGTCCAAAATTTTAAATGTCAATGCAATTACGCTGTCACTAGAAACCTTCATACCAAAATTGGTGATCATAAGTACCATAGTTACTGAAATATTCGCCGAAAACACCGATTTTTTCCGAGGTGTGTCTAGTTTTTTGCTCATTGTGGGCGAATGGGGCGTGGCATCGAAAAAAAAAAGATTCTTGTATTGACTGACTAAATATGTGATCGATTGACACCAAGCTCGAACTTGTAGCTCTTACCATCTCTGAAATCTGTTTGTTCATACGGACAGACGGACAGACAGACAGACGGACAGACGGACATGGCTATATCGACTCGGCTTGTGATGCTGATCAAGAATATATATACTTTATGGGGTCGGCCACGCCTCCTTCTGCCTGTTACATACATTTGCACAAACCCAATATACTCTTGCAGAGAGTATAAAAACAACATGACAACAACAGCAACGATGGGAATTTCTGAGATGCACTTCAAACAAGCACTAGGACAGATACGTCAAGTGCCCATCTTCGATGGAAAAACGGTGGAACTCACTGCCTTTAAAAGAAGAATTGATTTCATTATGCAACTGTACCCGACCCAAGATGTAAGACAGCACAGCGTTCTATTCGGAGCAATAGAAATGCAGACATCTGGAGCAGCCCAACGTGTTTCCCAATTGTCAGCTGCCACCAACTGGAGAGACCTCAGGAATGCCCTGATCGACGAATTTAAGACACAAAAACCGTATGAGGAATTATTGAGACGGCTATACAACACCAATTATAATAATAGTATCCGTAAGTTTGTAGAAGAATTAGAATATAAGTCTTTTGTTATATCTAATAAGCTTATTATGGAAAACCAACCACAAAACACAATATTATACACAAACGCTATGAACAATACTATTAAAGACGTTATCACCAGGAAACTACTTGACAGAATATTCATGACTTTAGCTAGACATGAGATTACCACTGTTTCTCAACGTGAAGGACTTTACGAAAATGGCTTTAACGAACGTACTAACCAAAATAACGAAAATTCTAAATACAATAAACCTAATAATGACAACCGTGGAAAGGGAATTTATCAAAATTATTATCCAAGTCCTAATTATTCAAACCCAAGCAATAAACCAAAAGAAAATGCTGTAAATAATCAAGCATTATATAAGGAATTCAAGCAAAATCTTGGTCAAGGTAGATCACAAAACCAAGTGAATTACCACAACCAAAACCAAAGACCTTCGAATTCTCCTGTTAAGAGACAGCGAGAAAATACAAGTGGTCACTCCAAAATGGAAATTTCCGAAAATTTTCATCAAGGAGCCTCGGACCAAGAAGAATGAATCCTTTCATTCGAGTAGTTATGAATGGACAGCACTTTAACTGTGTAGTTGACACAGGTTCGTCCATCAAAATTATAAAACAAAATTTCCTAAACTTTCCTATTAAACATTGCCAATTGAATGTGCAAACAATAAATGGCACTATTCAATTAAAATTGTGTATCTTTTGCCCCTAGCAAACTTTGTCCCACTCACCAAACATTTTATCTACACGACTTCTCAGACAACTACGATATTCTACTAGGTAGAGAATATCTAGAATCATGCGAAGCAAAAATTGATTACAAAAAGAAAACAGTTATCCTAAATGAACATTCATTTCAAATGAGATATGATCGTGAGGGTTCTGTTAAGGACAAGACTGCATGTCAATGCCTTGATCCGCCCAGAACAAATGATATAGCTGTTATTTACGCTATAAACAACGAACTAAATGAAGCAAACCAATTTCGATTAGATCATCTGAACGATGAAGAAAAATCAAAACTTACCAAAATTCTTTATGAGTTTAGTGACATTCAGTACAAAAAAAGTGAAAATTTGACTTTCACCAGTACAATTAAGCATGGCATCCAACATAAACACGAAGACCCAATCCAAAAGCGACCATACAAGTATGCGCAAACGTTCGACGAAGAAGTCGATAAACAAATTATAGAAATGATTGAACAAGGTATAATTCGCAAATCAAACTCGCCTTATTGCTCACCAATTTGGATTGTGCCAAAGAAACGTGATGCATCAGGTAAAGAAAAGTTTCGTATAGTTATTGACTATCGGAACTTAAATGAAATAACGATTGATGATAAATATCCTATTCCGGTCATGGATGAAATACTAGACAAACTTGGAAAATGTCAGTATTTCACCACAATTGACCTTGCAAAATGATTTCATCAGATACAAACGGACCCACAAAGTATACCAAAAACAGCTTTTTCAACTTAAAACGGACATTACGAATACACTCGAATGCCTTTTGGGTTGAAAAATGCCCCCGCAACATTTCAACGTTGCATGAACAATCTGTTAGAAGATTTAATCTTTAAAGATTGCCTTGTATACATGGACGATATAATAGTGTATTCCACTTCGTTGGAAGAACACCTATTATCATTAAAAAGCATTAAAGCAAACCTAAAATTACAATTAGACAAATGCGAATTTCTTAAAAAAGAAACGGAATTCCTTGGACATATAATAACGACAGAGGGAATTAAAGCAAATCAAACAAAAATCTTTGCCATACAAAACTTTCCAATACCAAAAACACCCAAGGAAATAAAATCATTTTTAGGCCTTTGTGGTTATTATAGGAAATTCATTCCTAACTTCGCTCACGTTGTAAAGCCAATGACTTTAAAATTAATGAAAGGTGCAATTATAAACACAAACGAACCGAATTACATTTCTGCTTTTGAAAAATTAAAAGTACTTATAACGTCCGATCCAATATTAGTCTATCCAAATTTCGACAAACCATTTTGTCTTACAACTGATGCTAGTAATATAGCTATTGGAGCTGTTCTGTCCAAAATCAAAAACCCATTTGTTTCGCAAGCCGAACCTTAAACGAACACGAAATTAACTATGCAGCAATTGAAAAAGAACTTTTAGCCATCGTTTGGGCAACTAAATATTTCCGATCTTATCTCTACGGTAGAAAATTCGAGATCCTCAGTGATCACAAACCACTTGTTTGGCTTAACAATATTAAAGAACCAAACATGAAATTGCATCGTTGGAAAATCAAATTAAATGAATTTGATTATCAAATTTAATATGTACCAGGCAAAGAGAACTATGTTGCAGACGCTTTATCCAGAATAAAAATTGAAGAAAACTTGTTAGGAGAAACTTCTGACGTAACTGTATCAACAATCCATAGCGCCCAAGAGGACAACCAAAATCACATTTCACTGACAGAAAGACCAATAAACTATTTTAAAAGACAAATAGAATTCGAAAAAAGTAACTTAAATAACGTATCCGTCACTAATTATTTTCATAAAACATAATTTTAATAAAATATGTTGATATGAATATGAATACTTATGTTCTAAAAAAAGTATTATATATTTCAGCAACGAAGCTGATTTTCTTATATTCCAGAATGCTTTCGTTGAAATAATAAGTCCCAATAATATAACAAAAGTAATGAGATCTACTAACAAACTAATAGACCTCCAAACTTACGCCGAATTTAAAGAATACATAATAAATACACACCAAAAGTTATTACATCCAGGAATAGAGAAAATGACATTATTATTTAAAGAAAAGTATTACTATTCAGATTACCAAAACCTTATTCAAAATATAATCAATGAATGCAAATCAATTGTTGTTGCGTATCGATTAATAGATGGCGATGAAATTCTCCAGATGTTCGATAAAACGGAATGGGTCAGCAGCTCCTCCGTCAAAGAAGACGCCCCAATTCCGAAGTCTCAATTCTGAGTCTCACGAGTTGAGCCACGACCCGTAAGCCGGTGGTGGGTCGGGCCACTCGAAGGTTTCCTCATCCGGGATGTCGAGGATGTCGTAGTCCTCTGACTCGCCCTTGTCGCTCTCGGTGTCCTCGCCGGAACCACTCGTATCCGCACCATCGCTGCTTAGCGGGCTATACCCCTCGGCCTCCATGTCGTCGTCGTTGTCGTTGCCATCATCGTCGCCGTCGTCGTCGTCGCCGTCACCCTCATCGCCATCGTTGTCCTCATCCTCACCATCCACGTCCTCACCATCTTCGTCTTCAATGGTGACCTCATCGACCATTGCGGCAAGGGTCCCCTCATTCGATGGCTCCATCCGAGCTCGAGGTGGCGTGATGGCTCGGTGGGCGATGTTGGCGAACCCCCGTCGAAGAACGGCGGTTCCATCTCGACGCCTTCGCCGGCCTTGGCCGTTACGATTCGTATCGGCACTGGACCTACCAACAGCTCACCGGTCTCGATACCCTGCAGCAATCCGCCTTTTAACTCCTGCTCAAGTTGGGAATCTTCCGATTGATCCGCTTGACCATGGTACGATTTAAGGTCTGTTATGCTCGCTACTCGACGCTCTTTATTCGCGACGTTCTGTATGCGTACGATTGTTGTAGAAACAAATTTCACGAACCGGTATGGCCTATCGTAACGAGGCGCGAGCTTAGCCGCAAATCCATCAGCAGCTTTTGACAGGTGATGTTGTCATAGCAGCACCAGATCCTTCAGCGCAGGTCTCCATTCCAGCCGGCGTAGATTGTAGTGACGACTTTGATCCTGAGCGGCTTGTTGGAGGTTCCCCTTTGCCATCTTAAAAATCTCTCGCAAGTGCTTCGCCTTATCCTCCGGCGTTTTTCCTTCAGAAGTGGATCCGGGGTTAACCTCGTTGTGTAGCGATCCTGGTAGCGAAGTGCGGTGTGCTGCAAATCCATTCCCATTCGTTTTCAGAAGGCCTTGAACTCTCGGCTGGTGAACTGCGTTCCATTGCCTTCCTCAAAGGGACAAGTTCCACCCATTTGTTGAAGTAGTCGAAAAAAAACTAGAAGCATCGTACGTCCTTGCTTTGACTTGGGCAGTAGTCCAACAAAATCCGCGCAAATTACCTCGAAGGGCTCCTCTACATCCCTCATGCGCATTTTTCCTGGTGGTTTCAGCTGACTGACCTTGAAGTCTTCCGAATTCCTTAGTGTCCGGCGGAAGGTTGATCGTGGCATTCTTTCAAGAGCCTTCTGCGTTTGTCTTTCCCTACGCAGAGTTTCCAGGGCACGTATTCCTCGTCGTCAGCGCTTCGGTGAGATCGGCGGTAAAGCTGACCTTCCTCTTTCACGTAGTCAGGGTACTTTTCTGGTTCTTTTTGTAAGGCTGGCACCATACGTGTTAACCATTTGCACTGCAAGTGTTCCTCGGTTAGTTGTTGTATCGTCTCCAGCAGTTGCCTAGACAGAGCATCGGCCACGACGTTCTGGCTCGCTCGGCGATAATGCTCTACGAAGCGGTATTGTTGGAGTTCGAGTGCCCATCGCGCAATCCGTCCCTTGGGGTTGTCGATGGAATTAAGCCACTTTAGCGCCAGATGTTCCGTGATAACGTCGAACTCGTAACCCTGCAGGTAACAACGAAGCTTACGAATCGCCCAAACGATAGCGAGACACTCCTTCTCGGTAGAGTAGTAGTTTTCCTCGGCCGATGATACCCGTTGGCTAGCATAAGCGATAACTCGTTCCGTCCCTTCAATCCGCTGTGTAAACATTGCGCTCAGTCCATAATCGCTGACATCCGTCTGCAGTGCGAAGCGTTACGTAAAGTCCGGACATGCGAGCACTGGTGCCTTGGTGAGTCGGGCCTTCAATTTTTTAAACGCCTCCTGCTGGTTGGCGTTCCCTGTCCACTTCTGACATATTCTTCCGTGACGCGATACACAAGACTTTGTGCAAGACTTTGCCCGTACAGGCTCAAATGCGTTCCGATTCGACAACCAGCAGACGCTACGGTTGCAGGAACGGAGCACACCCGATATCAACGCGAACCCCCCAACAGCTAATCGGTCGAAGCCACAATAGCAATTGGTGGGTCGGTCGATCCTGTAGATAGGCGCAGCAACGATTTACACCGCGGTCACTATCGATGCGTTCCGTCTCAGCGGCCAGCAGACGCTACGGCCACGGATACGAAACACCTTCGATATCGGTGTGAATCCACACGTCAGCTAATCGGTCGAAGCCACAAAAGCGGACGGTGGTCACTCCGTTGGACACTGGCACTGTTGCACTAATTCCTGAAAAATGACATGCACATGTCGTGGCGTTGTTTTTACTTTGTTTTTATGAAATAACTTTTATTCTTATATTTTTATATGTAACCCGTGTGTTTCTTTTACTGTAGTTTTATTTCGCTATTTGCTTTATTTCTATTTTTTCTTTCTATTTGTTAATAGGCACGTTGCCCCTAACCACACATAAAACGCTATCTTAAGGGACTCTCGTGGCTCACCTCGTTGGCAATGAGTATCGTTCCGCTTGTTGTTGTTGGTGTCGTCTCTGTGTCCAATGCCGTTCCTCTGGTTGTTCCTGATCGTTGGTGTCGTCTCCGTGTCCAATGTCGTTCCTGTGTCTTCTTGTGTAGTAATCCCTTTATGTATATCCAAACGTGTGTGTTTTTCCCGCCGCGTGGCCTTGCACTTTGCTTTTACGTTTTTTTTTTCGCACTTGTTCTTTTGCCGGCTGAAGATCAACTAACTCGTGCCAAAATTCTGCCAGCATGCAAAACGTCGCCTAATTGTTCTCTGCCTGCGTCGACGTCGGCGTTGTCAGCATCGGCAGCGTATATCCAGCCATTGACTTAATGTAGGTCAGGCCGGCAGCGCTGCTTCTCTCTCTCTTCTCTGCCGCTGCTGCTCGTCGCATTTTCGGCGCTGTCGGCAGCGCGTAGGCACGCTTCCAGAATGTTCTGTGGCTAGCAGCCAGCTTCGTTGCTATGCATCGTCGTTGCGTGTGTGCGTGCGTTGTGACCAATGCTGTGCTGCTCTCCCCGACGTCGCTCTCTGCATTCCACTGCGCATGTGTCGTCTCTCTTCTCTTGTGATCCAGCGTTGTTGTCCACGCACTGCGCATGTATTGGCTCTGCTGCTGTTGATCGCGCTGTAGTTAGAGTAAGCCAACACACTGTCTTGTGCTGCTTACTTCTCTCTTCTCCTCTCGCCGTACACTGCCGGCTGGCAGTAATGGGACGATTTGTTAATAGGCACGTTGCCCCTAACCACACATAAAACGCTATCTTAAGGGACTCTCGTGGCTCACCTCGTTGGCAATGAGTATCGTTCCGCTTGTTGTTGTTGGTGTCGTCTCTGTGTCCAATGCCGTTCCTCTGGTTGTTCCTGATCGTTGGTGTCGTCTCCGTGTCCAATTTCGTTCCTGTGTCTTCTTGTGTAGTAATCCCTTTATGTATATCCAAACGTGTGTGTTTTTCCCGCCGCGTGGCCTTGCACTTTGCTTTTACGTTTTTTTTTTCGCACTTGTTCTTTTGCCGGCTGAAGATCAACTAACTCGTGCCAAAATTCTGCCAGCATGCAAAACGTCGCCTAATTGTTCTCTGCCTGCGTCGACGTCGGCGTTGTCAGCATCGGCAGCGTATATCCAGCCATTGACTTAATGTAGGTCAGGCCGGCAGCGCTGCTTCTCTCTCTCTTCTCTGCCGCTGCTGCTCGTCGCATTTTCGGCGCTGTCGGCAGCGCGTAGGCACGCTTCCAGAATGTTCTGTGGCTAGCAGCCAGCTTCGTTGCTATGCATCGTCGTTGCGTGTGTGCGTGCGTTGTGACCAATGCTGTGCTGCTCTCCCCGACGTCGCTCTCTGCATTCCACTGCGCATGTGTCGTCTCTCTTCTCTTGTGATCCAGCGTTGTTGTCCACGCACTGCGCATGTATTGGCTCTGCTGCTGTTGATCGCCCTGTAGTTAGAGTAAGCCAACACACTGTCTTGTGCTGCTTACTTCTCTCTTCTCCTCTCGCCGTACACTGCCGGCTGGCAGTAATGGGACGGTGCCCGTTCTAATGTACAAACGTAGGTACTGGCAGTTTTCGGCCAGTACCACCAACGAGTTGTGCGCCTTATTATGGGGCGTCACACCCCCCTTTCTCCCGGAACGATTTCGTTCACAAACACCTTCGAGTGTCGGGTGATGGAAATGTTGTATTGGGGGTGTCCGATGCAGCGCCGCAAACGCACGTAGCGTCCGTTGTGGGTAGACACCCGGTTCCCCATGGCCTCCACTAATACCCGGGGTAGCTTCCGGTCTTGGGTGTAGACGACCCAGTGCTCGGGGGCGACGACCATGTCCGGTCCTGGGTTGAATACCGCCGGGCGCACTTGCGTGGCGGCGATGGAGTCGGCCAGTTGTTGCCGCGCTGCCATCGACGTGCTGGGGAGCTCTTCCTCCACTGTGTCGACTGCCTCTGGACGCACTTGTGCGGCGGCCATTGATGTGCTGGGGAGCTCGTCTCCCACTAGGTTGACTCTGTCTTCTGCACTCGGCTCATTCTCGTCCGAGCTGATGTCCGAGAAGTTCGGATACTCCTCGGGCCATGGTCTTCGGCCCAACAACGAAGCTGGCGGGTTCCTCACCAGCCCTCCTGCTTCCTCGTAGCTCGGGGGTGGCTCATCCACCCATGACCCGTACGCTGGTGGTGGGTCATCGATCTCCATCGCTGACGCTTCGGCTCCCTCCTCATCGCTAGTTTCGCTTTCCTCGCCCCCGGTGGCTCCCACGGCCTCCATGGATGGCCGAGGGGGGTAACCGACCGGTGGACGAGGTTGAGGAATCGGCCGTCGTCCATGGGGACGTCGGACTCATCATCAGACGGCTCTGATTCCGACTCGGAAGAAGTCTGCTCCTCTGACTCTTCCTCGGTCGACTCGTCGTCTTCTCCAGATTCTGGCTCCCACTCCGGTTCCTCCTCCGGCTCCTCCTCGTAAGAGTCAAGGTCTGACTCGGGTGGCGTACCTTCCGCCGACTCCGTCTGTGAATCGGTCTTAGCATCCGCGGTTGGATCGTAGACCGCTGGAGCAAATTCCTCCATGTCCATGGGCTCGACTTCCTCAATCGCTGCCAGAGTCACCGGCTCGAC
The DNA here is from genome assembly GCA_035046005.1 of Drosophila acutilabella. Classification (NCBI taxonomy): domain Eukaryota; kingdom Metazoa; phylum Arthropoda; class Insecta; order Diptera; family Drosophilidae; genus Drosophila; species Drosophila acutilabella. The sequence continues at coordinate 166,077 of JAWNOK010000103.1, read as the reverse complement.
TTCCTGGAAGAGAAGGGCGAGCGCGCCCGGGCTCAGTTCCAGGCTTAGCTCCGGCAGGGAGCATCGTCGTGGCGGCGTGGTCAAATCGATCGGCGGCTCTTCATTCCGGGGTGGAGTGGCCATCCCTCCGCGGCGGGTGTTGGCGACCTGTTCGGCCGATGCTCGCGGAGGATGTCTTGCCAGTAGGCTCGTCGATGCGGAGACCCGTCCATGTCGGCTTCGTCGTCGCTGCATTTTCGTTGCTGGAAGAAAGACTTGTATTAGTTGATGTTGCCGATAAGTCCAAGGATTGAAATTAAAGGCTCGCCGATGCGAAGACTTCTGGGGTTAGTGGAATTAGTCGCGCTGTTGGTCTAGTGCTGGACAACCCCCTTGTTCTGGTGATTCGCTCGTATGGAACTCCTTTAAATCAGAGAGGCTTGCTACCCGCCTTTCTTTGTTGTCCGCGTGTTGTATTCGCACTATGTTAGGAGACATGAATTTAATCACTCTGTATGGCCCGTCGTAACGTGGGGCCAGCTTGGCGGCGAATCCATCAGCTGCCTTGGAGAGGTGGTGTTGCCGTAGTAGTACCAGGTCACCGAGAGTAGGTTTCCATTCCCGCCGTCGTAAATTGTAGTGCCGGCTTTGTTCGTTGGTGGCTTGTTCCATGTTGTCCTTTGCTATCTTGAAGATCTCCCGTAAATGTCTGGCCTTCTCTTCTGGGGTTCGGCTCTCCGTGGTGGGACCGGGGTTTACCTCATGGTAGAGCATTCCTGGCAACCGCGGCTCGCGACCTTGCACTAAATACGCCGGGCTGTATCGGCTGCTGTCCGAGGGGCTAGAGTTGATTGCCAGGTTGAGCTCCGGCAGCAGGTCATCCCAATTCCGCTGCTCTCCATCCAAGTATTGTGCAATCATAGTTTTCACTGTCCGGTTAGCTCGTTCGGTAGGGTTCTGCTGCGGCGTATACGGTGCTGTGTGTTGGAGTATCATGCCCATCCGTTTACAGAATGCCTTGAATCCTCGGCTGGTGAACTGGGTGCCATTATCACACACGAACGTCTGTGGGACTCCAAATCGTGCCAAGATGCGTTCCCTGAATGCTTTTTCCAACGTGGCCGTCGTTGCCTTCCGAAGTGGGACTAGCTCTACCCACTTACTGAAGTGATCGAAGAAAACCAGGAGCATCGTGTGTCCTTGCTTGGATCGGGGCAATGGTCCTACGAAGTCGGCGCAAAGGATCTCAAACGGTTCCTGGACGACACGGGTGTGCATCGCTCCGGGGGGCTTTGCTTGGCTCACCTTGTACCGTTGGCACGTCTCGCATCTCCTCACGTATCTAGCCACATCTCTAAACATACCTGGCCAATAGTACCGCTTGGTGACTCTTTGAATCGTTTTCCGGATCCCTTGGTGTCCGGCAGAAGGCTGGTCATGGCATTCGGCCAAGACCCTTGAGCGTTGCTCCTTGGATACGCACAGTTTCCATGGCACTTGCTCCTCGTCGTCTGTCCACCGCGTCGATCGTCGATACAGTTGTTCTCCATGACGAAATCTGGATATTTCTCCGGTTCCTTTTGTACTGCTTCCAGCATCCGCTCCATCCACCTGCAACTGGATGGCTCCTGTGTTGCCTGCTGCAGCGTTTCCAGCGGCTGTCTGGACAAAGCATCGGCGACGATGTTTTGACTTGCTCGTCGATAGTGCACCACGAAGCGATATTGTTGGAGCTCCAATGCCCATCGAGCAATCCGTCCAGTGGGGTTATCGATGGAGTTCAACCACTTCAGCGCAAGATGGTCGGTGATGACATCGAACTCATACCCTTCCAAGTAGCAACGGAGTTTGCGGATCGCCCAGACAATGGCAAGGCACTCCTTCTCTGTTGTGGAATAGTTTTCTTCGGAGGCTGATAGGCGTCGACTGGCATAGGCGATGACTCGTTCCGTTCCCTGTATCCGCTGCGTGAGTACAGCACCGAGACCATAGTCGCTTGCATCTGTCTGAAGGGAAAACCTCTCTGAAAAATCTGGGCAAGCCAGCAGTGGTGCCCGGGTGAGCCGATCCTTCAGCTCTTCGAAAGCTTTCTGCTGGTTGCTGTCCCATGTCCACTTCTGGCCCTTCCGAAGCAACCTCGAGATTGGCTGCACGATGCTGGTGAAGTTCGGGACAAAACGCCGGTACCACGACGCAATGCCCAAGCAACGACGAAGCTCCTTCACGTTTGTCGGTGGCAGCAGCTCCCTGATAGCCTCGATTTTGGCCGGGTCCGTATGGATTCCGGCTTCACTGACGACATGGCCCAGATAGACCAGACTTTTCTGGAAGAAACAGCATTTTTCCTTGTTGAGCCTCAGCTTTGCGTTGCGTAACCGTTGGAAGACTTCTCGCAGGTTCTTAGCATGCTGCTCCAATGTAGCTCCAATGACGATAATGTCGTCTAAGTAGGCGAACGCATACGGTTCCATGTCAGGTCCGATGACTCCATCCAAAGCTCGCTGAAATGTAGCGGGCGCAGAGTGTAGTCCAAACGGCATCACTTTCCAGTGATACAGGCCCCGGCCCGGGACTGTAAACGCCGTGCATTCCCTGCTGTCTTTGGCTACGGGTATTTGCCAATACCCGTTCTTGAGGTCAAGCGTCGATATATACCTTGCGTTCCGTAGTTTTTCCAAGATGTGGTTAATCCTCGGGAGTGGATACGCGTCGGGAATGGACTGAGCGTTTAATTGCCTGTAGTCAATGCACATCCTCACGTCTCCTGTCTTCTTTCCTACCAGGATGATGCGTGCACTATGTGGGCTCCGTGAGGGCTCGATCCGTCCATCCCGGAGTAGCTCATCCACCTGGTCGTTGATAATTTTCTGCATTGCCGGATTTTTGGGGTAGTATCGCTGCTTAATGGGACGGTTGTCCTTAAGCACGATACGATGCTCCGCGATGTGGGTGACTCCTGTGACCTCGTGAAACTTAGCTAACTCACCCTGTAAGAAGTCTTCAACCCATCCGCGTTCCTCATCCGGCACCTGGTCTCCAGTGACTGTTCCCAAACTGTTTCTTTCGCTGTAGTTTCCCTCCGTAGTCGTCTGCTGTGGTTTCCTGAAAGGATTGTTTCTCCTGGCGGCCTCGCAGATCCCAGGCAATACAGGATGTCTTTGCCTATCGTTGGCCTCGGGACTGGTCTTCAAGCTTTGGGCTCCAAGAGTGGTCATCGCTGTCATCTTCGGTGGTAACCGCAGCTGTAGCTGCCCGCACTCTATGTTCATATCTGCGCCGCAAAGGAAATCCATTCCTAGGATAACCTCATCGATGATTGTTGGTAACACGAGCATCTGTAGGCTGAGTTTCCGCTGTCCCAGTTGGACACGTACCATCAGTGCTTGCGTTACTTCCCTCCTGGAGCCGTCTGCCAACCGGATCCTGCTCCTGACAGTGCGCCTGTTCTCTGGTGTACCAATTCTTTGTGCCACTCTGGCACTAACGAAGCTCCTCGTCGCTCCTGTGTCGATCGTAGCTACCTGGGCCTGGTCTTCGAGCCGAACTGTAGCTACGATGCGTCCTCTCTCGAACCTCAATGCTGTTCCTAATGACGAGTCGGTGGCGCTGTCTCCGGCCGTTCGCCTGGCGGCCGGGAGCGCACCCCGTTTCCCGATGCTTGGTTTCGGCAGCAGTCCACTGTTCGAGTTCCGCGTCGACCACAATCCCAGCAGAAATTTACTCGTACGTTTTGGCACTCCCGGCTGAAGTGCCCCAGTTGTCCACAGTTCCGGCAAGCGCGCCGAATGTCGATGGTACCCTCTGTCTCTTGGACCCGTTGATTACTTATCTCCGCGTTGGTGCTAGGGCGTACTGCCCGTTCCTGAGGACGTTGCTCGGCTCCGCTTCTGGCGCGTGCGACTTCTCGCGCCTTGACCTCCTCATACGCTGTTATCAATCTCGTCAGCTGGGCCAGTGTGGCGAATTCGTGTCTTCTAGTGTATAATTGATATTCCGGTAGCAGATTCTCATAGATTCTGCTCAACTCCTGGTCCTCCGTGTATGCGGCCCTCCGCATCATGACTCGCAAGCTGAGAAGGTAGGAAGTAAAAGGCTCACCAACCCGCTGCATCCTATCTCTGATTTCATCTTCCAACTTTTGGAAGTATCGGGGCGGCAAGAAAAATTCCAGGAAGTCCCTCCAGAACTCCCGCCAAGTTCCTTTGTGCATCTTGGTGACCCTGAACCAGTCGGCGGCTGACCCTGTTAAGAGGCCGGCGATAGCTGGCATCAAGTGCCGCTGGGTGTCGATCTGGTATATGGCGATCATGTCCTCGAAGTGCTCGATGAACCGCAATGGATCTGCTGTACCCCCGTCGAAGAAGACGCCCCACTTCAGCAGCCGATCCACAAAGCCGAGTTGTAAAATGCGCTCGTTTTGTGGACCGGTGCTGCGCAAGTGGTCGTCGCGGATCCGAATGCTGGTTGGCTCGCCGGTGCTCCTTGTAGTGACTGGAATCCGAAGTGTTGGCTGATGCGAATGCTCCTGGACGATGCTGGCAGTTGCTTGGCTCGTGCCGGGTACCAAGTCTCCTGGAGCTGGGGACGCACACCGTGAACGAGGTTAACCCTCCGGTGTGGGAGCCACTCCGAGCGTGAGCTCCAGCTCTGCTAGCCTTTGCGTGATATCCTTTGGTAAGTCCGGTTGGCTTGCGAAGGACGAGAGGCGGCTTCGTAGCTCCTCCACTGTGCCTTCAGTATCCTGGCCAAACTCTTTAAGAATGGCTTGCAGCTCATTCTTGCGACGATATGAAACCCATTGTACTCCCATGTTGTAATCCTTCACTACTGGCTTGTAATAACTCCCAACGATGAATGCTCCAACGCGGCAGGTATACGGTTGCAAGAACTAATCCCAGAAATGATGACTGTAATCCCACGTTGTCCTTTGTTGACCCAAAAGCGCAAGAACTATTCCAGTGAATCCTGCCTGATGTTCCTTGGGAAGCGATGCTCCTGCGTTGGTTGATCCTGATGATTGTATACGTTGCTAATGTTCCTTGAAGTGCTCCTTGACGACTGTTGATCCTGATCGTTGACGACTGTTGATTTTAAATTTTTCCTTGAATTCTTAGTTGATAACTGTTGACGGTGTGACTCCCTGTGTGGATCGTTGACGACTGTTGACTTTGTGTTGTTGATCGATGTTGCTCCTTGAGTAGCTCGTTCACGACTGTTTTTCCGCTGCTTGTATGCTCTGCTTTTATAGCATGCCTAGACCCGACACAAAGCTTCGGATGTCTTCGCCTCGTTTCCCGGTGAAATTCTCGTTCTTTGCTATATTTCCCCCGAAAAATCTCAAAAAAAATAGGTTATGGTGTGGTTAAGAGAAAAAATACAAGGCAAAATTCAGAGCGAGCCCGCGTGGTTAGAAAATAATGAAAATTATATATGTATGTGTATCTTAGACTCGACTGTACCCTCTGCGTATGTGTATGTGTACCTTTGACTCGACTGTACCCTCTGTATTAACCAAATCTCTTGCTCTAATGGCGTTTTAAGTCATAAAATGAAACCTACAACTCTTCTACTAGCGTCCCTGCTCGGGCGCCATCTGTAACGACTCAAATCTTAATCCTCGCAAGACTTTGCCCGTACAGGCTCAAACGCGTTCCGATTCGACAACCAGCAGACGCTACGGTTGCAGGAACGGAGCACACCCGATATCAACGCGAACCCCCCAACAGCTAATCGGTCGAAGCCACAATAGCAATTGGTGGGTCGGTCGATCCTGTAGATAGGCGCAGCAACGATTTGCACCGCGGTCACTATCGATGCGTTCCGTCTCAGCGGCTAGCAGACGCTACGGCCACGGATACGAAACACCTTCGATATCGGTGTGAATCCACACGTCAGCTAATCGGTCGAAGCCACAATAGCGGACGGTGGTCACTCCGTTGGACACTGGCACTGTTGCACTAATTCCTGAAAAATGACATGCACATGTCGTGGCGTTGTTTTTACTTTGTTTTTATGAAATAACTTTTATTCTTATATTTTTATATGTAACCCGTGTGTTTCTTTTACTGTAGTTTTATTTCGCTATTTGCTTTATTTCTATTTTTTCTTTCTATTTGTTAATAGGCACGTTGCCCCTAACCACACATAAAACGCTATCTTAAGGGACTCTCGTGGCTCACCTCGTTGGCAATGAGTATCGTTCCGCGTGTTGTTGTTGGTGTCGTCTCTGTGTCCAATGCCGTTCCTCTGGTTGTTCCTGTTCGTTGGTGTCGTCTCCGTGTCCAATGTCGTTCCTGTGTCTTCTTGTGTAGTAATCCCTTTATGTATATCCAAACGTGTGTGTGTTTTTCCCGCCGCGTGGCCTTGCACTTTGCTTTTTCGTTTTTTTTCGCACTTGTTCTTTTGCCGGCTGAAGATCAACTAACTCGTGCCAAAATTCTGCCAGCATGCAAAACGTCGCCTAATTGTTCTCTGCCTGCGTCGACGTCGGCGTTGTCAGCATCGGCAGCGTATATCCAGCCATTGACTTAATGTAGGTCAGGCCGGCAGCGCTGCTTCTCTCTCTTCTCTGCCGCTGCTGCTCGTCGCATTTTCGGCGCTGTCGGCAGCGCGTAGGCACGCTTCCAGAATGTTCTGTGGCTAGCAGCCAGCTTCGTTGCTATGCATCGTCGATTTCGTTGCGTGTGTGCGTGCGTTGTGACCAATGCTGTGCTGCTCTCCCCGACGTCGCTCTCTGCATTCCACTGCGCATGTGTCGTCTCTCTTCTCTTGTGATCCAGCGTTGTTGTCCACGCACTGCGCATGTATTGGCTCTGCTGCTGTTGATCGCGCTGTAGTTAGAGTAAGCCAACACACTGTCTTGTGCTGCTTACTTCTCTCTTCTCCTCTCGCCGTACACTGCCGGCTGGCAGTAATGGGACGGTGCCCGTTCTAATGTACAAACGTAGGTACTGGCAGTTTTCAGTACCACCAACGAGTTGTGCGCCTTATTATGGGGCGTCACAAAGATAAGCTAATGACGTTTTAAGTCATAAAGGATGCAATGTCTCAAATTTTCTACCAACGTCCCTGCTCGGGCGCCATCTCTAAGGAAGTTTTTCTAAGGCCGGGGTATGTCACAGACCGGCCAGGGCTACTTACAGAAAATTTATTATGTTTAACTGGAGACGTCTGGTGAAAACACGTAGTGACACGGTGATGGGCTGATCACCAATTAATGAGAGAAGGAGCGAGAATTTTGGGATCAATGGGATGTGATTCGGTGACAACAACCGTGTATCGGATACGGTTGATGGCTCTGAACTCGCGGTATTCGGGATGGCCCACCGTCACCCAGCCTAACGACCAAATACCGGTTATAGTCTTTGACTGGGCCGTGGCCGATGCGACCGGGGCGGCGAGATCACGATTAATCACGACTTCCACTCAATAGAGTACAGGGTACCTCTATGGGGTAGAAGTCTCGAGCACCAGCGTTAGCACCAAAACGTTATAAATGCACATGCGCGGGGACAACTGAAACGACTGTTACTATCGGCGGCCAAAGGCAATCGATGAATCACGACTTTCTCGCAATAGAAGTGTACAGCCTTCTCACATCTAGTAGTAGACACGTGTATCAACCGTTGCTTTTGCACTGGCACGGGAACGACTAATACGACTGCTACTGTACGCGGAGCAATGCATACGTTGATTCACGACTTCTGAGCGATAGGAGAGCGCAATTGGGTAGGAGTCACGAGTATCAGACGTTGCATTTGCACTGGCACGTGAACGATTGAGATGAATGGCGCTAGATGGAAAAACTACGCATACGATAAAACGCGACTCCCATTCGATAGGCGAGAACAGGTTACCACTAAGCGGTAGAAATCACGATCACCAACACTAGCATACGCCCCCACAGGAGGGTACCAGATCGTGGTCTTGTAGTCGCCGGCGCGTAGTGCTAATGTCCGCGCTGCACGGGGGAGGGGAACCAATAGAGAACTGACTGCAAAGGCGAACACACCGCATACGATGAATCACAACTTTCACTCAATAGAAGAGTACAGGCTGCCCTTATTGAGTAGGAGTCCGGATCACCAGCACGAGAGGCTACCAGATTGTGGTCATTGTAGTCGCTGGCGCGGTGATGCTAACTTATGCACTACTCCGAACACCCGGTTTGCCTGAGGAGGAACACACACACTATTAACTTAAGTAGAGCGTCACCTTTTGTTTCATTTTATTTATTGACTTTGTTTCTTTTATTCATTTGCTTCTTTATGGTTTGTTTTATTTATTTAATATCTATTTATATATAATGGTAAGCCCAAATGGCCTATCCGCCCACACAGCTATTGTTATTAATTTTGGTTTTACATATTAAGCTCACCACGTAGACTTTTAAGGGTGGGCTCCTTATGCTCGTTGTTCCAAATTGTTGCTGTTGTTTGTCAAAATCCTGGTCCTGGGTGGAGGGTCTTCGTTGTCTTTGTATATATACGTATCCCTGTCCCTGTTGGTCGATGTTTTCCTTTGGTTTTTTCCACTTGTGTTTTTTCTTCCGTCGCGCCGCTTGCCGTCTCTTGCCCTCTGCCGCTATAGTCTCTGCTGCACTGCTCTGACGTAGCGGCTTGCTCTGTGTGATTGTTTTCGTTCCGTCGCTGTGACGTCAGCCATGCACCTGTATGAGTGCGCTGTGAAGTGGCCGTTTTCGCTCGCTCTCTCTGCCCAGCCTCTGTCGATCCATGCATTGCACTGCGCATGTTTCGTCGCTCTTTGTTTTCGTCTCTTTATCTCTGATCTCGGTGTGCGTGCGTGTGCGACAAGAGTACATTGTTCTCTGTCTAGCTGCCGTATTGACTGGCTGATTCCAGAGAGAACATTACTCGCCGCTTAATTTCGTATACTGCCTGATGGCAGTTAAGGGACTGTATCCGTTTTAAAACAAACCGTGCGCTCTGGCAGTTTTTGTTTTCAATTGAGTCTCCTGTCAATCGTTAACACATTTTAATACCTTTCTTTACAGAGTTAAGTTGAGTCCCATTCGTCGTGAAATATTTCGGTTTACCCAAATTTGCCAATATCATGGAGATGTTAGGCATCGGGTATTTGTCGGCGATGGTCTTTTTACTTAATTTCCTAAATTTAATTAACAATCGCTAATTTCTGCTTTCGTTTCCGTCAAAGCCCTTGTTGTCGACAACCCAGTTTGGGTTATTATAGAGTGACCTTGAAGGCCATTTTCCAGCAGATATTTGATTTCCTTTTTTACGAAATTATTGACTTCCATATGGTGTGAATAAAGTATTGAATAGACCTCCTTAGCGTCCGTAGTGCGCACTGTGGCCACAACATACGTATTGAATGGTAACGCCTCGTTAGAGTTCGAAAATGTTTTAGATCTTTTTAAAATCATACTTCTGAATTTGGCATATACAGCTTCTGGTACAACAATGTCATTTACATTAGTGAAATCGAAATTTTCAGCCTCAGTCCCACAATTAATTGTGCCCTTTTCGGCACCTAAGGTCGCTTCTATTTGAGTTTGCATTGAACACTGGTTACTTTGTCAGAACCATAGCTGGATCTAACTGTAAAGGAGGCTCTGGCCATGCTTAGATTATTAAGCTCCTTAATGAGCTTGATGTAATTTTCGCCGACGCCGGTGTCAATTAATTTTCGTAGTTTTCTAGACCGGACCTACTGCTTCTAAGTACTCGTGACATTTATTCGGTCGACTAGAGGGCACAGCGTCGATTCGCCGTCCCCGTCGTCATTGCCTACAATCACCGGCAATTGGAACAAATACAACAGTGAAATTGATTTACAATGGATATTCTACTGCCTTAAAACGAGCACATAGCAACCATCAATTTGACCCAAATCTGGAGGCAACGTGGACGAGTTACAAAGCCACCTCGCGGCTTTTAAATGTCAACGGGAGCTACCACAGAAAGCCCAACACTCCAATGCGGGAGAATAAACACAGGTCACGAGGTGTATCACAAACACCAGAACACCATGCTCCTATTTGTGACATCCGGCGCCCTTGTAGAAACTGGGGTATGTTTTGAGATAGTGTCGAGAGTTGACAAACGACCAACTAAAATTTTGCATAGCCATGGAATTCTTGAGTATCATGTGGATGCGTATGGAGTGTAACCAAACCCAACTCAAACTTATAGCAATGACGTCAACAACGTTGGTAAAAATAGCAGGGAATGCACTACTTGGATAGTTTCAGCAGGGATTCACTCATTCTGTTACTGAGAGTTTGAGGAAATTTTTCCGAGAAGGCAATTGTAACGTCATCTGCATATTCCACTTAACCTACATCGTCTCCTGTCTAAAGTATTTTAAATACGGTTTATAGCCCCGATCCACAGAAGTGCAGATAGAACGACCCCTGTGGGGTGCCTCTAGTGACGAATTTAACTATGCTAGCGTTTCTCAGGGGCGCCTCCACAACTCTAAGTCTAAGTAGTTGATCGTTAAGAGGTACAGTCATAGGATCGACTGCCAGTTGTCATTGTGCTTCGGTAATCGTCTCTGAGAGTATGTTGTTGGAGCTCCCTCAATGTTTAGAAAGGCTAAAATGGAGAATTCTATTAGAGAGAGTGATTTCTCTATTATGGACTCTACCCTATGAAGGACAGTTTCCGTGGATTTGCCTTTACGGTATGCATCTTATGCACCCGTTATGTTATTTTTGGGGATAAGGGTGAGAGGCGGACCCTCATCAGCTATTAGTATCACAGGATTAGACACAGACGGACCACTGGACCACCCAGTGAAATGGGTTTCCAGTTGTAATTCAAGTGACTCGTGTCCCGACGTAGTCCAGGAGTTGTCACTTCTCTTGAGGGGGTTGATTGCGATAGTACCTTTACGAGTCCAACGAGTATTCAACGCACAGTGGGTTCCTCATAGTTGGTATTCTGAAACAAAATCTTTTTTCCACTCATTCGTTATTTGCGCTATAATTTTTGCTAAGCACATCGCAGCGTCTATTATTATCGCTCAATGGTTACAGGATTTATAAATTTCTTAAAAAGCTTTTCAACATCTTTATAAGCGATACCCGAAATTGGTTTGTACAAGGTGGCGCAAAAGAAATCATCCCATTGGAAGATGCTCTTATTTTTGCAAATGGCCGCCAATGCCAAATCTGTTTTGACATTTGTGGACTAGATAAATACAGAACACAAGTGAATAAGCCATGGAGCGATACACTCCCCAAGAACGCGGAATAATAATAATAAACGCGTTTCCGGGTCGGCTTAATTTCGCGTTTTGGCTAAGAATTCGCGTTTAAATAAGAACCAAACAAAATCGGATGACTTTTGCGCCACCTGGTACAAATACTTTTATTAACACAGCGTATTAGCTGCTTTTTTATATGCATTGTCTTTATTGTTTAGTTAACATTACGTTTTTTCAACGTGCTGGGCTTATTGTGCGTGAGTTTGATACATTCCATTTCTTTTGCCATTTTCATGCTCACAATGAATAGAGCTACAATGTTATTTTTCACGTATGTACAGTACTGTAAAAAGCACGGGCAGTATAAAGGGCAGAGAGTAGTACGCCGTATGTAAAACAAGCATATGCCCACCATATTATAGTGTATGCAATATGCCCAACATTGGCTAAGAGTATCACGAGCATCTACATAGTGACACTTTTTCGCTATATATGTATAAACATAACAATACATATTTTTCGGGATGGCCCACCGTCACCCAGCCTAATGACCAAATACCGGTTATAGTCGTTGACTGGGCCGTGGCCGATGCGACCGGGGCGGCGAGAGAATCGGTGGGTTTGAAACAAGATTTCTGCTGAATAGGTAGAGTACAGGCTACCCCTAATTTACGAAAATCTTGTGCTCACACGGTACAGAAATGCAAACGATTAATCACGACTTCCACTCAATAGAGGAGTACAGGCTACCTCTATGGGGTAGAAGTCTCGAGCACTAGCGTTAGCACCAAAACGTTATAAATGCACATGCGCGATGACAACTGAAACGACTGTTACTATCGGCGGCCAAAGGCAATCGATGAATCACGACTTTCTCGCGATAGAAGTGTACAGCCTTCTCACATCTAGTAGTAGACACGTGTATCAACCGTTGCTTTTGCACTGGCACGGGAACGACTAATACGACTGCTACTGCACGCGGAGCAATGCATACGTTGATTCACGACTTCTGAGAGATAGGAGATTGCAATTGGGTAGGAGTCACGAGTATCAGACGTTGCATTTGCACAGGCACGTGAACGACTGAGATGAATGGCGCTGGAGGGAAAAACTATGCATACGATGAATCGCGACTCCCATTCGATAGGGGAGAACAGGCTACCACTAAGCGGTAGAAATCACGATCACCAACACTAGCATACGCCCCCACAGGAGGGTACCAGATCATGGTCTTGTAGTCGCCGGCGCGTAGTGCTAATGTCCGCGCTGCACGGGGGAGGGGAACCAATAGAGAACTGACTGCAAAGGCGAACACACCGCATACGATGAATCACAACTTTCACTCAATAGAAGAGTACAGGCTGCCCTTATTGAGTAGGAGTCCGGATCACCAGCACGAGAGGCTACCAGATTGTGGTCATTGTAGTCGCTGGCGCGGTGATGCTAACTTATGCACTACTCCGAACACCCGGTTTGCCTGAGGAGGAACACACACACTATTAACTTAAGTAGAGCGTCACCTTTTGTTTCATTTTATTTATTGACTTTGTTTCTTTTATTCATTTGCTTCTTTATGGTTTGTTTTATTTATTTAATATCTATTTATATATAATGGTAAGCCCAAATGGCCTATCCGCCCACACAGCTATTGTTATTAATTTTGGTTTTACATATTAAGCTCACCACGTAGACTTTTAAAGGTGGGCTCCTTATGCTCGTTGTTCCAAATTGTTGCTGTTGTTTGTCAAAATCCTGGTCCTGGGTGGAGGGTCTTCGTTGTCTTTGTATATATACGTATCCCTGTCCCTGTTGGTCGATGTTTTCCTTTGGTTTTTTCCACTTGTGATTTTTCTTCCGTCGCGCCGCTTGCCGTCTCTTGCCCTCTGCCGCTATAGTCTCTGCTGCACTGCTCTGACGTAGCGGCTTGCTGTGTGTGATTGTTTTCGTTCCGTCGCTGTGACGTCAGCCATGCACCTGTATGAGTGCGCTGTGAAGTGGCCGTTTTCGCTCACTCTCTCTGCCCAGCCTTTGTCGATCCATGCATTGCACTGCGCATGTTTCGTCGCTCTTTGTTTTCGTCTCTTTATCTCTGATCTCGGTGTGCGTGCGTGTGCGTCAAGAGTACATTGTTCTCTGTCTAGCTGCCGTATTGACTGGCTGATTCCAGAGAGAACATTACTCGCCGCTTAATTTCGTATACTGCCTGCTGGCAGTTAAGGGACTGTGTCCGTTTTAAAACAAACCGTGCGCTCTGGCAGTTTTTGTTTTCAATTGAGTCTCCTGTCAATCGTTAACACATTTTAATACCTTTCTTTACAGAGTTAAGTTGAGTCCCATTTGTATACTGGTGAAAGATCTTAATGCTAGCTACTTCCATTAAATTAACTATGGGAATTTCTGTAGGATGTACGATAAGCACGGACTTTAAATCGTTGTGAGATTGTGTATTTATATTATTAACATCCTATTTCTTGTGAATAATGGCTCATACAAATGTGGAGTGTTTATGAATACAGTTTTTTTTTGCTTTTATTAACCGATTCACAGTATCAGTGGGATGATTTATTTGTTTCTGTGTCTCCGTGTTTATAACTATCTGGCTATTCTTTGATTTAATAAATTTAGTTTCAGTTCCCCTGATTCTATCTAAATCTTTGGCATCCGAAATGGCGCCTACGACATTGAGTGCTGTTCCTAGAAAATCTAGGCTTCTGGCGATTCTGTGATGAATCTTTAAAACGGAGAAACGGGCTTTGAGATTGAGCGGTTGAGGAAATAAATTGGAAATTTTTTTTGTTTCTTCCACTTTGCTTAGAAATTCAGTTTAATTCGGTCGGTGTCTGTTCCCATAGCATTACCTTTTCGTCTATTATGGGAATGTAACTGGCATGGGAGTAGTCGGTGATCCGAGGATCTGCTAAATTTAATAACAAGTAAGAAAAGTACAGTCGAGCACGCCCGACCGTAAAATATTCTCTGCATTTTTTCGCGATGTAATTATTTAAATCGGTCTAGAGATATTACAATGTGTAATACTTGCATTAAAACACGTTGAAACAAAAACAATCTAAACATAATCAAACATACATCTGTTTGTCTGTATGCGAATACACATTCGACATTCAAAATATGATGCATATACATGTATGTATGTATGTGTGTATTCAGCGCGGCCAGCGACTGCGGGCAGCGCTGCCGCCACGCAGGCAACGAAAACATTCGAACATGTACTTGTATGTTTCTGTCTCACTTGCACTCATACATGATATTGCATTCGGTTATCAATATTGCAGCGCTTCTAGTTTTCTTGTTTATAGTGCGATTTCAATGCGCCTTTCAGGATAGTTTGATATAGTTAGTCTTCACACGAATTATAAATTACAATACTGTACTATATTAAAGAATGCCTAAAAACGGAGCGAAAGTTGAGAATTGTTTTTTATTAATTGTGGGAAACGGGGCGTGGCAGTCCAAAATTTTAAATGTCAATGCATTCAGGATGTTGCTATGAACCTCCATACCAAAATTGGTGATCCTAGGTGCAATAGTTATTCAGATATTCGCCCAAAACACCAATTTTTTCCGAGGTGTGTCTAGTTTTTTGATCATTGTGGGCGAATGGGGCTTGGCATCGAAAAAAAAAAGATTCTTGTACTGACTGACTAAATATGTGATCGATTGAGACCAAGCTTGAACTTGCAACTCTTACCATCTCTGAAATCTGTTTGTTCATACGGACGGACAGACAGACGGACAGACGGTCAGACGGACAGACATACGGACATGGCTATATCGACTCGGCTTGTGAGGCTGATCAAGAATATATATACTTTATGGGGTCTGCCACGCCTCCTTCTGCCTGTTACATACATTTTCACAAACCCAATATACTCTTGCAGAGAGTATAAAAATTAAAGCTACCAAAAAAGCCTGCAAGAGAAAAATAAAAATTAATTTTTAACTTACTGCGGACCTTAATTATACTACTAATTTTAGAAGGTCGGTTAGAATTCCTATTATACTCTCTGCAAGAGTATATTGGGTTTGTGAAAATGTATGTAACAGGCAGAAGGAGGCGTGGCAGACCCCATAAAGTATATAAATTCTTGATCAGCATCACAAGCCGAGTCGATATAGCCATGTCCGTCTGTCTGTCCGTCTGTCTGTCCGTCTGTCTGTCCGTCTGTCCGTCCGTATGAACAAACAGATTTCAGAGATGGTAAGAGCTACAAGTTCGAGCTTGGTCTCAATCGATCACATATTTAGTCAGTCAATACAAAGAATCTTTTTTTTTTCGATGCAACGCCCCATTCGCCCACAATGATGAAAAAACTAGACACACCTCGGAAAAAATTGGTGTTTTGGGCGAATATCTGAATAACTATTGCACCAAGGATCACCAATTTTGGTATGGAGGTTCATAGCAACATCCTAAATGCATTGACATTTAAAATTTTGGATTACCACGCCCCTTTTTCCCACAATTAATAAAAAAATTTCTCCACGTTGGTTTCGTTTTTAGGCGTTTGTTAATATAGTACAGTATTGTAATTTTTAATTCGTGTGAAGACTAACTATATCAAACTATTCTGAAAGGCGCATTGAAATCGCACTATAAACAAGAAAACTAGAAGCGTTACAATATTGATAACTGAATGCAATATCTTGTATGAGTGCAAGCGAGACAGAAACATACAAGCACATGTTCGAATGTTTTTGCTGCCTGCGTGGCGGCAGCGCTACCCGCAGTCGCTGGCCGCGCTGAATACACACATACATACATACATGTATATGCATCATATATTGTCAAACGCATGTGTATTCGCATACAGACAAACAGATGTATGTTTGATTATGCTGAGATTGTTTTTGTTTTAATGCAAGTACTACACATTGTAATATCTCTAGACCGATTTTAATAATTTAATCGGGAAAAAAGGGCGAGAGTATTTTACGGTCGGGCTTGCTCGACTGTACTTTCCTTACTTGTTTTATGTTGTCCTTGTGTACAACCCTCCCTTTCGTAAGAACAGACCTTCCGAGGTCTGCTTGAATTGTGTCCCGACGCAGTCCACGAGTTGTCACTTCTCTTGAAGGGGTTGATTGCGATAGTACCTTTACGAGTCCAACGAGTATTCAACGCACAGTGGGTTCCTCAAAGTTGGTATTCTGAAACAAAATCTTTTTTCCACTCATTCGTTATTTGCGCTATAATTTTTGCTAAGCACATCGCAACGTCTATTATTATCGCTCAATGGTTACAGGATTTATAAATTTCTTAAAAAGCTTTTCAACATCTTTATAAGCGATACCCGAAAATGGTTTGTACAAGGTGGCGCAAAAGAAATCACCCCATTGGAAGATGCTCTTATTTTTGCAAATGGCCGCCAATGCCAAATCTGTTTTGACATTTGTGGACTAGATAAATACAGAACACAAGTGAATAAGTCGGCTAAATTTCGCGTTTTGGCTATTTGCACTGGCCCACCAGATCTCCCGATTTAACGGTCCCGGACTTCTTTTTATGGGGTTTTTTGAAGTCCCGTGTTTACATCAATAAGCCTGAGACCTTGAAAGCCCTCATGGAAAACATCCGACACGAATGCGAGAATTTGTCGCCCGAAACGCTTGCCAAAGTGATGGAAAATGCCATAAAATGAGCCCGTATAGCAATCAATTTTGACGGCGCCCATCGGCGATATCATCTTCTCGACTTAACACAATTTATTCTAAAGGTCTAAATAAACATAATCAAAAAACAGAATCGAAGTTGTTTATTTAGGAAAAAAATAAGAGCCAAACAAAATCGGATGACTTTTGCGCCACCTGGTACAAATATTTTTATTTAAAAAAGCGTATTAGCTGCGTTTTTATATGCATTGTCTTTATTGTTTAGTTAACATTTCGTTTTTAGACCCCGTACTCTTTAAAAAAGAGTAAAGGGGGTCTATTAAGTTTGTCAGAAGCGAGATGTGCGTAACAGGCAGAAGGAGGCGTGGCCGACCCCATAAAGTATATATATTCTTGATCAGCATCAACAGCCGAGACGATATAGCCATGTCCGTCTGTCTGTCCGTCTGTCTGTCCGTCTGTCTGTCCGTCTGTCCGTCCGTATGAACAAACAGATTTCAGAGATGGTAAGAGCTACAAGTTCGAGCTTGGTCTCAATCGATCACATATTTAGTCAGTCAATACAAAGAATCTTTTTTTTTTCGATGCAACGCCCCATTCGCCCACAATGATGAAAAAACTAGACACACCTCGGAAAAAATTGGTGTTTTGGGCGAATATCTGAATAACTATTGCACCAAGGATCACCAATTTTGGTATGGAGGTTCATAGCAACATCCTAAATGCATTGACATTTAAAATTTTGGATTACCACGCCCCTTTTTCCCACAATTAATAAAAAAATTTCTCCACTTTGGTTTCGTTTTTAGGCGTTTGTTAATATAGTACAGTATTGTAATTTTTAATTCGTGTGAAGACTAACTATATCAAACTATTCTGAAAGGCGCATTGAAATCGCACTATAAACAAGAAAACTAGAAGCGTTACAATATTGATAACTGAATGCAATATCTTGTATGAGTGCAAGCGAGACAGAAACATACAAGCACATGTTCGAATGTTTTTGCTGCCTGCGTGGCGGCAGCGCTACCCGCAGTCGCTGGCCGCGCTGAATACACACATACATACATACATGTATATGCATCATATATTGTCAAACGCATGTGTATTCGCATACAGACAAACAGATGTATGTTTGATTATGCTGAGATTGTTTTTGTTTTAATGCAAGTACTACACATTGTAATATCTCTAGACCGATTTTAATAATTTAATCGGGAAAAAAGGGCGAGAGTATTTTACGGTCGGGCTTGCTCGACTGTACTTTCCTTACTTGTTTTATGTTGTCCTTGTGTACAACCCTCCCTTTCGTAAGAACAGACCTTCCGAGGTCTGCTTGAATTGTGTCCCGACGCAGTCCACGAGTTGTCACTTCTCTTGAAGGGGTTGATTGCGATAGTACCTTTACGAGTCCAACGAGTATTCAACGCACAGTGGGTTCCTCAAAGTTGGTATTCTGAAACAAAATCTTTTTTCCACTCATTCGTTATTTGCGCTATAATTTTTGCTAAGCACATCGCAACGTCTATTATTATCGCTCAATGGTTACAGGATTTATAAATTTCTTAAAAAGCTTTTCAACATCTTTATAAGCGATACCCGAAAATGGTTTGTACAAGGTGGCGCAAAAGAAATCACCCCATTGGAAGATGCTCTTATTTTTGCAAATGGCCGCCAATGCCAAATCTGTTTTGACATTTGTGGACTAGATAAATACAGAACACAAGTGAATAAGTCGGCTAAATTTCGCGTTTTGGCTATTTGCACTGGCCCACCAGATCTCCCGATTTAACGGTCCCGGACTTCTTTTTATGGGGTTTTTTGAAGTCCCGTGTTTACATCAATAAGCCTGAGACCTTGAAAGCCCTCATGGAAAACATCCGACACGAATGCGAGAATTTGTCGCCCGAAACGCTTGCCAAAGTGATGGAAAATGCCATAAAATGAGCCCGTATAGCAATCAATTTTGACGGCGCCCATCGGCGATATCATCTTCTCGACTTAACACAATTTATTCTAAAGGTCTAAATAAACATAATCAAAAAACAGAATCGAAGTTGTTTATTTAGGAAAAAAATAAGAGCCAAACAAAATCGGATGACTTTTGCGCCACCTGGTACAAATATTTTTATTTAAAAAAGCGTATTAGCTGCGTTTTTATATGCATTGTCTTTATTGTTTAGTTAACATTTCGTTTTTAGACCCCGTACTCTTTAAAAAAGAGTAAAGGGGGTCTATTAAGTTTGTCAGAAGCGAGATGTGCGTAACAGGCAGAAGGAGGCGTGGCCGACCCCATAAAGTATATATATTCTTGATCAGCATCAACAGCCGAGTCGATATAGCCATGTCCGTCTGTCCGTCTGTCTGTCTGTCCGTCTGTTCGTCTGTCCGTCCGTATGAACACCTGGATCTTTTAAACTACAAGAGCTAGAGACACCAAATTTGGAATGTAAGTCCGTTATTTTCTAGAGCAGATCAAGTTTATTTCAAATTGTTGCCACGCCCCTTACCGCCCCCGCAATGAGCAAATAACCAGACACACCTCGAAAAAATTTGTGTTTTAGGTGAATATCTCAGTAACTATAGCACATTTTGGTATACAGGTTCTTAGAGACAGCCTTAGTATAATGTCATTAAAAATTTTGAGCTGCCACGCCCCCT
Source organism: Drosophila acutilabella (assembly GCA_035046005.1). Taxonomy (NCBI): domain Eukaryota; kingdom Metazoa; phylum Arthropoda; class Insecta; order Diptera; family Drosophilidae; genus Drosophila; species Drosophila acutilabella. The sequence goes on along the minus strand of JAWNOK010000103.1, from coordinate 146,616 downwards.
TTGCTCATCAGAAATAAAAGACTCTCCAGCTTCAATGCCTTGTTTCAGGCATTAAATCAAATAGTACAGTGTTGTAATTTAACATACGCTTAGAGAATTACTATTTCTAACTTTCCTGAAAGTGGCATCAAAATCCTATGTCAAACAACAGAGAAATTACGGTTCAAAGTCGAAGTTATTTTAAAGCAAAATCACTGCATGCGCGCAACACATACAAACAAACACAGAAACATACAAACATATGTTCGAACGTTTTCTCTACCTGCTGGCGGCAGCGCTGCCCGGAGCCGCTGGCCGCGCCGACCAATGCTATACATACACACATATGTATGTGTGCACATACTTATATGGAAATAATCGGAAGAATGATAGAAGAGGGGTGTGGTGCAACTGATAGAGTTGCGGCGCAATGTGGAACCTTCGCATGGATCGCGGGTTCGAGTGCTGACGATGACAGTTGTTAATTTATTTATTTTTTAATTTTAATTCAAAATGTAAATATTTAATTTTAATTTTTTAAATTTCATTTGAAAATTTTAATTTAAATAAAATGCAATACTATGGGAGTACGGGGTCTTTTACAGTCGGCTCGATCGACTGTAGCCTTTCTTACTTGTTTTGCTTACATCGAAGCAAACTTCTACTTTCAACGTGCTGGGCTTATTGTGCGTGAGTTTGATACATTCCATTTCTTTTGCCATTTTCATGCTCACAATGAATAGAGCTACAATGTTATTTTTCACGTATGTACAGTACTGTAAAAAGCACGGGCAGTATAAAGGGCAGAGTGTAGTACGCCGTATGTAAAACAAGCATATGCCCACCATATTATAGTGTATGCAATATGCCTAACATTGGCTAAGAGTATCTCGAGCACCTACATAGTGACACTTTTTCGCTATATATGTATAAACATAACAATACATATGTGCCATAATGCAATTCTACACTTATATGTTGACTGGCCTGCAGCGTGATATCTGCAGTGTAAGCATTATGATGTTCTTTTCCAAGTGCTAGCCTTTGGTACATTCCAATGTATATGCCTTTTGCATGTACATATAAACATAAACATATAACATACATACAAAAGGCATACCATATACTCCGGTTCTGCCGCTGCTTGTGCATATATATATTTAGGCTAAGACTTTTGAATATAAAATGTATGAATTCATTATGAATCCAACAAACACAGAAAGAACAACTGTTTATTTTTTCAATTGTTATAACTATTACTTGGCGACCGTAACAAGGGTCACGAACATGTAGCAAAACATGTAAACAAAAAAAAATTCAAAAAAATTAATTAGAAAAATAAACGAAATAAAACAAAACTAACTTTTGTAAAAGTACATAAAACATTTGGAAAATTCCAAGTGTATCTGGCGAACTGAAAAAAAAAACAAATAAGAAAGGCTACAGTCGAGCGAGCCGACTATAGAAGACCCTGTACTCTCATTGTAGTGCGCATTTGTCATTAATTAAAATTAAAATTTTAAAAATACTTTTAAAAAATTAACTTAAATTTTGAACTAAATTTAAAAATCTAAATTAACAACTGTCACTATCAGCGTTCTTACCCGCGATCTCAGGCTAAGAGTTTCCATATTGCGCCGCAACTCTACCAGTTGCACCACGCCCCCCTCTTAAAGTTCTTTCGATTGTCTGCATTTACATGAGAAAATATTGAATTTGTAGTTTAAGTAGATAAGAGAGCACAATGGAAGTCATAGTATAAGTAGCTAAAGAACATGAATTTTCTCTTATATTTAAGTTAGCATAAGCGCTCTGCGCAAGTGTAAGCGCAGAGCAGAGTTTAGTATCGTTTTGCTTTTGATATCAGTCACTTTCGTTCAGACACCAAATAGCCTTTCCGTCAAACCGCTGTCCAGTAATACGTTAAGAATAATTTGTAATTATAAATCGAATTAGAATTTGGTTTTATTTTCTTTCGTTTCGAGATTTTTCATTGGCGCCCGAGCAGGGACTTCGGTTACGGTCGTAGTTTAAATAGTGTTTAAACATTTTTCAAGGCTTGGTGGCTGCGCGTATTTGTGTCCGGTTCCCCATTTTTATACTCTCTGCAAGAGTATATTGGGTTTGTGAAAATGTATGTAACAGGCAGAAGGAGGCGTGGCCGACCCCATAAAGTATATATATTCTTGATCAGCATCACAAGCCGAGTCGATATAGCCATGTCCGTCTGTCCGTCTGACCGTCTGTCTGTCCGTCTGTCTGTCCGTATGAACAAACAGATTTCAGAGATGGTAAGAGCTACAAGTTCGAGCTTGGTCTCAATCGATCACATATTTAGTCAGTCAATACAAGAATCTTTTATTTTTTCGATGCCACGCCCCATTCGCCCACAATGAGCAAAAAACTAGATACACCTCGGAAAAAATTGGTGTTTTGGGCGAATATCTCAATAACTATGGCACCTAGGATCACCAATTTTGGTATGCTGGTTCCTGACGACATCCTAAATGCATTGACATTTAAAATTTTGGACTGCCACGCCCCTTTTTCCCACAATTAATAAAAATAATTCTCCACTTTCGTTCCGTTTTTAGGCGTTTGTTAATATAGTACAGTATTGTAATTTATAATTCGTGTGAAGACTAACTATATCGAACTATACTGAAAGGCGCATAGAAATCGCACTATAAACAAGAAAACTAGAAGCGTTGCAATATTGATAACCGAATGCAATATCATGTATGAGTGCAAGTGAGACAGAAACATACAAGCACATGTGACGGCAGCGCTGCCGCATTCATATCAATGTATGAGTGCAAGCGAGACAGAAACATACAAGCACATTTTTGAATGTTTTCGTTGCTTGCGTGGCGGCAGCGCTGCCCGCAGTCGCTGGCCGCGCTGAATACACACATACATACATATATGTATATGCATCATATATTGTCTTTCGTATGTGTATTCGCATACAAACAGATGTGTGTTGATATGTTTAGATTGTTTTTGTTTCAACATGTTTTAATGCAAGTACTACACATTGTAATATCTCTCGACCGATTTTAATAATTAAATCGCCAAAAAATGCAGAGAGTATTTTACGGTCGGGCTTGCTCGACTGTACTTTCCTTACTTGTTTAGTGCTGTTTTTGGTGTTTGCTGTTTGCCGCTGGACTTAGAAGTCGAAGTCTGTGCCGGTGCTATTCTCCACAGATGATGATCGAGGAAATGAGTGACACCTCTGACGACCAGGTAACAGTGTCCAAACCAGTCAGTGCATAAAATCAGTGCAGTTATATGTAACCACGAACATACATACATATTTGTATGCAGTCGCACTCTTAAAAAAAAAAGGAACCAAAAACAAGAAAAAAAGGTTATCTTCGGCTTGACGAAGACAGACGAACATGGCTATATCGACTCGGCTGTTGATGCTGATCAAGAGTATATATACTTTATGGGGTCGGAAACGTCTCCTTCAATGCGTTACAAACTTCGTGACAAAAACAATATACCCACTGCAAGGGTATAATAACCTTAGTTGTTGGCACAAGTGACATTTCCTTTCGGCACTGAATTAATGAATTTTGTAGTGAATAGTTTGAAGCAAAACTGCAAACAGCAATAATAAATAAATTAAATCTTATTCGTGCATTATTTATTTATCAATAATTCGCAACATTTGATGTGGCTTATAACGGCGTACATACATACATACATACATATGTGCACTTGCCGTTCTCTCTCGTTCCGCTCTTCGATTATATTTTGAATTCGGTGGTGGTTTTTGTTGACCGTTGTGTTTTGCTAGGGACGTTACATACATACATATATTTAAGCAAGCGCGCGCTTAACACACGCACATACGATCTTGTTGGCGTTGGTTTGCACTCAATTCTCTATACATATTCTATATTTGAGCGCCATCTGACATAGGCATACATCTAAACATATTTATGTACATGCACACGTACGCAAAATAACTGCAAGTTTCGATAGATGTTTTTTGTGTTCTTGTTATCGCGATCTTGCTTATTCGTTTTGCGTTTATTTTGTTTGCATGATTTGGAGTGTTGATGAACTCGGACGCTGTTACATATTTATACCCTGTGCAAGAGTATATTGGGTTTGTTCATTGACCAGTTGAATGATTATTGGTTCAGTGAGGAGTAACTCGCTTAGTATTTAATCATTGTTGTTCCGTGCTTAAGTAACCTTTAGGCGTACTGGTTTAATCAGCCGTTTACTTTCTTCAGTGTTGGTGTTTTGAGTTGTATAGACATACATCTACTTTGAAAAAGGGAATCTTGGTAATAATTCATAATGGAAAACAAGAAATTTCAATGAGACGGTTGGGGATGTCGAAGAAAATTGCCTTTTATTTATTTATTAACGCAGACTAAATGCAGTCGCGAGTAAATCAAAATATAAAGTTATATTTATAATTTAAATTACTATTTATGACTATAAAAGATAATAAAAATATATTTAACTGAAAATTAACAGAATTTAGAATTTAGTTAATTAAATTATAAATAGTTAATCGTTAATCTGGGAAAAAGTAAAGAAGTTGATCCAACATTTGTTGCAAGGATTGGGAAAATCCAGAAAAACCCAACCAGATCAATGCAAATGTATGCCAAAACAATCACAAAAGATTTCTGGTTTAAAGGAACGCGTGAATGGCTAAAATGCCAAACATACCGCCCCTAAAGTTCAGAGATTTAACGGAGTTGGCTGTAAAGTGAAGCTTTTAGATGGGAAAGAGAAAGAGATGTATCAATAATTCTATAGTATCCGTTATATTGAGCTCATAATACCCGAAAACGATTGTGCAAAGCGTAGTCAGTAGTGCATGTGGCAAGAAATAAAGGGATGTAGTACCTGGTTGCCCTGGTTGGAATGTTGAAATTAAGGCGTTCTAAAAGAGATGAGGAGCAGATATCACCAACTATAACCTTGCGAAGGAAAATAACTCCAAGAACCCTCCTACGAGTAGGGAGGGACGGAAGATTAAGGACTAAGAGCCTGTTGGTGTAGGAAGGAAGGCGAAGATTAGGGTCCCAATTAAGACCTCGAAGTGCAAAGAGTTAAAACTGCTTCGGCACTTACTCAATTAAATCTTGAGTATGAGCATGTTGAGGAGATAAGACACATGAACAATATTCAAGAATGGGGCGGACAAGGGATGTATAAAGAAGTTTTGTGACGAAGGGATCGTTAAATTCTTTAGACCAGCGTTTAATAAATCCAAGAGTGCCCTTGGCTTTATTAACAATTGAGGAGAGATAATGTGTGAAACTTAATTTATTATAAAAAAGAACACCAAGGTCTTCAACTGACAGTATACGATTTAAGAGTACATTGTCAATATAGTAATTGGCTAAGTAAGGAGTAACCCTGTTAAAAGTTATAAACAGGGATTGTTCAAGCACGAACGTATTATATTAACAGAAACTAGAACACCGGAGCGATTATTATAAGAAACCATGTAAACCAAAAAATGTCTAATCTAAAAATATATGTGTTTATCTATGCTTGCGACCCGTTTATTCAGGCATTTAGAAAAATTTAGTTTCAAGTGATTAGTTATGTACCAGTTATGCATTGTGTTTAAATCATCTTGTAGTAACGCATGATCCTGGGGGTCATTGTAAGATAATAATAATTTCACACCATCTGCATAAATAAGTATGTGACAATGGGATAGCGAAGAGGGAAGGTCGGTTATAAAAAGATTAAAAAACAATGGGCCTAGGTGACTACCCTGGGGAAGACCAAAAGTAACGAAAACAGATTTAGATATTGCTGATCTAAGCATAACCCTTTGGGTCCTACCTGTTAGAAATGATGGTATCCACAGAAGAAGGCTGGGTGGGAAACCTAGGATACTAAATTTATATAAATAAAGGTTATGATTAACAGAGTCAAATGCTTTACTAAAGTCAGTGTATATGACATCAGTTTTCATTCTATTAAGGAATGCCTCATTATCAAACCCGTGTTGTGCATAGGTGTTGCAAAGTCGATGTTACTATCTTTTCGAAGAGCTTAGGGACTGCTGACAACTTCGCAATTCCCCTGTAGTTGGATATATCCGACTTGCACCCTTTTTTATGCAGTGGGATAATGTAAGATTCTTTCCATAACGTAGGAAAGATAGAGGATTCTAAAGAAAGGTTAAACAGAATTAATAGAGGTTTTATTATAGAAGAACAGCACTCTTTAAGCACACAACTTGGACTGTTGTCGGGGCCAGGAGAGAAGGAAGATTTTAAGGTGTTAATTGAAGAGAGTATACATCTATAGGTAATATGCGGAAGAAAAACAGAATTAGAGGATGGGAGTTTATAGGGGTAAGAGAAGTTAGTAGACAAACTAGAGGTGTAAGTAGATTGAAAAAAGTTAGCAAAGAGATCGGAAGCGGCCGAGTCCTCACTTACTTTACTGCAATTAAAAAAGAAAGAATAGGGTAAAGTACTAGAATTACGAATTTTAGAATTAACAAAGTTATAGAATTGTTTAGGATCACGCCCAAATTGAGTCTTGCAACGAACAAGAAAATTTTCATAGCATTGAGAATTAAGAAGGGTAAATGCTGCTTTAACTTTAGAATAATTTAAAAAGAGTAAGTTAGAGCCTGTCTGCTTAAACCTTTTAAAATATTTGGATTTTTTATTTTTTAATGTTGATAATCTTGGTGAGAACCAAGGCGGTTTATGTGAAACGGACTTTACAACACTAGGGATGCAGACATCAAAGAATGAATTTAAAGTTTTGTAAAAATTCTCGACAGCTATGTTAATATTTTTCACGCCGTAAAGTACAGACCAGTCAGTAGCAAGAATCAGTTTGTTAAGCAAAGAAAAATTTCCTTTGCGAAAGCAGCGGCGCGAGTTGGAAGAGAAAGAATGAGGTAAATGGGATGAGTTAGGGATAGACAAAGACAGTCCAAGGGTAGGATGAAAAGAATCTTCAGGTACCACTACAGGAGAAGATCTAGTGACAACTGCACTGGATGAATCCCTTACAAAGATGAGATCCAGCATCCGGTTTAAACGATTAGATACATGATTGACTTGAAAAAGAGAAAGATCAATCAAACTATCTAAAAAGTCATTGTTGGTTGTGGGACATTAAACTGGTTGAAATGCGTCCAGGAAACGTTTGGCAAGTTAAAATCACCAAGTGTCACAAAGAAATCACAGTCACGAATGTGACTAAATACTTCTTTGATGAAATTGAAATGCTGAAAATAAATAGACATTTCAGAGAATGGAGGAATATAAGAACAGGTTACATACAGCGCAACAGACGAAAAAGTAACCTTAACGGCAACAATTTCAATATCATCCATTGGTGAAACATCAATTATTTCAGCATTAAGGGAGGATTTTACTGAAATAAGGACACCACCACCACGTCGATTAGGACGATCGCGCCTAAAGATATTATATTTTGACGACATTATTTCATTATCAGATATACTGGAATTAAGCTAAGTCTCTGAGAATGCAATAATATCGGTGTCAAAAGAGAAACTATTCTTATGTAACTGTTTTAACTTAGACCCCAGACCCCTTACATTCTGATACAGAATGAAAAGTTGGTCAGAGTCTAGTTTTTTGAGGCTATGACTGAGGCCGCTTGAGGACCATTAGTCGGGAGGAAGACAGGATTTGAACGAGCTCTAGTCTTCTGCTTAAACTCGTGAACAATCATATGAGGAGGTCAAAACTTTGGATCACATATGATAGGAAACAGTTCAGGGGACACACTAATCTTAAACGATGAGATCTCTCTGGGCTCAGAATTATTAAATTTAGAAATAGAGACCCTACAAGGGCTTTTGGTAGCGAAAAATGCAGCAATTGACTCAATAGTCGTGTCTGCAGAAAGTCTGGATATAAATATCTGTTTACGGGCAGCCACGACCGTAAGCAGGGGGAGGCTGAGCTACAATGGGAGTAGCAATGGGATGACTGTTACGTCGACTTGGGGAGCTTTTAGAGCTAGAAGAATAGGCATTGGAGGAGTTCCCAGGAACAACAATTATATTAGGTGGTGAAGGGGGAACTGCGGGGAAGTGCGCGTTTAACGCAATTGTTCTCACAACTAGAGAAAGTTAAGGTTGACATCGAGCGTCAGCGGATGTCATTAGCTAATAAAATGGTGAATCCTAGTTAGTTCGAAATACAGTGCCGACATGATTTGCTAAATACGTACATTTCGAAAGCAATGGAGTTGCAATCCCAAATAGACGTGAAAGACCCAGAAAATGATAGCCGAGCAATGCTCGAAGAAACGAGCATTCTTGTACGGTCTTCAAATATGGCGGCTCTTAGCAAATTTGAAGTTGCCGACCGGGTTTCAGTGTCTCATCACTCGCACTTACCCAAACTGAAGTTGCCTAGTTTCAGCGGCAAGCATTCAGAATATAAGCCTTTTTAACTTAATATCGTGTCTATCAGACGAGGGTCTGGGAACGATAAAGGCTTATCAGGTCTCTGATGCAAATTATTCAAAAGCATTAGAGAGTCTGAAGCGGATCTACGACAATGAATGGCTTATTTTCTTTGACACACTCTCTTAGTTATTTTGTGCCGATGAATAAACCATCTGTTCTAGGGATCCGGACGATCATTGATTCAGTGTCTGCGATTTTCGAATCATTGATGTCAATTGGAGATGAGAAAGACTTTACCAATGCAGTCCTCATTCGTCTTGTATTATCAAAAGTAGACCCAAGCACGAGGACGAAATATGAGGAGCAGCTAGATTACAACTCGTTACCGCAATGGTCCGATTGTGTTGTAGCGCTGAACAGGCGATATCAGCATCTGTCCGCTGAAGAAAGCTCCAAATCCAAGTTGAAATTCAAATTAGACCTAAAGCCTGCCAAAGGCGGGAAGTCATCCTTTGCGTTGACCAACACTGATACACAAGTGGAACACAGCTGCAAGCTATGCAAGACCAACCATCTAATTAGAAGTTGTCATAGTTTGGCTTGTTTGCCAGTTGGCGAACGGTTCAATTTCGTGAAGTCGAGTCAACTGTGCATAAATTGTTTGCATCCAGGACACAGAGTGTCAACTTGTACTGCATCAAAGTGCAGAGTATGTTCTCGGCCCCACAATACGCTCCTGCACAAGTACTCTGAAGAACAGCAAGCAGCTGCTCCTCCTGCTCATGTGAACCATGTTGCAAGTGAAGTTGACGAAGTTATTCTGGCAACAGCTGTTGTGACTATCCGCGATAGATTTGGCCAAGAGAGGAATGCCAGAGCTTTATTAGATTCAGGTTCACAAGTAAACTTTATGACGGAACAATTGGCTCAGTCGTTGAGGCTTCAACGCAAAAATGAATGCTTGATAGTGACCTCAGTTGGGCAGGCAAGCTTAGTTGCAAAAAGCGAGGTTTCAACTGTAGTGTCGTCTCGCGTGAACGCTCACAACTTCAGCGCCGAGTTCTGGGTGTTGAAGTCCTTTTTGAGTAGACAGCCGGACCATGACCTTCCTATTAATCGCTGGAGGGTTCCAACGATTGTCAATCTGGGTGATCCTGAATTTTATAAGCCTCAGCGAATAGATCTGTATTGGGAGCAGATTCCTTCTTCGATTTGCTGTGCACTGGACAATGGTCCAGTCCTGCAAAAAACCTTGCTAGGTTGGGTAGCATCAGGGAAGTGCACGAAATTATGAGCCAATAACCCTGTATGCTGTGCTATAATGCACTCAAGAGAGGAGACGAGGCTTGAGGCTCTCGTTAACCGATTCTGGGGTCATCCTTAGAAATAGCCAAAAATCGGTTTTTGTCGTTAGAGCTTAGAGTCTCCAGAGATGGAGAATTGAAAGAAATATTCACAAGTTTCACGAAAGAGTATCTCGAACTTGGTCACATCTCCGCCATAGGTACAGAAGTTCCACCAGGACCACATTACGTCATTCCACACCAGTGCGTCCTGAGACCTGAAAGTAGTACCACCAAGCTCAGAGTGGTATTTGATGCGTTTTGTAAGACAACTTCGTCGCAATCTCTGAATGATTTGCTCATGGTGGGACACACTATTCAGAGGGATCTTATGTTGTCTCTTCTTCGGTTCCGTCTGAATCGATATGCCCTTACGGCAGATATAAAAAAAATGTATCGTCAAGTCAGCATGTCCGAAGCCGATCGACAATTATGGTTCTTCATAAAACATATGTTGAACCACTGATGAACTGAGAGCGTGAATTTCTGGACTGATTCAGAAATCACCCTACATTGGATAAACACGTCTCCATCATTGTTAGCAACATTCGTGGCCAATCGTGTTGCAGCCATCCAAGAGATGGCCATTGATGTACCATGGAGACATGTACCAACATCGTTAAATCCAGCAGATTTATCGTCGAGAGGGTGTGATACTCGTGAACTAGTCCAGTCTATTTGGATAGAAGGCCCATCATTCCTCTGCAAAGAGCAGGAGCATTGGCCTTAGAATCGGCATTTTTCTATACCTGAAGACCTTGGGAAGATGGAGTATAAAAGTCTGCAGTCGTCTGTTTGGCACCAGCTCAGAGTTGGTGTCACGATTCTCGTCATGTGGAAAAATTGTGAGAATCATGGCATATATGTATCGATTCATAAGGAAATCATATGGAAGCAAAGTGTCGTGCTTGGACCCAAGGAGTTAGATTTCGCATATTTAAAGTTATTTGAGTTGGTTCAGCGATCCGAGTTCAGCGTGGATTATGACAAACTAAAAAAGGGTCAAATGGTTCAACCAAGTTTTCAGTCGCTGACTTCGTTCATACACAAGTGTGACGAGTTCGGAAGACAAATTTCAGTGATTCGAGGATTCGTAGGAGGGAGGTTACTAAACGCGCCGTTAGATTACGATTCCCGATTTTGGTCCCCAAGAATTCTCTGGTGGTGGGTTTTTACTTGCAAGAGCTGCATATTAACAATTGTCATGCGGGCGCTAAGACAATGATTCCAGTTAATGCTCGTCGTGAGTGCACGCAGATAGTGCGAAAATGCGTAACTTGCCGGCGGACCGCCCTCCGGCCTTTCCGTTCGCCCGTTTAATGTTTGTGGGGTGGATTTCTGCGGGCCTATAAATGTTTCGTTGCGAATTAGAGGAAGAGGACCATTAAAGATGTACATTGCAGTTTTTGTGTGTATTGCTTCAAAGGCTGTTCATTTTGAACTGGTGCCGGATTTATCCACTAATGCATTTATTTGTACGCTTAACAGTTTCATCGCGCGGCGTGGCGTGCCAGTCCGGCTATAGTCGGACAACGGGACCAATTTCGTAGGAGCGAGCAACCTGGTGAAGGAGTTTCACAAAACGTTCAGCAGCCAGCAGACGAAGATGCAATCGTACGCAGCAGAACGCGGGATGGAGTGGAGTTTATCCCCCCAAGAGCGCCCACTTCGGAGGCCTGTGGGAGGCCGCCGTAAAATCCGCAAAACATCTGCTCCTGCGGCAGATCGGCAGCGCGTCACTCACCGAAAGCGAGGTCAGAGGGCACCTGGCCGACGTGGAGGCCATCCTCAACTCGCGGCCGTTGACGCCGCTCAGCAGCGATTTGAACGACGGTGAGGCTCTTACTCCAGGGCATTTTATCGTCGGTCAGCCGCTTCATTCGATGCCGCGCGGGTCAGAGCTGGACACGTCAAGCAGTGAAATTTCATGCTGTCGCAGGTGGCAAATGTTGTCCACGCTCAAACAGCGCTTTTGACAAGCGTGGTCGAAGGACTACGTCCAGAGCCTGCAGCAACGAGGGAAATGGGCGGAGGATCGCGACGACGTGGAGGTCGGCGATTAAGTGCTCATCCACGAGGACAACACTTCGCCCCAGCGATGGATAATGGGGAGAGTCACCGACACAATGCCAGGCGGAGATGGTTACGTCAGGGTGGCCGGCGTTAAGACAGCAGTGGGCGTCCTTAAGCGCCCAGTCCACAAATTGGCGAGGCTGCCAGTGTGTTGAAGGCAAGGGCTTCAAGGAGGCTTGGATGTTGAGGCATAGATTTAGTTTGGTAGTTTAAGAGAAAATATTGAATTTGTAGTTTAAGTAGATAAGAGAGCACAATGGAAGTCATAGCACTAACCAGAGAATACATAGATGCGTCAAACTCAAGATTTTTTGAAAGCAAACGCTTGCCTACTCATGGACCCCCAGAGAGCTTCGTCAAAAAGCCGAACTTCGTAGTGCCCCGGAGAGCCGATCGCCTCTCAGCAAATTCAATGCAGACGAAAATAAATTCAGTCTGCCACAGTCAGCGAAACGATGAGCACGGCTATGTCGCTTGTTCTCTCGTTTTATTTTTATATGTTTGTCTCTTTCTAGCATGCCATTTACACACATTTTGTGAAGTCTTGCAACAGCTATCGACTCGCATCAAAAACTTGTGTTTTCGACAAATTTGCGATGGGGTTTGAAAGATATGAGTCTTTTGTATTGTTTTTGGCGACAGGTGCCCGAGAGAGGCTGTGGGTGTGATAATAGAGTGAAGATCTCAAGTGCAGCATGGCGCGGGATCAACTGGTGGCTGGAAATATTTAAGATGGTATTCTGGCTATTATTATTAGCATTATTACGTGGTAATGGTTGTTGTACATGCCATTGCTGTCATTGTTGCTACACCGCTAAGCTATTGTTCCATTTTTTTATCATGCTTCAAAGCATAGACTTCGATAAATCCTACAAATGGCTTTATAAAAATATTGTCGTAAGAAACCAAACTAAATTATTGAAAAATTAAATGCAGTAAAGAAACTGATTGCAGAAGTTTTCAACTAAGAATTGTATTGTGCCCAGCATTGAATAGTAATGCTTAATTCGAAGAGTCACCGAACCTGACTCCGAAAATAGGCTATACTCCTTCGGTAGCACCACCAATAGAAAACGCCTAATATTGCTCAAATATCAGTACAATTTCTTAAGTTAGCCACATCTCTCTTACCAGAGTTTTATGGCAAGGCAGAAAACTTTTAAGGCTTCAAAGATGCTCTGAATCTAGTAGGTTCTCTTAAAGAAACACCCGACAAAGTAAAAGGAGAGTCAGTAAAAGTTTTTTCTGCTAAACTTTTAAATTAACAACAGAAGAACAACGGTCAATCAATATACCCAAGAGGTAGAAAAATTGCTAAAAAGAGCTAACATCAGTGATGGTTTGTCACCTGACTTAGGTAATAAGTACATTACAACAATTGACCCAGAACCGCTCCATTGATAAGGTACATTAATGCAGGCAGGTACATTCAGAAACATGAATGATGCCACTTTACTACCGACATCGAAAAAATTGTTATAATAATAGAGGTGGTCGATCACAGAAGTGAGGTTATCACCTCTATAGTTTCCTCTAGTTGAACATAACGGAGGTTATACGGTTATATACCTCAAAGTGAAAATAGAGTAAACTATAGAGGTCGAAACAATCAATATCAAAATAATATAATAATAAAAAAATGTCGTCATATTATTATATTTTTATGCGCGATCGTCCTAATTGACGTGGTGATGGATTCCTTATTGAAATAAGAATTTCTTTCTCTTCTAAGTCGCGCCGTTGCTTTCGCAAAGGAAATTTTTCTAAATCATCCGAATCTTGCTACTAACTGATATGTACTATACGGCACGAAAAATATTAACATAGCTTGTGAGTATTTTTACCACATTTTAAATTCAATCTTCGATGTCTGCTTTCCTTATAGTGTTGTAAAGTCCGTTTCACGTAAACCGCCCTGGCTCTCACCAAGATTATCCAACTTAAAAATAAAAATCTAAATATTTAAGAAAATTTAATCAGACTGGTTCTAATTTAGACCTTTTTAAATTATTCTTAAATAAAAGCAGCCTTTGCCCTTCTTAATTCTCAATGCTATGAAAATTCTCTCGTTCCTTAATTATTGTATAACTTTGTTAATTCTGAACGTAAATCTAGCATATTACCCTATTCTTTTTTTTTAATTCCAGTAAAGTTAGTGAGGACTTGGCCGCTTTTGATCTCTTTGTTAACTTTTTTCAATCTACTTACACCTCTAGTTTGCCTACTAACTTCTCCTAACCCTATAAACTCCCAAACTCTAATTATGTTTTTTTCCGCATATTACCTATAGTTGCATACTTTCCTAAATTAACACCTTTAAATCTTCCATCTCTCCTCGCCCCGAGAACATTTTAAGTTGTGTTCTTAAGGAGTGTTGTTCTTCTATATTAAAGCCTCTATAAATAAACAAGTAAGAAAGGCTACAGTCGATCGAGTCGACTGTAAAAGACCCCGTACTCCCATAGTATTGCATTTTATTTAAATTAAAATTTTCAAATGAAATTTTAAAAATTAAAATTAAACATTTACATTTTGAATTAAAATTAAAAAATAAATAAATTAACAACTGTCATCGTCAGCACTCGAACCCGCGATCCATACGAAGGTTCCATATTGCACCGCAACCCTACCAGTTGCACCACACTCCTCTTCTATCATTCTTCCGATTATTTGAATTTCCATAATTTTAATTAATATATAATAAAGGATTTATAAAGTAATAGAAATAAGAGACAACGAAGTGGAATTTTAAGTAAGAAAACAACATAACGATGTTAGTTAATTCTAAGTTATCGAAAAGATATCCTATCGATAGGAGTTAGGCGAGGCCTGCAGCACCCTCTGTCAGATGCGCGAGGACCAGCGCGATGCAACTCTGAACGAAAGCTCAGTGGTGAAGAGAGAGCTTTCGTTTTGGAGTTGTGTAAGGGCAGCTACAATGCTACTTGATCGAGAGCGCTGCCGGCACTTTGCGATCGGCAGGAGAACGAGCCATACGTGAGCAGCAGAAAAAGAAAACGAAAGACAATGGTGAGTAGAAACCGTTACGGACAGTGCGAGAAAAGGGCACGAAAATTCGGAAAGAAATAATTAATGCATAGAAAACGCACAAAACAGCGACGCATTGTTAGTTAGCTGTAGTAATTAAACTTAGTGAAATTGGTCAACAATATCACTTCTTCCGTTATATCCGGCTTCGCTCGAGAACAGCAACGACTCTTCGGTGCTCCTAGACCTTGAAGATGGAGTATAAAAGTCTGCAGTCGTCTGTTTGGCCACCAGCTCAGAGTTGGTGTCACGATTCTCGTCATGTGGAAAAATTGTGAGAATCATGGCATATATGTATCGATTCATAAGGAAATCATATGGAAGCAAAGTGTCGTGCTTGGACCCAAGGAGTTAGATTTCGCATATTTAAAGTTATTTGAGTTGGTTCAGCGATCCGAGTTCAGCGTGGATTATGACAAACTAAAAAAGGGTCAAATGGTTCAACCAAGTTTTCAGTCGCTGACTTCGTTCATACACAAGTGTGACGAGTTCGGAAGACAAATTTCAGTGATTCGAGGACTCGTAGGAGGGAGGTTACTAAACGCGCCGTTAGATTACGATTCCCGATTTTGGTCCCCAAGAATTCTCTGGTGGTGGGTTTTTACTTGCAAGAGCTGCATATTAACAATTGTCATGCGGGCGCTAAGACAATGATTCCAGTTAATGCTCGTCGTGAGTGCACGCAGATAGTGCGAAAATGCGTAACTTGCCGGCGGACCGCCCTCCGGCCTTTCCGTTCGCCCGTTTAATGTTTGTGGGGTGGATTTCTGCGGGCCTATAAATGTTTCGTTGCGAATTAGAGGAAGAGGACCATTAAAGATGTACATTGCAGTTTTTGTGTGTATTGCTTCAAAGGCTGTTCATTTTGAACTGGTGCCGGATTTATCCACTAATGCATTTATTTGTACCCTTAACAGTTTCATCGCGCGGCGTGGCGTGCCAGTCCGGCTATAGTCGGACAACGGGACCAATTTCGTAGGAGCGAGCAACCTGGTGAAGGAGTTTCACAAAACGTTCAGCAGCCAGCAGACGAAGATGCAATCGTACGCAGCAGAACGCGGGATGGAGTGGAGTTTATCCCCCCAAGAGCGCCCACTTCGGAGGCCTGTGGGAGGCCGCCGTAAAATCCGCAAAACATCTGCTCCTGCGGCAGATCGGCAGCGCGTCACTCACCGAAAGCGAGGTCAGAGGGCACCTGGCCGACGTGGAGGCCATCCTCAACTCGCGGCCGTTGACGCCGCTCAGCAGCGATTTGAACGACGGTGAGGCTCTTACTCCAGGGCATTTTATCGTCGGTCAGCCGCTTCATTCGATGCCGCGCGGGTCAGAGCTGGACACGTCAAGCAGTGAAATTTCATGCTGTCGCAGGTGGCAAATGTTGTCCACGCTCAAACAGCGCTTTTGACAAGCGTGGTCGAAGGACTACGTCCAGAGCCTGCAGCAACGAGGGAAATGGGCGGAGGATCGCGACGACGTGGAGGTCGGCGATTAAGTGCTCATCCACGAGGACAACACTCCGCCCCAGCGATGGATAATGGGGAGAGTCACCGACACAATGCCAGGCGGAGATGGTTACGTCAGGGTGGCCGGCGTTAAGACAGCAGTGGGCGTCCTTAAGCGCCCAGTCCACAAATTGGCGAGGCTGCCAGTGTGTTGAAGGCAAGGGCTTCAAGGAGGCTTGGATGTTGAGGCATAGATTTAGTTTGGTAGTTTAAGAGAAAATATTGAATTTGTAGTTTAAGTAGATAAGAGAGCACAATGGAAGTCATAGCACTAACCAGAGAATACATAGATGCGTCAAACTCAAGATTTTTTGAAAGCAAACGCTTGCCTACTCATGGACCCCCAGAGAGCTTCGGCAAAAAGCCGAACTTCGTAGTGCCCCGGAGAGCCGATCGCCTCTCAGCAAATTCAATGCAGACGAAAATAAATTCAGTCTGCCACAGTCAGCGAAACGATGAGCACGGCTATGTCGCTTGTTCTCTCGTTTTATTTTTATATGTTTGTCTCTTTCTAGCATGCCAGATACACACATTTTGCGAAGTCTTGCAACAGCTATCGACTCGCATCAAAAACTTGTGTTTTCGACAAATTTGCGATGGGGTTTGAAAGATATGAGTCTTTTGTATTGTTTTTGGCGACAGGTGCCCGAGAGAGGCTGTGGGTGTGATAATAGAGTGAAGATCTCAAGTGCAGCATGGCGCGGGATCAACTGGTGGCTGGAAATATTTAAGATGGTATTCTGGCTATTATTATTAGCATTATTACGTGGTAATGGTTGTTGTACATGCCATTGCTGTCATTGTTGCTACACCGCTAAGCTATTGTTCCATTTTTTTATCATGCTTCAAAGCATAGACTTCGATAAATCCTACAAATGCCTTTATAAAAATATTGTCGTAAGAAACCAAACTAAATTATTGAAAAATTAAATGCAGTAAAGAAACTGATTGCAGAAGTTTTCAACTAAGAATTGTATTGTGCCCAGCATTGAATAGTAATGCTTAATTCGAAGAGTCACCGAACCTGACTCCGAAAATAGGCTATACTCCTTCGGTAGCACCACCAATAGAAAACGCCTAATATTGCTCAAATATCAGTACAATTTCTTAAGTTAGCCACATCTCTCTTACCAGAGTTTTATGGCAAGGCAGAAAACTTTTAAGGCTTCAAAGATGCTCTGAATCTAGTAGGTTCTCTTAAAGAAACACCCGACAAAGTAAAAGGAGAGTCAGTAAAAGTTTTTTCTGCTAAACTTTTAAATTAACAACAGAAGAACAACGGTCAATCAATATACCCAAGAGGTAGAAAAATTGCTAAAAAGAGCTAACATCAGTGATGGTTTGTCACCTGACTTAGGTAATAAGTACATTACAACAATTGACCCAGAACCGCTCCATTGATAAGGTACATTAATGCAGGCAGGTACATTCAGAAACATGAATGATGCCACTTTACTACCGACATCGAAAAAATTGTTATAATAATAGAGGTGGTCGATCACAGAAGTGAGGTTATCACCTCTATAGTTTCCTCTAGTTGAACATAACGGAGGTTATACGGTTATATACCTCAAAGTGAAAATAGAGTAAACTATAGAGGTCGAAACAATCAATATCAAAATAATATAATAATAAAAAAATGTCGTCATATTATTATATTTTTATGCGCGATCGTCCTAATTGACGTGGTGATGGATTCCTTATTGAAATAAGAATTTCTTTCTCTTCTAAGTCGCGCCGTTGCTTTCGCAAAGGAAATTTTTCTAAATCATCCGAATCTTGCTACTAACTGATATGTACTATACGGCACGAAAAATATTAACATAGCTTGTGAGTATTTTTACCACATTTTAAATTCAATCTTCGATGTCTGCTTTCCTTATAGTGTTGTAAAGTCCGTTTCACGTAAACCGCCCTGGCTCTCACCAAGATTATCCAACTTAAAAATAAAAATCTAAATATTTAAGAAAATTTAATCAGACTGGTTCTAATTTAGACCTTTTTAAATTATTCTTAAATAAAAGCAGCCTTTGCCCTTCTTAATTCTCAATGCTATGATAATTCTCTCGTTCCTTAATTATTGTATAACTTTGTTAATTCTGAACGTAAATCTAGCATATTACCCTATTCTTTTTTTTAATTCCAGTAAAGTTAGTGAGGACTTGGCCGCTTTTGATCTCTTTGTTAACTTTTTTCAATCTACTTACACCTCTAGTTTGCCTACTAACTTCTCCTAACCCTATAAACTCCCAAACTCTAATTATGTTTTTTTCCGCATATTACCTATAGTTGCATACTTTCCTAAATTAACACCTTTAAATCTTCCATCTCTCCTGGCCCCGAGAACATTTTAAGTTGTGTTCTTAAGGAGTGTTGTTCTTCTATATTAAAGCCTCTATAAATAAACAAGTAAGAAAGGCTACAGTCGATCGAGTCGACTGTAAAAGACCCCGTACTCCCATAGTATTGCATTTTATTTAAATTAAAATTTTCAAATGAAATTTTAAAAATTAAAATTAAACATTTACATTTTGAATTAAAATTAAAAAATAAATAAATTAACAACTGTCATCGTCAGCACTCGAACCCGCGATCCATACGAAGGTTCCATATTGCACCGCAACCCTACCAGTTGCACCACACTCCTCTTCTATCATTCTTCCGATTATTTGAATTTCCATAATTTTAATTAATATATAATAAAGGATTTATAAAGTAATAGAAATAAGAGACAACGAAGTGGAATTTTAAGTAAGAAAACAACATAACGATGTTAGTTAATTCTAAGTTATCGAAAAGATATCCTATCGATAGGAGTTAGGCGAGGCCTGCAGCACCCTCTGTCAGATGCGCGAGGACCAGCGCGATGCAACTCTGAACGAAAGCTCAGTGGTGAAGAGAGAGCTTTCGTTTTGGAGTTGTGTAAGGGCAGCTACAATGCTACTTGATCGAGAGCGCTGCCGGCACTTTGCGATCGGCAGGAGAACGAGCCATACGTGAGCAGCAGAAAAAGAAAACGAAAGACAATGGTGAGTAGAAACCGTTACGGACAGTGCGAGAAAAGGGCACGAAAATTCGGAAAGAAATAATTAATGCATAGAAAACGCACAAAACAGCGACGCATTGTTAGTTAGCTGTAGTAATTAAAATTAGTGAAATTGGTCAACAATATCACTTCTTCCGTTATATCCGGCTTCGCTCGAGAACAGCAACGACTCTTCGGTGCTCCTAGACCTTGAAGATGGAGTATAAAAGTCTGCAGTCGTCTGTTTGGCCACCAGCTCAGAGTTGGTGTCACGATTCTCGTCATGTGGAAAAATTGTGAGAATCATGGCATATATGTATCGATTCATAAGGAAATCATATGGAAGCAAAGTGTCGTGCTTGGACCCAAGGAGTTAGATTTCGCATATTTAAAGTTATTTGAGTTGGTTCAGCGATCCGAGTTCAGCGTGGATTATGACAAACTAAAAAAGGGTCAAATGGTTCAACCAAGTTTTCAGTCGCTGACTTCGTTCATACACAAGTGTGACGAGTTCGGAAGACAAATTTCAGTGATTCGAGGACTCGTAGGAGGGAGGTTACTAAACGCGCCGTTAGATTACGATTCCCGATTTTGGTCCCCAAGAATTCTCTGGTGGTGGGTTTTTACTTGCAAGAGCTGCATATTAACAATTGTCATGCGGGCGCTAAGACAATGATTCCAGTTAATGCTCGTCGTGAGTGCACGCAGATAGTGCGAAAATGCGTAACTTGCCGGCGGACCGCCCTCCGGCCTTTCCGTTCGCCCGTTTAATGTTTGTGGGGTGGATTTCTGCGGGCCTATAAATGTTTCGTTGCGAATTAGAGGAAGAGGACCATTAAAGATGTACATTGCAGTTTTTGTGTGTATTGCTTCAAAGGCTGTTCATTTTGAACTGGTGCCGGATTTATCCACTAATGCATTTATTTGTACCCTTAACAGTTTCATCGCGCGGCGTGGCGTGCCAGTCCGGCTATAGTCGGACAACGGGACCAATTTCGTAGGAGCGAGCAACCTGGTGAAGGAGTTTCACAAAACGTTCAGCAGCCAGCAGACGAAGATGCAATCGTACGCAGCAGAACGCGGGATGGAGTGGAGTTTATCCCCCCAAGAGCGCCCACTTCGGAGGCCTGTGGGAGGCCGCCGTAAAATCCGCAAAACATCTGCTCCTGCGGCAGATCGGCAGCGCGTCACTCACCGAAAGCGAGGTCAGAGGGCACCTGGCCGACGTGGAGGCCATCCTCAACTCGCGGCCGTTGACGCCGCTCAGCAGCGATTTGAACGACGGTGAGGCTCTTACTCCAGGGCATTTTATCGTCGGTCAGCCGCTTCATTCGATGCCGCGCGGGTCAGAGCTGGACACGTCAAGCAGTGAAATTTCATGCTGTCGCAGGTGGCAAATGTTGTCCACGCTCAAACAGCGCTTTTGACAAGCGTGGTCGAAGGACTACGTCCAGAGCCTGCAGCAACGAGGGAAATGGGCGGAGGATCGCGACGACGTGGAGGTCGGCGATTAAGTGCTCATCCACGAGGACAACACTTCGCCCCAGCGATGGATAATGGGGAGAGTCACCGACACAATGCCAGGCGGAGATGGTTACGTCAGGGTGGCCGGCGTTAAGACAGCAGTGGGCGTCCTTAAGCGCCCAGTCCACAAATTGGCGAGGCTGCCAGTGTGTTGAAGGCAAGGGCTTCAAGGAGGCTTGGATGTTGAGGCATAGATTTAGTTTGGTAGTTTAAGAGAAAATATTGAATTTGTAGTTTAAGTAGATAAGAGAGCACAATGGAAGTCATAGCACTAACCAGAGAATACATAGATGCGTCAAACTCAAGATTTTTGAAAGCAAACGCTTGCCTACTCATGGACCCCCAGAGAGCTTCGTCAAAAAGCCGAACTTCGTAGTGCCCCGGAGAGCCGATCGCCTCTCAGCAAATTCAATGCAGACGAAAATAAATTCAGTCTGCCACAGTCAGCGAAACGATGAGCACGGCTATGTCGCTTGTTCTCTCGTTTTATTTTTATATGTTTGTCTCTTTCTAGCATGCCATTTACACACATTTTGTGAAGTCTTGCAACAGCTATCGACTCGCATCAAAAACTTGTGTTTTCGACAAATTTGCGATGGGGTTTGAAAGATATGAGTCTTTTGTATTGTTTTTGGCGACAGGTGCCCGAGAGAGGCTGTGGGTGTGATAATAGAGTGAAGATCTCAAGTGCAGCATGGCGCGGGATCAACTGGTGGCTGGAAATATTTAAGATGGTATTCTGGCTATTATTATTAGCATTATTACGTGGTAATGGTTGTTGTACATGCCATTGCTGTCATTGTTGCTACACCGCTAAGCTATTGTTCCATTTTTTTATCATGCTTCAAAGCATAGACTTCGATAAATCCTACAAATGCCTTTATAAAAATATTGTCGTAAGAAACCAAACTAAATTATTGAAAAATTAAATGCAGTAAAGAAACTGATTGCAGAAGTTTTCAACTAAGAATTGTATTGTGCCCAGCATTGAATAGTAATGCTTAATTCGAAGAGTCACCGAACCTGACTCCGAAAATAGGCTATACTCCTTCGGTAGCACCACCAATAGAAAACGCCTAATATTGCTCAAATATCAGTACAATTTCTTAAGTTAGCCACATCTCTCTTACCAGAGTTTTATGGCAAGGCAGAAAACTTTTAAGGCTTCAAAGATGCTCTGAATCTAGTAGGTTCTCTTAAAGAAACACCCGACAAAGTAAAAGGAGAGTCAGTAAAAGTTTTTTCTGCTAAACTTTTAAATTAACAACAGAAGAACAACGGTCAATCAATATACCCAAGAGGTAGAAAAATTGCTAAAAAGAGCTAACATCAGTGATGGTTTGTCACCTGACTTAGGTAATAAGTACATTACAACAATTGACCCAGAACCGCTCCATTGATAAGGTACATTAATGCAGGCAGGTACATTCAGAAACATGAATGATGCCACTTTACTACCGACATCGAAAAAATTGTTATAATAATAGAGGTGGTCGATCACAGAAGTGAGGTTATCACCTCTATAGTTTCCTCTAGTTGAACATAACGGAGGTTATACGGTTATATACCTCAAAGTGAAAATAGAGTAAACTATAGAGGTCGAAACAATCAATATCAAAATAATATAATAATAAAAAAATGTCGTCATATTATTATATTTTTATGCGCGATCGTCCTAATTGACGTGGTGATGGATTCCTTATTGAAATAAGAATTTCTTTCTCTTCTAAGTCGCGCCGTTGCTTTCGCAAAGGAAATTTTTCTAAATCATCCGAATCTTGCTACTAACTGATATGTACTATACGGCACGAAAAATATTAACATAGCTTGTGAGTATTTTTACCACATTTTAAATTCAATCTTCGATGTCTGCTTTCCTTATAGTGTTGTAAAGTCCGTTTCACGTAAACCGCCCTGGCTCTCACCAAGATTATCCAACTTAAAAATAAAAATCTAAATATTTAAGAAAATTTAATCAGACTGGTTCTAATTTAGACCTTTTTAAATTATTTGAAAAATCCAAAATCAAAATGTGTTGTAAATCAAAACACTTGCAAGTTCTACAACGTTACAAAATTTATTGACTATCGAACGCGGAGAGACTGGCAGCGTGCGTGCGGTGTTTTACGAAATCAAATATCAACTGACTCGTCGCTGCCGCCAGCAGCACTCCCGAATGCAATTTGAGCTTACAGACTAGCTTACAGTATAAGAGAATCAATTCATTTTTACCTAACGCTATCAATTCATTTTGTCTCTTAACTAATACTTAACTAATACTTCATTATGATCTTATGCTAACTTATGCTATGATCCAACACCGGCCACCTTGAAGGGATCGCCTTCAATCCACTGGTAGCCGTGCCAGCTTCGCAATTGGGCGCTTGATAAGGCCCATGCTGGTCTTAATGCCGACGACCCTGACCCGCCCGTCGCCTCCTGGAGTTACCTCCACGACTCTGCCCGTTGCCCACCGCTGGGGGGGCGTGTTGTCCTCGTGTACCACGACGAGATCCCCCACTGTCACGTTGTCGTGTGCCTCCTGCCACTTCCCTCGCTGCTGCAGACTGTGGACGTAGTCTTTCGACCACGCTTGCCAGAAGCGCTGTCTGAGCTTGGACAGCAACTGCCACCTGTGACAGAATGAAATGCCGCTGTCTGGTCTCTCCCGCTCGAATCCTTGCGGCAGCGAACGAAGCGGCTGTCCTATGAGGAAATGGCCTGGGGTGAGTGCCTCTCCGTCGCTGGGATCGCTGCCTAGCGGTGTTAGAGGCCTGGAATTGAGGATGGCCTCCACGTCTGCCAGGTGCCCTCGGACCTCGCTCTCCGTCAACGACGCGCTGCCTATTTGCCGCACGAGGAGGTGCTTGGCTGACTTCACCGCCGCCTCCCACAGTCCTCCGAAGTGCGGCGCTCTCGGAGGAATGAACCTCCACTCCATCCCTCGTTCCGCTGCGTACAGCTGCAGCCTGCTTTGCTGGTGGTTGAACGCCTCTTGGAACTCCCTCAGCTGATTGTTCGTTCCCACGAAATTCGTCGCATTGTCCGAGTATAGCCGGACGGGTATGCCACGTCGCGCGATGAAGCTGTTTATCGTACATAAAAATGAGTTAGTGGACAAGTCTGCTACAAGTTCCAAATGAACAGCTTTCGAAGCAAAACAAACGAACACGGCAATATACATTTTAATTGGGGCTCGTCCTCTAATCCTCAGCGAGACGTTGACTGGACCACAAAAATCTACCCCACAAACATTAAATGGCCGAACCGCGGCAAATCGATCCGCCGGCAAATTTCCCATAATTTGCTCCATTAACTTCGGTTTATACCTGAAGCAATGGACGCATTTCCGAACTATCTGAGTACATTCACGTCGAGCATTCACGAGCCACATCCTCTGCCTGAGTAGTGCGATCATCGTCTTTGCTCCTGCATGACAATTGCCAATGTGCAACTCTCTCAAGTACATTTGCACAAGCAAACAATTTTTTGGCATAAGAATAGGAAATTTCGTGTCATATTCTAGCGGTGCATTTGCAAGTCTGCCTCCTACTCGTATTAACGATACTCGCCTTCCGCACTCTTCCGATTTATGAATAAAGGGAGTTAATGATTGCAAACTTGGTTGCACGGTGTTTCCCTTTTTTAGTCTATCAAACTCCACCTTAAATTCTGCTCGCTGAACTAGTTCCAGCAGTTTTAAAAAAGCGAAGTTCAATTCCTTTGGTCCTAGTTCGACAGTGTGTATTTCTTGTTTTGATCTTGAAACGAATCTGTACATGTACGCCACTATTCGTACCAACTTGCGACATGACGAAAACCGGGACATGAACTCAGGTAACCGACTCGAACTGCTAACTGAGCAGACGAGCGCTGACCTTTTGACCTCACTCTCTTTTAACTCATTCGGTATGTTGAAGTGTTCATTTTGAGGCCATTCTGTGTCGTCCTCGCAAAGAAATGGAGGGCCTTCGAACCATATTGACTGTAACAGTTCTTGAACGTCACAACCTCTCGACGCCAAATCAGCTGGATTGCTTGATGTTGGCACATGTCTCCAAGATACTTTAGGTGTCATCTCTTGGATGCCTGCAACTCGATTGGCTACGAATGTTGCTAATGTTGAAGGGGAAGTATTTATCCAATGTAGTGTGATTTCTGAGTCAGTCCAGAAATTCACACTCTCGATTCGACAGCGATCCAACATATGCTGTATGGAGGACCACAGTTGAGCTAACATAAAAGCCGCACACAATTCAAGTCTGGGAATGGACTTGGTTTTGAGTGGAGCGACTTTTGCCTTTGCCGTTAGTAACCGGCAGACGGTGTTGGTACCGTCGTTAGCCCGAATGTAGATGCAGCAGCCGTAAGCTTGACTGGATGCGTCCGCAAATCCATGCACTTGTATGTTTGCATTGGAGCTGGCGTGAGCGTATCTGGGAATTTGAACTCTATCTAGTTCTAAAAGATTCTCCTTGAACTTATCCCATCTGCTATGTAGTTCCATGGGCAGTGTATCGTCCCAAGGCAACTGCATGCGCCACAGCTCTTGAAGCAGAATTCTTGCCCGTATGCTGATTGGGCACAACAAACCAAGTGGGTCAAACATGCGTGCTGCAACTGACAGAATATTGCGCTTGGTGGGACTTAACTTGATAAAGCTATCATCCAAGTGGTACTGGAAAGTATCCAATCTTGGTGTCCACCTCATACCAAGCGTGTTGGTCGAATCGGCATCATTAAAACTTAGAAGTTTATCCTTTCCGCCTTCTTCTACAAACTGAGGATGGTTTGAAAACCATTTTGCCAATTGAAAACCGCCCGATTCGAGAATTTCGGGCACTTGTTTGCATATATTTTCCAATGTTTCGATATCGTCAGCTCCCGTAAGCATATCATCGACGTAAAAATCATTGCAAATGATTTCTGAACCAAGAGCATGGGTGCCCCTATGACTCAAACCCAGCTCCTGCAAACATCTGATGGCCAAAAACGGTGCGGACGCAGTTCCATACGTCACCGTGTTTAATTGATAAACTTGGAGCTCATCTGATGGGTTTTCGCGCCAAACAATTAGCTGAAATCGTCGATCGTCATGGGATATGCTTACTTGACGATACATCTTTTTAATATCTGCCGTGAGGGCATATCGGCTCAGACGGAACCTTAGAAGCGACAAAATTAGATCCCTCTGAATAGTAGGACCTACCATGAGCAATTCATTTAGAGAGTGGGACGATGTCGTCTTACAAGACGCGTCAAACACTACTCTAAGCTTGGTGGAACTACTTTCAGGTCTCAGGACGCACTGGTGTGGAATGACGTAGTGTGGGCCTGGTGGAACTTTTGTACCTAACGGAGACATGTGACCAAGGTCGAGATACTCGTTCATAAAACTCGTGTACATTTCCTTGAGTTCCAAATCCTTGGAAACTCTACGCTCTAATGCTAGGAACCGTCTTTTGGCTGTCTCAAAGGAGGAGCCCAGCACTTGGGGATCAGTCTTAAAGGGCAAGCTGACCTCAAATCGTCCGTTCGAGAGTTGGTGAACACTGTCTTTAAATTTTTGCTCACACGCAAGGTACTCTGCAGAGTACTTTGACAATGCATTAGTCTCTGGGATGGCTTCCAGCTCCCAGAATCTATCTACCAGAGCTTCCAGCCTATCTTCGCTAGTAGGATGAATTACTGCGCAGCAAACAGGGCTTTGGGTATTCATTTTCTTGCATCGCCCGGATGCTACCCAACCGAACAATGTCTTTTGCAGCAACGGACCGTTTTCTGCCAATCGAATTTGTCCAGTGCACAACAAATCAAAAAAGGAGTCGGCTCCCAGCAGCAGATCAATTCGCTGTGGCTTATAAAATTCGAACCATATTGACTGTAACAGTTCTTGAACGTCACAACCTCTCGACGCCAAATCAGCTGGATTGCTTGATGTTGGCACATGTCTCCAAGATACTTTAGGTGTCATCTCTTGGATGCCTGCAACTCGATTGGCTACGAATGTTGCTAATGTTGAAGGGGAAGTATTTATCCAATGTAGTGTGATTTCTGAGTCAGTCCAGAAATTCACACTCTCGATTCGACAGCGATCCAACATATGCTGTATGGAGGACCACAGTTGAGCTAACATAAAAGCCGCACACAATTCAAGTCTGGGAATGGACTTGGTTTTGAGTGGAGCGACTTTTGCCTTTGCCGTTAGTAACCGGCAGACGGTGTTTTTTGGTACCGTCGTTAGCCCGAATGTAGATGCAGCAGCCGTAAGCTTGACTGGATGCGTCCGCAAATCCATGCACTTGTATGTTTGCATTGGAGCTGGCGTGAGCGTATCTGGGAATTTGAACTCTATCTAGTTCTAAAAGATTCTCCTTGAACTTATCCCATCTGCTATGTAGTTCCATGGGCAGTGTATCGTCCCAAGGCAACTGCATGCGCCACAGCTCTTGAAGCAGAATTCTTGCCCGTATGCTGATTGGGCACAACAAACCAAGTGGGTCAAACATGCGTGCTGCAACTGACAGAATATTGCGCTTGGTGGGACTTAACTTGATAAAGCTATCATCCAAGTGGTACTGGAAAGTATCCAATCTTGGTGTCCACCTCATACCAAGCGTGTTGGTCGAATCGGCATCATTAAAACTTAGAAGTTTATCCTTTCCGCCTTCTTCTACAAACTGAGGATGGTTTGAAAACCATTTTGCCAATTGAAAACCGCCCGATTCGAGAATTTCGGGCACTTGTTTGCATATATTTTCCAATGTTTCGATATCGTCAGCTCCCGTAAGCATATCATCGACGTAAAAATCATTGCAAATGATTTCTGAACCAAGAGCATGGGTGCCCCTATGACTCAAACCCAGCTCCTGCAAACATCTGATGGCCAAAAACGGTGCGGACGCAGTTCCATACGTCACCGTGTTTAATTGATAAACTTGGAGCTCATCTGATGGGTTTTCGCGCCAAACAATTAGCTGAAATCGTCGATCGTCATGGGATATGCTTACTTGACGATACATCTTTTTAATATCTGCCGTGAGGGCATATCGGCTCAGACGGAACCTTAGAAGCGACAAAATTAGATCCCTCTGAATAGTAGGACCTACCATGAGCAATTCATTTAGAGAGTGGGACGATGTCGTCTTACAAGACGCGTCAAACACTACTCTAAGCTTGGTGGAACTACTTTCAGGTCTCAGGACGCACTGGTGTGGAATGACGTAGTGTGGGCCTGGTGGAACTTTTGTACCTAACGGAGACATGTGACCAAGGTCGAGATACTCGTTCATAAAACTCGTGTACATTTCCTTGAGTTCCAAATCCTTGGAAACTCTACGCTCTAATGCTAGGAACCGTCTTTTGGCTGTCTCAAAGGAGGAGCCCAGCACTTGGGGATCAGTCTTAAAGGGCAAGCTGACCTCAAATCGTCCGTTCGAGAGTTGGTGAACACTGTCTTTAAATTTTTGCTCACACGCAAGGTGCTCTGCAGAGTACTTTGACAATGCATTAGTCTCTGGGATGGCTTCCAGCTCCCAGAATCTATCTACCAGAGCTTCCAGCCTATCTTCGCTAGTAGGATGAATTACTGCGCAGCAAACAGGGCTTTGGGTATTCATTTTCTTGCATCGCCCGGATGCTACCCAACCGAACAATGTCTTTTGCAGCAACGGACCGTTTTCTGCCAATCGAATTTGTCCAGTGCACAACAAATCAAAAAAGGAGTCGGCTCCCAGCAGCAGATCAATTCGCTGTGGCTTATAAAATTCTGGATCAGCCAACTCTATGCTTGACGGAATCTTCCACCGATGAATGGGAAGATCATAGTCAGGTTGTCTGCTCGTAATCGACTTTAGCACCCAGAAATCGGTGCTAAAATGATGATTCGACACTCGCGATGACACTACTGTCGATACTTCGCTTTTCGCTACTAGACTCGACTGTCCTACTGATGTTACAGTTAAGGACTTGCTCTTGCGCTGGAGCCGCAAAGCTTGAGCCAGACTTTCTGTCATGAAATTTACCTGAGAACCAGAGTCTAATAGCGCTCGAGCGCTTTGATTCTGACCGAATCTGTCTTTTACAGTTATCACTGCCGTTGCCAGGAGCACCTGATCGACTTCGCTAACCACGTGATTAACTTGGGCAGGATGAACGGACACTTGCTGCTCTGCGGCTGCGTATTTATGCAGGAGAGTATTATGTGGGCGAGAACATACTCTACACTTTGACGCAGTGCAGTTGGACACTCTGTGTCCGGAATACAAACAATTAATGCAAAGTTGACTAGATTTCACGAAATTGAATCTTTCGTCAACTGGCAATGCTGCGAATCCCTGGCAGTTTCCAATCATATGGTTGGCACTGCAAAAGTTGCATTTTGGTTCCATTTCTTTCTCGACATTCGTGCATGCAAATGACGACTTTTTTGCATACTTCATGTCGGATTTCTGCTTTATTCTGGACTTTGAACTTTCTTCAGCAGATAAGTGCTGATATCGCCTGTTCAAAGCCATAACGCAATCGGCCCATTTCGGCAATTTGTTATAGTCCAGTTGCTCCTCATACTTCGATTTCGTATGCGGATCAACCTTTGACATGACTATATGTATTAGAATTGCGTTAGCGAAATCTTCCTCATTCCCAACCGACATTAGCGAATCGAAAATTGCCGACACTGAGTCAACCATTGTTCGAATTCCGAGTGCCGATGGCTTGGACATCGGCTCAATGTCGAACAACTGAGCGAGAGTGTCAAAGAAAATCAGGCATTTGTTGTCGTACACTCGACTTAAACTTTCTAATGCCTTTGGGTAATTAGCGTCAGAGACCTGGAAGGCTCTGATGGTCCCTAACGCCTCATCCGATAAGCACGAAATCAAATGATTGAATTTCTCAATATTTGATAGCGAGCGATCGGAGTCTACTAAACTGTTGAACAGACCGATAAATTGTCTGTATTCCGAATGCTTACCACTGAACTTGGGCAACTTAAGTTTGGGCAGGTGAGAGTGGTGAGAAAGTGGAGGCACAGTTTCAGATGCCTGGTACGCACTAAGGGCAGACATGTATGACGATCGAGCCAAAATACACGTTTCCTCAAGCATTGCGCGGCTAGTATTGTCAGGATCTATGGAATCGATCTCTGACTGCAGATCCATAGCCTTTGAAATGTACGAATTAAGGATATCTAGCCGGCACTGAATTTCGAACTTACTTGGAGTCACCATTTTATTTATGAGTGAACTCCTTTGTCGTTCGATATCGCTCTCCACCTTTTCCAATTTAACGAATAGTTGACTTAGACGATCACTAAAACAAGCTCCTGCATCAACCAGATCGGTTTCATTAAGATCTGTTTTTTGCGCCATATTATTTTTATTTTATTTTTTTATTTTTTTTTTTGGATATATTTGAATGCGCGTAAATGTAACCTTTTTTTTTTTTTTGTAAAAATTCGTACCTATTTGAATGCACGTAAGTGTACCTTTTTTTTTTTTTTTAATTCGGACCTATTCGAATGCACGTAAGTGTACTCTCAAAAGTCAGCTGAACAGCAGGAAAATACAAAGCTGACTACACAGACCCTTCAATATTCGAAATGAATCACCTACACCAAATGCAAAACGCAGGCAAAACGTTTAACAGCTGAGAACAACAACACGAACGTATGTATGCAAGCAACGAAGCGAATATACCAACAATAACTGAAATGCTCGCAGCTAATTTGCATACGTATGTATGTATGTATGTTGCTAGTGCTTATATATGTATAAGCAGACAAACGATGCGATCAACAAACAGCAACAACAACAGTGTACGTATGCGCGGTTCGCTGTACATACATATATTTCGTGGAGTTCGATTTGAGTTAGTAACAACGGTGATTGAACAAACATACGCACACACAGGGTACCCGCTTGTGTGCAGATTTAAAGAGAACGACAAAGCAAAGGTCAAAAACCACCACCGAATAGCCGTCGATCAAAACGAATAGCGGAATCAAGAGAACAGCAATATGTAGATATGTATGTATATGTATATGCACGCATCAATATATTTACACAAATTTGATTTGAATTTGAATATATTTCTTTATTTTTAGTTTTTTCTCGTTAAATGTTTTGCTTCGAATTGTTCTATAAATCACATTTATCAGTGCCGAAACGCAAAGTCTGTTATGTGCAATAAAGGGAGCGATACTTAATTATGTATGTACATATGTGCTATTTGCCGTTTCTATGCACTTTCACCTATGCACTGACTCGTTTGGGCACTGTTACCTGGTCATCAGAAGAGTCGCTCATTGGCTCAATTCTGGGCATTCTATTCCAAGTATTTCCGCAACAATAGTGGTCCAACTCCAGAGTTTGTCTTCGTCCAGCTCAACAGGGAACAGCTCCAAGAATCAGGCAGCAGTAACACCGAAACCAACACACACGCACACCAAGCCTCGAAATGTCTAATAATTAGACCGACAACCGCGTAAGAAAGTCCCTGCTCGGGCGCCAATGAAAAATCCAAAATCAAAATGTGTTGTAAATCAAAACACTTGCAAGTTCTACAACGTTACAAAATTTATTGACTATCGAACGCGGAGAGACTGGCAGCGTGCGTGCGGTGTTTTACGAAATCAAATATCAACTGACTCGTCGCTGCCGCCAGCAGCACTCCCGAATGCAATTTGAGCTTACAGACTAGCTTACAGTATAAGAGAATCAATTCATTTTTACCTAACGCTATCAATTCATTTTGTCTCTTAACTAATACTTAACTAATACTTCATTATGATCTTATGCTAACTTATGCTATGATCCAACATTATTCTTAAATAAAAGCAGCCTTTGCCCTTCTTAATTCTCAATGCTATGATAATTCTCTCGTTCCTTAATTATTGTATAACTTTGTTAATTCTGAACGTAAATCTAGCATATTACCCTATTCTTTTTTTTTAATTCCAGTAAAGTTAGTGAGGACTTGGCCGCTTTTGATCTCTTTGTTAACTTTTTTCAATCTACTTACACCTCTAGTTTGCCTACTAACTTCTCCTAACCCTATAAACTCCCAAACTCTAATTATGTTTTTTTCCGCATATTACCTATAGTTGCATACTTTCCTAAATTAACACCTTTAAATCTTCCATCTCTCCTGGCCCCGAGAACATTTTAAGTTGTGTTCTTAAGGAGTGTTGTTCTTCTATATTAAAGCCTCTATAAATAAACAAGTAAGAAAGGCTACAGTCGATCGAGTCGACTGTAAAAGACCCCGTACTCCCATAGTATTGCATTTTATTTAAATTAAAATTTTCAAATGAAATTTTAAAAATTAAAATTAAACATTTACATTTTGAATTAAAATTAAAAAATAAATAAATTAACAACTGTCATCGTCAGCACTCGAACCCGCGATCCATACGAAGGTTCCATATTGCGCCGCAACCCTACCAGTTGCACCACACTCCTCTTCTATCATTCTTCCGATTATTTGAATTTCCATAATTTTAATTAATATATAATAAAGGATTTATAAAGTAATAGAAATAAGAGACAACGAAGTGGAATTTTAAGTAAGAAAACAACATAACGATGTTAGTTAATTCTAAGTTATCGAAAAGATATCCTATCGATAGGAGTTAGGCGAGGCCTGCAGCACCCTCTGTCAGATGCGCGAGGACCAGCGCGATGCAACTCTGAACGAAAGCTCAGTGGTGAAGAGAGAGCTTTCGTTTTGGAGTTGTGTAAGGGCAGCTACAATGCTACTTGATCGAGAGCGCTGCCGGCACTTTGCGATCGGCAGGAGAACGAGCCATACGTGAGCAGCAGAAAAAGAAAACGAAAGACAACGGTGAGTAGAAACCGTTACGGACAGTGCGAGAAAAGGGCACGAAAATTCGGAAAGAAATAATTAATGCATAGAAAACGCACAAAACAGCGACGCATTGTTAGTTAGCTGTAGTAATTAAAATTAGTGAAATTGGTCAACAATATCACTTCTCCCGTTATATCCCGCTTCGCTCGAGAACAGCAACGACTCTTCGGTGCTCCTAGATTCGCAGCCTGCTCTCGCGAATACACGCCGTCTTCTGCTGAGAACAATCGTGGTCTCTTGGCACCCTTGAGCCACGATTGCAAACTCGCAAGACGTTCCTTTTTCTTTTACGCGACTCTCTGAGATCACCGGCGGCGCCCGCCGTTTCGATCTCGCGCGCACCTGTTTCCCTTGCATACGTAGTCTACTCCCGTTCGGGAACAGCGGCGATTGCCAGAGCACGCCGGTGCCCGGCGGCTTGCGGAGATCGACGCTTCGCTTGGTTGCTTGCACCCGTCGTGACCCTTTTTTCTATTTGTAGATTTACCCATGCGCAGACATCATATTATCATCTCATGTAAACTGATGTAGGCACATTTGTATCAAATCTGTTTCTTCCTTAACCTCCGATCGGGATATCCTCATGGTTCAACATTGATTTCAACATTGCAGGAACTATTCTGCTGTATTGACTTCCAAGACACTGAATGATTTCTTTGACCATTTATTTGGGATTTCTACATCTCAAATTAAGAGCATTCCCAATTCATTAAGATACTTGATCCTTTTTTTGTTTTAGATCCATCATTTCCATCTGTTTCTCGTATAGCTCTCCGTTCTCTTCCTGAAGATTCCTATCACCAGACTTTGGAAATGTTGATTATTCATCATGTTACCATCTGGTGTAATTTGTGTTAGGCGCACTTGTATTCTTAAGTAAATCGTTACCAAACGTTTTTTAGATCTAAGATACTACTCACTCTATGAAACTATCTATTTTGAAGTGTGCTCAAAATTACAGACCAGTTCGGCCTGTAATGTTGCTGCCGTACAATGACCCAATTATGAAAATTGTGTAGGTGCACTTGTATCCATAAGTAAATCGTTAACCGAAGCAGTAACCGACGATCCCCATTGGACATCATTGAAAATATTCCGAGCTGCCTATTTGGAGTGCTTGTCATTTGCTCTTCCAATGGTACATCGCGCTCACAACTCAAGTCACTGTGATTGGCATAAATCTAAAGCGAATACAGACAGAAATTGTCCGTGCATTAACAGACATCCGCCACAACAGCATAGGCCCATATCCCCACGCCAACTTGAAGAGCAATTGGAGTTTATTCGGACTAATTTATCTAAAGGACAACCCCTGCAAGCTCATAAGAACAATATTGCTCAACTGCACAAACTGATTGAAGCCAAGGGAACAGTGGTTGGACAACATGTTATTTTCCAGATAACTTTGCCGTTACTTAGGATAGATAAAATAGAACAATTCAACCTTGTTCCCATTCCTGTTAAGAGCAGTGAGGGGATGAAATTAAGAGAAATCGTCGGAATTTCACGAGAAAATTTTGCAAGATGTGTTTTCAGTTTATTTTTTTCATTTTAATTTTTTAAGGATTTTTTGTACTTCTTCGTGGTGATTAAACACTCATTGCTGTTGATGCTGATCATTTCTCTGAAGTAGTTAATCTTAATACTTTTAATGATGTACAATTTATACCTATAAAGCTTATTATTTTCCATGGTTGCATTTTTATTAGCTGCACTTATATTTCTCCTTATTCTGATAGTTATGTTTATTTTGAACAGTTCTCGGCTATCAAATCTGTTTCTTCCTTAACTTCCGAAGGGGATATCCTCATGGTTCTCGGAGATTTCAACATTGGATAAGCTACTTGAACTCCAGGCTCTGCTGTATTGACATCCCCGATTTCCTTGACCATTTATTTAGGATTTCTACATCTCAAATTTATGTCGTTCCCAATTCATTAAGATACTTAATCTTATTTTTGTTTTAGATCCATCATTTCCATCTGCTTCCAGTATTGCTCCCCTTTCTCTTCCTAAAGATTCCTATCACCAGACTTTGGAAATGTTGATGGAATTGCCTACCCACATGGGTAGCGTATACGACAGCTTCGGAAGGCTGATTATACATCATGTTACGATCTGGTGTAAGCAGTTTTAGGCGCACTTGTATTCTTAAGTAAATAATTACCACTTGTTTTTTAGCTCTAAGATACTACTCAGTCCATGAAACTATCGATCCTTAAACTGTTAGCAAAAACTGTTTATAAGCCGATACGTTGCTCCAATAAAATCAGTACTCAAGAAACATTCTTGGCGTGGTTGACGTGCACATCCTTAAAATAAAGAGTGCAAATTACATGCCTTTCGAAGTTGCTGGATAGCAGCGCCATCTGAATATTATCAGTATACATGAACTGACGTAGAATCTCACTCGCTCTTGGCAAGACGCAGAATCAAAAAAGACGAGCAATTATCACCAAAAGTATCTGTTTTTGGAGCTGAGAACGTATGAGTTCTGCACTCTCATCCCGGAAAAGAATTTACGCAAAATGCGTTTGCTTGGAGTCGACAAGTATTTGTCGATATTATCTGCATCTATCGACTATACCCCTTTTTACATGTTAAGTCTGACTCTATTATTATGTGGATGTGTAGAAAATCAAGGTGTCGGTAGAAGGCCGGACTCGGACCATATGACCGAACTGGAAATATTTTTGCAAGACCGCATTACAAGGAAGGGATCTTCTGCAACCAAGCTACATTCCTTAAAAACTGCTAATGCAGTCAATGCTCAATGCTCTGCAGAGATTTTGTTGGTAATGACACCATTTGTCTGTTATTGTGTCTTCTTCTGATATTGTCGCGAAAATGTTTCTCGCATTTAATATCCACATCGCATTCCAATTTGACTAGGAGATTTTCAACCACGCAAAACTTGGTGAGAAGCTTGTCTAGGCTGATTTCTGTGGTAGCCGATATCTGTGTCGATGAAGACATAGATATCGATGACTTGCTTAGGAAGTGACCGCTAAGTACCCACCCGAAAATGGAAAGGGATCATATTGGAACCGGTTCGCACATCAATTGGCGAGCTCTGGTGAAAGAGCGGATCTGCTAATTGCCGATTTGATAGATCTTTGAGTTAACAGTCGGGAATGGAGGTAAACGGATGAGTGCCGGTCAATGCACAGAGAATGTTGGGCAGGCGGAATGGCTGATCGAATCAGGTGGAAAATGAGTTCGGGAATCTTCTGAATTTTCCGTCCCTTATCAATCGTAGAATAGATCTTGAAGTTATTTTTTGTCCACAAAAAACATCCCTTGTCCGCCCCATTCTTGAATATTGTTCATGTGTCTTGTCTGCTCAACATGCTCATACTCAAGATTTAATTGAGTCAGTGCCGAAGCAGTTTTAACTCTTTGCACTTCGAGGTCTTAATTGGGACCCTAATCTTCGCCTTCCTTCCTACACCAATAGGCTCTTAGTCCTTAATCTTCCGTCCCTCCCTACTCGTAGGAGGGTTCTTGGAGTTATTTTCCTTCGCAAGCTTGTAGTTGGTGATATCTGCTCTCCATCTCATTTAGAACGCCTTCAATTTAATATTCCTTCCAGGGCAACCAGGTACTACATCCCTTAGTTTTTTTCAACATGCACTTCTGGCTGCGCTAGGTATAATGATTGAGTTTAATTTATTCATCTCTCCTGATTACTTCTCTTGTTTCCATTTAGAGCCAACTCCGTTATATCTCTGATGTCTATGGGCAATAAGAATGGTATCTTTGGCATTCATTGTTCCATTAAAATATATATAAATGTTGGCAAAGAAGTTGAACACACTTTAACACCACTTAGGCCATTGAGTTTGTTCTCGTCCTCTGCTCATCTCTCCCATCCTGCCCATGTAGATCATGTTGCTATCAAAATCTATTAGCTTATCCATGCAACTGCAGTTGTTATAGTTCAATACAGATTCGGTCACAAACGAAACACTGGTACATTGTTGGCTTCAGGTTCTCGCTTAAATTTCGTAACGGGAGCTCTCTCAAGCCTCCCACGAAAAAACAAGTGCTTAACCGTAAAGTCGGCTGGACGGTCGAGTTTTTTTGAAAAAATCGAAGTATCGACAATAGTCTCGTCTCGTGTATCGAGACATCAGTTTAGCGCCGAGTTTTGGATGGGGGAATTAATTTGTATCAGGCAGCCAGATTTTGATCTTCCTACCAATATGTTAGGTGGAGAGAGCAGCAAATGTCGAACTTGCTGACCCTGAATTCCATAAACGCCAGATATGCTGCTTGGGTGGCATAAGGGCATTGCAAATAAATGCATTACAGAAATCCAATATGGTGGTCAGTGATGCAACATAGACAAGATGTTCGATTTGAAAACAGTGTAGAATTATATTGTGAGATTGAAGCTGTTCTAAAAACAAGACTAAATTAAAGACTCAATTTAATAAACTCCATTGAATTATTTACTATACAATTGCCATTTACTTATTACTATAACGCCAATTTGCTTGACTTGGTTTTCAATTAAGATTTGTGAACAAAGTGTTTAGAAATATTTTCAGTAATGGCATAAATTTATTTTCA
This sequence comes from Drosophila acutilabella, assembly GCA_035046005.1. Classification (NCBI taxonomy): domain Eukaryota; kingdom Metazoa; phylum Arthropoda; class Insecta; order Diptera; family Drosophilidae; genus Drosophila; species Drosophila acutilabella. The sequence continues at coordinate 109,275 of JAWNOK010000103.1, read as the reverse complement.
ATTTATAGTAAGCTCTTAATACGTTTTAAGCTTTATTACTTTAGACTGCTTACCTGTAGAAATATTCATTAAAAATAAGAGTCTATTAGCAGCTTATTTGCCAATATAGCAAACTTGCAGCTCATTTTAATTAGTGGCAGTGGCAGTGGCTTATTTGTGCACAGCTGTTTTGTCTAATTATTTTGAGGAGCACATAGATTGCGAACAAAGCTATCGGGACAGCTTACGTTCAAGACGTATCCTGAAGTTTCTTCTAAAGTCTCGTCTAAAATATCCAACAACAATGTAGTTTCCGAAAACTTTGAAATATAGGATATTGTTCAAGCACGAACATATTATATTAACAGAAACTAGAACACCGGAGAGATTATTTTAAGAGACTATGTAAACCCAAAAAATGTCTAATTTAAGAATATATTTGTATCTATGCGGGCGACCCGTTCCCATGCTTGGCAACGAAGCCTGAGATAAAAATAAATCTAAATATAAAACCACGCTCAATCCTGCGCGTGGGGTACAAATTCTTAGAGGAGATCTGTGCTCCAATGTAATTTTGTAGCTATATAAGGCCTAGGATTTTAAGAAATAAAGTTAGTTCAATTTTTGTGCTCAACCATACAAGTCTTGATGTCCATTTATTCATTGGTCCTTCGAGCATTCTGTTGTTTTCCCCCACCAGTGGTAAGAGACACAGAATTTTAAACCAGCACCTATAGTGAAATACTTAAGGTTGCAAAATAAATTGGTCTGTTGCTATCCTCCACCAGTGATAAGAAGCACAGAACTGATTGCTCTAGTTCTCATTGTGAGACAGAGATAACAAATATCCGAAGAGGATTAATAAAAAACTCTAGCGCTCTAAAGGAAAAGAGGCAGAGAATAAAAAACATAGCGTTTCCGAGGCTTTACGTCGGAATTGTGCGATCGAGTATCTAACTCGACGGTAAAAATTTTAGCGTTTCCGAGGCTTTACATCGGAATTGTGCGTTCGAAAAAGGAAATCGACGGGCAAATATAGCGTTTCCGAGGCTTACATTGGAAAGTGAAAAAGTACGAGTTCTAAAAACGATTCAAGAAGCGATAGAATCGGAAGTCGGAGTGGCTAGAGGATTTACAACCCCAAGAGCCAAAAACAAAGGCCGCAAAGACAGCAGCGGCATAAGCGTCAGCTTCAGCATTGTCAGCGGCATCACCAACAGCGTCGGCATCAGCAGCAGCGTCAGCGTCAGCATCGTCAGCGGCATCACCAACAGCGTCGGCGTGAGCAGAGTCATAAGCAGCAGCATCAGCACCAACATCAGCAGAGCAGCAGCGTCAGCATCAGCATCAGCAACAGAGTCAGCTTCATCACAACATAAGATAAGTTGCATGAAACTAAATTTAAAATATATATTGTCAAAATGTTGTCAGAAGCAACAATTAATTTGCTGGAAAAGCAAGCAGTAATAGTTAAAAAAGTTCAGGAGATTGAAGCTGGAATTATTTCCAGCCAATCTATTGAAATATTGAAAGAGTTAAAAGATAAATTTATATTAAACAACTCTATTCTTTTAAAAATTGGAGCAGTCGATCACGACTACTTCAATAAAAAAATATTTGACAAAACATTAGGAACAATTAAATCAATTAGTGAACAATATTTATGTTCGAAAAAAACGATTGATCCTGGAACAGAAAATGTTCCAGAAAAAATTGAAAATAATAAGATTGCAGATAAGTTAGACGAAAACTTGTTGCAACTTAAAAATTATATTCAGGAAACTGAAAAAGAATTAAAAAATGCTACTCCGGAATGGAGTAGCATTAGAAAAAGTAAAATTAATTTTCTCTGGAATAGAATCCAAGAAAAAATTAATTTCTTTGAAAAACAAGAAATTCAATGCAACGAAGATGTATCAGAATTAGAGTTTGATGCTAACAATATGGTTGACATATTGGAGCAAATAAGTTTCAACAACAATAAGGTAGCCGTGAAGACAGAAGATCTTCCAGCTCTACCTAAAATTAAGGTACCCACTTTTTATGGGGAACCCAGAGAGTGGGATTCATTTTTTGAATTATTTATGGAAATAATTCATGAAAGAGAGGACCTAAGTCTTTCGGTCAAATTTAATTATTTAAAATCGGCATTAAAAGGTGAAGCCAGGAGCATGGTATCACATTTGCTCACTGGCTCAGTAGATAATTATGATGTTGTGTGGGAACTGTTGGCCAAACGGTTCGAAAATAAAAGAAAAATTTTTTCAGATCAATTAAATAGGTTAATTGATTTACCTTCATTAAATATTGAATCTGAAAAGCAGATAAAAAATTTTATTGATGCTAGCAATGAGGCTATGCACATTATAAAATTAAAAGCAAATCTGTCTAATGAAGTAGACAGTATCTTTGCGCATATTATATTGCGTAAATTTAATAAAGAGACACTACAACTATACGAATCTTACGTCAGAAAGACAAAAGAGATTCAAAAGTTGTCAGATGTCAAAGAATTTTTGGAACAGAGATATGGTTCCATTAGTTCATTAAAAAACGATGAAAAGAAAAATTCTAATGTTCAGCAACATAGAATTGAAAACTGCCCGATTTGTAAAAAACCTGGACATCATGCAGTACATTGTTACACTTTCAAAGCCATGAGTCCAGTAGAGAGAATCGACGCAGTAAGAAAAGTGCAATTATGTATGAAATGTTTAAAATTCACGAGGAATAAAAGATGCTCGTGCGAAATATTATGTACTATTTGCAGAAAATCACACAATACAATGTTACACATATCTAACGAGAAAGTGAACACTTGTGTTGCTGAAAAACAAGCACTATTAGCTACAGCAATAGTGAATGTGCAAACCAAAAATGGTAATTTTGAAAAATTAAGAGCATTGATCGATAGTGGATCTCAGTGCACTATTATTTCAGAAGAAGCTGTTCAAACTCTAAACTTATTTAGAATTAAAAAAATAACAAAAATAAGTGGAGTTTCAGCAAATAACTCAAGCTCATCAAAATACAAGGTCAACTTGTGTTTAAAATCCTATAAATATGAAAAACAAAATTTTTATACGGAAGCAATCGTTTTGCCAAAATTAATGAAAGCGCTGCCAGTCCAAACTATAAATATAAATAAATATAAATGGCAGAATTACATTTTGGCTGACCCACATTTTGACAAACCGAGCAGAGTAGATATGATAATTGGAGCCGATCTATATTCACAAATAATGAAAAATGGCATTATTAAAATAGACGGACTCCTGGGTCAAAATACAGAGTTTGGTTGGGTAGTATCAGGCTGCACCAAATCAAAGGGAAATTCTGTAATAACAGCAACTACAATCGAGGTTAAAGACATGGATCGGTTTTGGGAATTAGAAGATGAGGATAATGACGACTTAGAAGCAGAATATTGTGAAAAGAATTATATGACAACAACAAGAAACGATAGCAATGGTAGATTTATTGTAAAAATCCCATTTAAGGAAAATACGAACTTAGGAGATTCTAAAACGCAAGCTTTAGCACGTTTTCACAATTTAGAAAAGAAATTTAATAAAAATCTAAAGCTGAAAGAAAATTATATTCAGTTTATGAGGGAGTATATGGAGTTAGGACATATGGTTGAATCAAACGAAGTAGGAAAATATTATCTTCCTCATCAAGCAGTACTAAGGGATAGTAGCTTAACAACAAAATTAAGAGTTGTATTTGATGCTTCAGCAAAAAGTACAAATGGGAAAAGCCTAAATGACATCATGTGGACAGGACCAAGAGTCCAAAGAGATATTTTTGATATTCTGTTAAAATGGCGTAAATGGCCAGTTGTAGTCTCCTCTGATATAGAAAAAATGTACAGACAAATAAATATTGATGAAGATGACCAAAAATATCTGAATGTGTTCTGGAGAGACTGTCCGTCGGATAGATTAAAAACTTACAAACTTACAACAGTTACTTACGGAACCGCATCAGCCCCATATTTAGCGACCAGAACTTTGTTAGAAATTGCTTACAAATGTAGCAATGAAAGCATTAGTGAAATAATAAAAAATGATTTTTATATGGACGATCTAATGACAGGCACTAATACAGTACAAGAGGCTAAAGAAATTGTAAATTTAATTTCGCGAGAATTAGAAAATGTGGGATTTAATTTAAGGAAATGGATCTCCAACAATCCAGACGTTGTGGCAAGTATAGAATGTACTGATAATAATAAAATATTAAGTTTTGAAGAAAATGAGTCAGTCAAGACGCTAGGGTTACAATGGGAACCTGTAAAAGACGAATTCAAATTTAATATTCATTGTGAACAAAAAAAGAAAATTAATAAAAGAACAGTATTGTCCACATTAGCGAAAATTTATGACCCTTTAGGTTGGCTATCTCCTGTAACAATAGTCGGTAAAATGTTTATGCAAAAACTATGGTTAGGTGAGCTAGAGTGGGATAAAGAATTATCAATAGACGATTCAGAATACTGGGAAATATTTATGGCAAAATTAATAACATTAGAAAATCTCAGAATTCCTAGATGGCTAAAAATGCAAAACGATGTATTGGCTCAAGTACATGGATTTGCAGATGCCTCCGAAAAAGCATATGCAGCAGTTGTGTATGCAAAAATCGGAGGCTCAGTAAGGATAATTACTAGTAAAAGTAAAGTTAATCCCAAAAAGAATAGAAAAACGATCCCTAAGTTAGAGTTATGTGCAGCTCATCTGTTAGCAAAACTAATGGAAAGAGTAAATGAAGCGTTAGGAATAAATACAAAATCTTATGCATGGAGCGACTCAACAATTACTCTTGCTTGGATCAAAAATGGAGCTAATAAAAATAAATTTATTAGGCGTAGAACAGATGACATTAAAAAAATTAAAAGAAGTAGAATGGGGGCATGTCAAATCAGAGGACAACCCAGCAGATATTGCGTCAAGAGGAATAGATGCCGATAAGTTAAAAAACTGTGACATCTGGTGGACTGGACCTCATTGGCTTGCGAAGTCAATTGAATATTGGCCAAAGGAAGAAAAATCTGAAAATGAATTAGTTTGCACAACTATTTTTAATAATAATTCTGAAATTATTCAGAAATTAACAGATAAGTTTTCCTGTATAGGAAAACTCGAAAAAGTAGTTGCATATGTTTTAAGATTTATTGATATGAAAATTAACAAAAAAGTATTTCCAGCATATTTAACTGTAAATGAAATAAAGTCTGCGCGCTGTTTAGTAATTAAACAACAGCAGATTATTCATTTTGATGCAGAAATTAAATGTATAACTCATAAAAGAGATATTGACATAAAAAGCAAGATACTAAGCTTAAACCCATTTTTAGATGAAAATGGGTTACTCAGAGTTGGTGGAAGATTAAGAAACTCGAATGCATGTTTTCAGGTAAAACATCCTTTAATTTTAAACAAAAGTCACTTTACGGACTTAATAATAAAAAAGGCACATAGAGAAACATTGCATGGTGGACTCAACCTGATGAGAACTTATATTCAAAGACGATATTGGATATTTGGACTTAGAAATTGTTTAAAAAAACAGTTGAAAGAATGTGTAAATTGTTCAAGATATCGGCAGACGACAGCAGAACAGATAATGGGAGACCTTCCAAAATATAGAATTACACCAGATTTCCCATTTCTAAATACTGGAGTAGATTACGCAGGGCCATACCATATAAAATGTTCTAAAAACAGAGGAAATAAGTCATATAAAGGTTACATTGCTGTGTTTGTATGTATGGCAACCAAAGCTATACATCTGGAAGTTGTAAGTGATCTTACAACTGATGCATTTTTAGCAGCCCTTAAAAGATTCATTGCAAGACGAGGAAAATGTGCTAATATTTACTCCGATAATGGAACAAACTTTGTGGGTGCGTCACGAAAATTAAATGAAGATTTTCAAAGAGCTATTATGGATAACGAAAAAATAGCTCCAATTTTAGAAAGCGAAGGGATCAGTTGGCATTTTATCCCGCCGGCAGGTCCGCATTTCGGTGGCATTTGGGAAGCGGGAGTTAAATCGGTGAAATATCACTTAAAAAGAACAATTGGTGATACGATTTTAACTTATGAAGAGTTTGCAACTCTTTTATGCCAGATTGAAGGAGTGTTAAATTCTCGTCCCTTATACACTACTGGAGAAGATATTGAGGACATGGAGATATTAACACCGGGACACTTTCTGATTGGTAGACCTAATTTGGAAGCAATAGAGTCTATAAATGAGGAGAAGATAAACAATTTAGACAGATGGAAATTAATTAAAAGGATTAAAAATGAATTTTGGTTAAAATGGAAAGAAGACTATTTACATACTTTACAGCAAAGAAATAAATGGAGACGTGAAAATAAAAATATCGAAAAAGGGCAAATAGTATTAATTAAATCCGAAAATTGTCATCCAGCGAGATGGCCCCTAGGGAAAATTGAGGAAGTTCATAAAGGCGCAGATGAAAAAGTTAGAGTAGCGAAGATAAGAGTACAAGAAGGATTGGTAACGCGTCCTATTAGTAAAATATGTCCTCTAATTGGAGTCCAAGAATCAGGAGAAGACTCTAAAAATGAGGAACACTCAACTAGAGGAGGTAGGCTTTCAAAAATCGGATTATATTTAGCCATGTTGATGTTAATGCTGATTTGTCAAGTATCTAATGCGGTTCCAATTAAGACCGAAATAAAGAAATGGACAGTTGAACAAGTCAACAGTACAGCATCAATATACTTGGATCCAATGGGTGACATAGAAGTAATAACGTCATCATGGGATTTAGTTGTATTTTATGATATGGACACTTACTTCGTTATGATAGAGAAAGGGAAAGAAATTATACAAAAGATGCGAATGATTTGTAGAAAATTGCATGATTTTGAGGAGCAATGTAATTTGGTGCTGAACAACATGCAAAGACAAATTGATGATATAGAGGAAAACAATAGCCTTTTTATGACGCAGAGAACACCAAGACAGAAAAGGTCACCTTTAGATTTCGTAGGATCTTTATATCATATGGTATTTGGGCTCATGGATGCAGATGATAGAACTCAAATGGAAGAAAATATGATTGTGTTGTTAGAAAATCAACATAACATAGACAATCTAGCGAAAAAACAGGCTTCCGTAATTGATTCCACTGAAAACATTCTGAAACAAACAATAGATGAAATAAATAAAAACTTTTACAGTATGAATCTACGAGTAGACAACATGACCGAACTTCTTAAAGAAAGCTATTTTGTATATAAAGAATCAATAAAATTCTTTATGATAACAAAACAATTGAACTCATTAATTGATGAGTGTGAAAAGGTTCAAGCTGGAGTAATCAGCTTGCTTATTGACGTCAATCATGGAAAATTAAACACTAATATATTAAAACCAAATCAGCTAAAAAAGGAAATTAGTTACATTAAAGACAAAATACCTGATACACTTGTTCTACCGGGAAAAAGAACTGGTGCGGAACTAAAAGAAATTTATACTTTGCTAACTGCAAAAGGGTTGTATTTAGACAAAAAAATAATAATAAATGCAAAAATACCTTTATTCAATAGACATTCATCCCAGGTATTTAAAATTATTCCCTTACCAATTAAAAACCAACAGGGAATAATAATTGCCGATCTAAAGTTCCCATACATAGTGTATAACTTTGCAATTGATTCGTATAATTTAATGTCAGAAGCAGCGCTAAACAAATGCAAGCATTGGCAACAAAATAAACGAATTTGCGAAGGAAACTGGCCATGGAATAATGCAAATGATGACTCTTGCGAGGTCTCACCTTTTAAGCCGAATAGACCATCGAATTGTGTTTATAAAATGATATCAACTTCCTCAAACTATTGGGTTGAATTAAATAGAAAGGGTAGTTGGCTTTTCAAAGTACCAACTAATACTAAAGCAAATATTCAGTGTAGCCATACTCACCAGGAAATTATTGACTTACCGGAACAAGGTATATTATCTATTAAGTCAGATTGTACTGCTAGAACAGTCGATAAGATACTAGTTGCAAATTATGTAATTCACTCCGAAAGTTACGAAAAATTGTCACCTTATTATATAAGTAATATAAGTGAGATACCGAAAATTATATGGGATCCATTGAGATATCCAATTATTAACCATACAGTAGAGATAGATCAATTAAAGAATGAGCTATATGACATTAAAAATCATCATTTCGAATTAAAAAACCTTAACTTTCATCATGCATCCGGTCACCTATCTTTAGGAATTTGTTTGATAATATTGTTAGTTATAATTGTATACATAATAAGAAAAATAAATGTAACAAGAAGACTACAAACGATCACATTTCCTCACATATAAGAATAAAACAAAAATAAAAAAAATAAACATGTTTACTCTAAGGTTAATATGTCATTGCCATTGTACTTAAACTGCCACCTTTTTGTGACCCCTGGCAGAATGTTCAAGCACGAACATATTATATTAACAGAAACTAGAACACCGGAGAGATTATTTTAAGAGACTATGTAAACCCAAAAAATGTCTAATTTAAGAATATATTTGTATCTATGCGGGCGACCCGTTCCCATGCTTGGCAACGAAGCCTGAGATAAAAATAAATCTAAATATAAAACCACGCTCAATCCTGCGCGTGGGGTACAAATTCTTAGAGGAGATCTGTGCTCCAATGTAATTTTGTAGCTATATAAGGCCTAGGATTTTAAGAAATAAAGTTAGTTCAATTTTTGTGCTCAACCATACAAGTCTTGATGTCCATTTATTCAATATAAATTTGAGTTTCGTGATCGAGTATCTTGGTCTTAGTCGTAGGACATTCTTCGATACAGTAGTTCAACCAGGACCACATCGCGACTTGCATCGCGACAGCTTTCGCGTGGGTGGATCAAGAGCGCGTCTTTAACTTTTTGATCAGTAGCGAAAAGGGACAGATGTCTCAGATGTTGAACAGATGTTGGTGACAGCGGAGTGCGAGGGCGCTGTTTGGCAGTGCATCGGGCGGACTTAGGTAGTTTAGATTAATATTATTAACATAAAAGTAAAAATATTGAGTAGTATTAAAGCTGATTCAAATTCTTTATTCCTTCTACATAAACGCTAATTATTTCACAGTAATTGTACGATGATTTGATCACTAGCTGGTTGATAGGCGTGAACCTAATCCCGCCTGCCCGAGGGCTGATACCGGCACATCATAAGACTAACAAGTAGAAAGGCGTTGGTATGATCACGCAGGACGTGGACTGATTCCGGCACATCATACTACTAACAAACAGATAGGTGTGGGTTTGATCCTCCCAGCCATGGGCTAATCCCGGGGCGTTGGAGAAACTGATCCTTAGTGGGGTTTCGCTTTTCCATATTCGCGCATTTTCCCTTGCTCTTACAGCTGCGTTCTGCACAAAAAAAAAACCTTGGGGGCACTTAAGTCATATGTCCAAGTTCTAAATATTACTTAATGAAAGCTCGGTACTAAGCATTAAATTAAGGAATAATTTGTAGTTTTCTTTCCAATGATAAAAATCTTCGAAACGCTCGCTCATAAGATAATCCCAATATAGCGATCCTACGAATGTTAACCTGTTGGAAGACTATGGAGGGATTTTACAAAATGGGCCTCGCATTCGAACTCTTCATTGGTCATCTTGGCCTGGCAATCCGGAACACTTTCAGCCTCCCAAAAATGGCGAATAAAATCATCTTCTGCATTATCAGATGTCACATGCTTGACCATGACGGATTCTCCCAATTGGTGTGCACCACGACTGGCCACAATCCATCGAAGTCGTGTCTTTTGCAAGAGCGGCAATCTTTTGCGAGTAGCTTAACGTGTCCGACACATAGCTAACTCCGATCAGTAGGTCTATGCGCTGCGTCTTAAAGAACCTAGGAGTAGTCTAACATTGCTTGGGATGCTCCAATAATCGTCATCCAATTTGGAACTCGGATGCTTATCAGCTACTTGAGCTACAATTGCAGTAATTTTTGTCGATTAGTCCGATGATTGCAACTGCAGATCTAAGTTTACTGTAAAGGGAAGGGAGTTTCTCCAAGGCCAGCCACTGCAGCTTCACACGGAATTTCCTTTAACTGGAGCTGTTGCCCAAATCGAGTAATTACTAAGTGTAGCTGTGATCATGCACCCAAAACTGCATGACGTGGAACTAAAATACCAGCGAGATTCTTTACTAACACAACTGCAGTGGCCAATAGCAAATCATTTAAGAAGTTATGGGCAAAATTAGATGAGGAGGAGGTAACGGGCTCAGCAGCAGCATCCAGAGGATAAAAAGTAGTTGCTGGTGACGAAACGCCTATTTGTGTGAGTGTGGTTTGGATCTAAATGGACGAAGTTTTACAGAATTGCACGATCGCGTCGTTGCCATCCCGGGTTCGGCTTCGGTTGCCTTACTCTTCTATGTGTATCTCTGTTATGCTTGGCATGCTCTCTGCTAATCTCTCTCTTCGTAGTCCTCTCCACTTTCTGCAGCGTGACTTTTTTATTCTATTCCAAGAGGAAAAATCAAAGGAGTTATAATCCAATTGAACCATTGAGGTTATATTACTCTATTCACTCGAGATTCCCATTTGGGTTTTTAGGCCACCAAAAATGTTTTCTCATTTATGTATTCCGGATAATAAACAAATTTTCTTTTCACAAAATTAGCATCAGAGTCTGTGCTCGCGCGATACTTGTAAAGAAGTTCTAAGGCTGGGGTATTTCTCAGTCTACCTGAGTCCTCTTTATAAGAAATTTATTAAACCCTTACCATGGAGCGAGAATAATAGATGCTGTGATGTGCTTTGCGATTATTATAGTACAAATTACGAATGAGTGAGTTTTGTTTCGGCACACAAACGATGAGGAATCCACTGTATGTTGCATATGTTCACGTAAAACGTGTTGTAACTCATTGTCCGTTGTTGGGGTGTATTTGCACGTAAAACTTTCTAGTCTTCACTGTCCGTTGCGTTGACAAACATCTGCGTAAATCGCAGTAATTTACATGTTCGTGCCACTCTGCGGCGTCTTGCTAGTCTTCACTGTCCGCTGCGCTGGCAAATATCCGCTTAAACTACAGTAAAGTGCAGATTCGTCCCACTGTGCGTTGATGTTAGTGATTTGCACATAAAACGTGCCAATTTTCACGGTCCGTTGTATCGGCAAGTAACCGCGTAAAACGCTAAGTCTGCAACTCGCTTTTAAGTTGGTTCTGTCGGCAATATCAGCGGCAGCGGCTACAATGACGCTCTCACTTGTCGTTTGCCGTTCTGCGTCTCGCTTTGGCCGACACCTGTTTCTTCTCTCTTTGCAGCTTGCGCTACCGGCGTCGTTATTTTCGGCTGTATGGCGTCGCAATGTTCTGTCTGTTAAATGTTCACTCGCTCTCTTTCGCAGTTTCTATCCCGGCGTTGTTGGATTTCTTCTGTGTGGGGTCGCAATGTACTGTCTGTTTCATCCCTGCTTATGACTTTCCCTGTTACGTGAGATTTCTCCTTAAGAACAGGCATTTTTCGGGGTTCAGGCGTAAGTTCGCTCGGTCTAGCCTCCTTTATACTTCGACCAGGGCTTCCATGTGTTTTTCTAACAATAATGCCACTACCACAATGTCGTCCATATAAGCGAAGGCGAATGGTTTTCTATCTTGGCCGATGATACCATAAAGCGCACTTTGGAACGTAGCTGTTGCGGAATGGAGCCCGAATGGCATGACCTTCCGTTGAAATAGGACTATTCTGGGTACAGTAAACGCGTGCGATTGAAATTTCCCAGTACCTATTCTTCAGGTCCAGTGTGGAAATGAATTTGGCATTCTGTAGGCCGTCCAGGATATGATTCATTCGTAGTAACGGGTATGCGACACGGATTGATCGCTCGTGCAGTTAGCGATAGCGCCATTGATTATTGGTGTTGGACTTACGGTTGGTTCTCGATTCGACAGTGCCTCTTGTTGTCGTCTGCAGAGCGCGACTTCGGATCGACCAACAGCACTTCTGTTTCCTGCCGATTCCCTGCAATGTTTTCCTTATGTTGAACACCGTGAGTCGTGAGAAATGTCGAGGCGGTAAAAAAAAGTCGGTCAAACTGCGCCTGTTGATCAGGTAGCGCTGTGTAATCGGCTTCCTCGAGACCAATATGAACGATCAAGCTAGGTGATGGTGCGACTATCCGATAGGCAAATGGGACAGCGCAATATATAACAAAAGGACAGATGAATTATTCGAGACGCAGACGTTTTGATAGCGAAGCGATTCGACAGTAAGGTAGTGCGTTAGTTGGGCGTTGCAAAAATTCAACGGTGTGACGATTTGGAAAAAACTTTAGTCGGCGATGACAATAGGGATGATTAAGGGAAAAACTATTCGTCGGTGACGATAGTTGATCTATGCAATGATTTAGAGATATACTCTTGCAATGAATTAAAATAATGTTTTCTTAAATAATCACATATGTGTTTACGACTTGTACTTTAAGGTATATTTTAACATTTATTTTTATCCTCCTCCTTAGATATCTTACGCATAGATCACCTTTGGATTCTGTCTAACTTAACGAAACTTTGTTTAAATTTTAACAAAATTGAAGTCATTGAACACATAGAGATGCTAACTGAGCTAAAGGAACTAAATTTAAGTTTTAATTTAATTGAAAGAATTGAAAATCTGGACACATTAACACAATTGGAAAGCTTATCTCTATATAGTAATAAGATAATGAAAATTGAAAATTTGGAGTCATTGGAAAAATTAGAAATTTTAAGTATAGGAAACAACCTTATATCATCTGTTGAAGGGGTGAGTATTAAATTTTTTATTTAAGAATCTATTAATATAGCAAAATTAGGAACTCTCCTCAAAAAATATAAATCAGTAAAAAAGTAAATGAATACGGAAAAAATATCACATAGCTGAGCTATCTTCCAGTCCCCTATATAACCGCTCAACAAAAAGTCCCAGTGGTGGAAATGACATAGATTACAAATGTAATGCAGAAATTCAGCAATATGAATAAAACCCAGTATACAATTTAAAAATTGCTTATAGCTTAATAATGTGAATATTGCAACACATTTTCCCACTTTATAATATGACTTTCTTCTTATTAAAATAGTTAAAGAAATACCTTATTACTAAAGGAAATATATATGTAGTGTAGTGTATTTTTTTTGTAAAATTTAAATAATATTAATTTTTTGTCATTATCTGCTTAAAATCTTTACAGCTTATATGCTTAAAATCTACGTTCACTAAATCCATACGAACATCTACATTCTTAATTTTAATTTTCTTGTCATAATTCTGCTTTGCCAGCCGACCTTTCTGAACACGAAAGCAGTTCCTTAGGGTTTGTTATATACGTTTTATTATGTTTCCTTTTGCAATTTCTCGAAGAATTCGCACTTTGTTATAAAATATTTAAGTTAAAATCGTTCAGTTCAATTATATTACATAAAATATATTATGTACTTTCAAAAGTTCCATTGTCATCTTTTATTAGTTCGTCGACTTTTGGGAAAGTCTTCCATTGTGACAACTAGGAACAAGTTTGATGACGATGGCATATCATCGGCATCCCAAACGAAGTCCGCAGGCGCAGCGACGCAACAAAAGACGAAAGTCGTTTGATGATTAGAGGGGAAGGGGTAAACAAAAGCGAAGTTGATAACAGCTCGTATCTTTCGTACGAGTTGTCATTTTTATTTTCGCCATTACAAATGCGCTGAAAAAAAATCTCATAGGTATTGCATTATTATATGTCTCGTACGTAGTGCATTATTTCGACCGACATCATTTAGCTCTTCGATACTGGGGTTGAGTAATATTTTTATTCTCTACCATTTTAAAATTCAAACGTGTTTATTTGCAATTATTGTTGATTGATTTTTCTTGATTGACTTTCTAGATTTTTCCTCATAATAAGTCAGAAGTCAAAATTTCGTTTCATTTTGCCTCAGCGCTTAGAAATGTTCAATATTTTGTATGCAAAATCGCGAAGTATAGTATGAGCGCAGTTTTCGTGGTATAGTTGATGATAAATTAACTCTGCATGACTCTGTGCCACTCACACTAATACTTGATGTCGTTTGGGAAGAGAACATAGGCACTATACCATCTAGTTCTTTACCATATTGTTAATGTGTCGATTAAATTAAAAAATTTAATTTAGCCACAAAATATTTTTATTTATTTTCAAACGAATTAGCTTTATATCGGTAATTTTGTTTTCGAGTTATTTTAAATGTGCACATAAAAAAAACTTTTTAAGCTAAAAATTTTGGGATGTGCAGGTGACTTTGTTTATAAGTGAGCTTCCTATTAAAATATAAGAAAAATATTTAAACAGCGGCAATCTTTGATAATTTTTTGTGAGATAATACGAACTGGTGGGCTTGGTTATGTTGCTTGTCAAAAAAAAAATGAACTACTATCAAAAATGCTGAGCAAAAATGATCATCGATTATTAAGAATCGTAATTTTATCTTGTTATAAATTTATCGTAAATGAACCGCTCAAATTAAATGAAGAACTGGTATCGAAAGATAAATCAAAACAAATGGCGAAAATGTAAGAAGATGAAGCACGTTGTCTCGCTTGCACTTACTCACAACATATTTTCGGCTGATTTGGCCTTTGGGAGCTATAGGATATAGTTGCCCGATACGGAGCAATCTTGATGTTTATAATAGTACTTTTCAGCAAATATGAGAATAAACTATGATCCCGATAGCTTTAATAGTTTTAAAGTTATGGCGGTTTCAATGGTTTTTACATTTTGCAGGGGCGTTTTGGTGGCATTCTGCACATTAAAGTAGTTGATTTACCAAATTTTGTGTTTCTAGCTTGCACCATCTCGGATATCTGGGCTTTCATACGTTCACACAAACCCAATATACTATTATATTTTAAAGTTTACAAAATGAAAGTTCATTACATTTCTTAGACTTGTAATTTTTATTTATTAATTAATATGTTTTTAAGTGTCAAAAAAAAAAAAAAACAAGTAATAAAGGCTACAGTCAATCAAGTTGACTGTAAAAGACCTCGTACTTCCATAGTAGTGCGCGTTTATAAAATTATAATATTGGAATGAAATTTGCGCATATGTATGTACGTATATATATATGAATGTATGTATTGGTCGGCATGGCTAGCATCTGCGGGCAGCGCTGCCGCCACACGGGCAACGAAAACGTTCGAACATATGTTTGTATGTTTCTGTCACGCTTGCGCGCATATAGTTTTGCAGTTAAATAACATTAACATTAAACCGTGATATCTTTCTTGTTTGACACAGGATTTTGATGTAACTTTCAGAATAGTTTGATATGATGTGTCTCTAAAAGAGTGTACTATTGAAACAAATGTCTTAAAGGGCACTCTTTTTTTTTGAGTACGGGGACTAACAAGAAAGAATGCTATAGCCTTGCGACTATAGGATACCCGTTACTGAATTTAAATACGTTATTAACAAATTAATGTTTGCGCAGTTGATTAGCTGGTGGATAAGGTAACTTGTTAAAATTTTCATCCTATGATTACGATATAGTAATCCGAATTGGAATAAAATCTGTACGTGTACTTCCTAGACATGTAGTTTCTGTGTATATTTGGTTCAGATACCATAGCCAACATTTACATTTATACAAAGACAGAACGCCCTAATATGTGCGTTCAACAACAAAAGCAAACTTGGGTAACGTACCTTTCATTTGCGACCCCTTTCGCCTTTCATTAAACCTTGTCAGGCTAAGTCTCAAATTTATATAATTTATATACTATATTAAAATTAGTGCTTAGCTTCTTAGTGAGTGAGCGCAATTTAAGGAATTGTTTTTTTTTTACAGTATTGTACATACGTGAAAAATCACTCTGCAACTCAATACCAACTGGGCATGGAAATCGCAATCTACCACCCCCTAATTTGAGGTCTGTTCATATAATGCACCATCTTAGGCATAATAAATCCAAAGTATTTTGATGATCCTTTAATGATTTACAAATGGTAGGCGTTTCCTTTCGAGTTTTTGCAGCTCTTTTGAATTTTTTTATTTAATATATTTTTCTTATCTTTTCGTTTCAAGTTACACTAAAGCTAACTAAGACCCCATAAGGTATAAACAAAAAAATTACAAATTTGGATTTTAATACCGTTACCCGTACAGTAAACGGGTATACTGCAATTGTTAGGGTGTATATAGCTGGGAAATGGAGACGTGGCAGACCCCATAAAGTATATATATTTTTGAACAGCATCGACTGCCGAGTCGATTTAGCTATGTCCGTATATCCTTTCTGTCTGTCTATATGAACAAAATGATTTCAGTCACTATAAGAGCCAGAAAGGGGTCGCAAATGAAAGGTACAACACACAAGCAAGAATGTAGAATGCTCTCTAAACCAAATTTCGACTGATAGTACATGTCTAGAATCTGTATGTCCTAGAATCATGTACTGACCAAGCTCGATACAAATAGGACAACTATAACATATAGCTCTCATAACCCCGATCGGTCAAAAATACGCCACAAATATGAATAAGAACGTGTTCGGAGTAGGGCGGACGCTGATAAAGTGTTCAATTGGCGGGTGCCAATATCTTCTGCTGATGCTGCTGCGTGGATAAAGAGGGTTGGTTGGTTTAAATAAATACGCGAGATACTGCGTTTGGTGATTTTAAAAATAGTATGTATTTATTGATTCACACGCGTACAGTGGTGAGCGGGTGAAATATAAACAAAGAGAAATAGTTAAATAAAACGATGGCGATGGAAATTCGTGACTGTTGTAAAAGGCGCTTTACAATAGAATGCCACTCCGTTCGAACTCCGTTCGATGTGACCGCCTTCTCTGTAAAAGGAAAATCCCTGCGGCGTGAACAGTATGAAAAAATTATGCATTGACCACGCTATACCTATCAAACTCTCACAGAATACATTTGACAGTAAAATAATCATACTGACCAAGTTTCATGAAAATATAAATTAGTATAAGAAAATTATGCATTGAATAAGCTATATTAATCAAACTCATACAGAATATATTTGCAAGTAACAATAATTTTCTGACTAAGTTTTATCCAAATCGGATTACTATATCGTATAGGTCCCATATGAACAAACGGTTGAAAAAATGTTCTAAATATGAATTTGTATGAACTGCTTTTCAGTTGAGTGTTTGTATCGCAAACCTTGTAGGGTTCAGTTTTAGGGAATACCCTTACTATTTAGATTTTCAACTATCTGGCAACCCTTCACCCTGAATTTCCCTTTTGCTCTACGCAGCTGATTAGCGGCGATCTCTTTTGTTCTAATTTTCGATGCTGCGACGATGCATCAAAAGAAGACGAATAATATGCTGGAAAACACCAGTTAATTACTCGTCACATTGCACAAATTGGAAGCTAATTTGGCATGTAGGCCATCATAGAAAATCTTCTCGTTCACTTGGTTTGCTGACCCGAAAGGAGAGAAACGCGTTGCTGCAAATTTGTGAAACATTAATAAGCCTAGTTGTCAAGTGCAAAAGCACAGTGCGCACGACCTCAAAATATATGCGTGCATGTGTATAAATATATATATATATATACACAAGTATATAATATTTATATATATATTAAAATATTAAATTGG
Source organism: Drosophila acutilabella (assembly GCA_035046005.1). Taxonomy (NCBI): domain Eukaryota; kingdom Metazoa; phylum Arthropoda; class Insecta; order Diptera; family Drosophilidae; genus Drosophila; species Drosophila acutilabella. The sequence goes on along the minus strand of JAWNOK010000103.1, from coordinate 91,636 downwards.
TGCAATAAGTCTGCAACGTTAGTGTCATTGAGCTGGATAAAAGGTAATAAATCGACAAAAGTCTTTCGCATATAGTCAATGAGTTTTTGTGTTAGCAGGAGCGTCCAATTTGCAATTTCTGCAGTGTAGCCGACCGATCTGCGCCCTGCGCTTTCGCGCGTTCTTTGAGCAAATTATTTGCGGTCGGTCGGCTGATTTTTGTTGTTACACGCATAACCCCTGACGTGGACACAGCATGACCTGGCAATATGCGCATTTGATCTTTCTGGAGACGAAGCAGTAGCAGAAGCGCTGAAGCTGCACCTGCCTAATTCCAATCAGCTGTTCTCGCACGCCCGTTCCAAATTGTGACGGGGCGGCTACGTTTGTATGATTCTCGTATTTTGGCACAAAAAAATATAAAGTCCCTAGACGGAAAAAGGGCAAATTTAGTGCCACTCCACATGGCGATCTGACATCGTTTGATGATCGTCAACGTTTGTAAAATCTAATGAGTTTGTAATTTTAATTAAATATTAAATATATAACTAATTAAGCTGAAATTCATTCTTAGATAAAAGAAAGGAATTGTAAGCGACATGAGCGTACACTTGGTGCAGCAACATAACTACAATCGCACAGTCTGCATCTTCGATGGGCCCAACGAACACGCACCGGTGGATTAATGTGTGAGTAATACAAAATATTTTCAGTGTGAGTACTACTTACATTTAAGCAAGACATTTTATGAAATTATATCATTATTGTGAACGGTCGTCGCTCAGATATAGAAATTTTTATAAAGAGAGTTGAATGATAGTTTGAAGAGTTATATAGTTAAACCGCTGATGCGTCATGTATTCTTCCGCGAATCATGTTATTTTTTTTCTTGAATTTGTTCTTTGAAATATTGTAATCATGTTTGAGTAAATATTAAGTAATCTATCGATTGGTAAATCATGTTGAAATCATACAAGTTGGAATAATGTAATAAATGAATTGTTAAGGGGTAACCGCCAAATTATTATCGTGTTACCATGGTCGGGTGGGTAAAGAATAGGGGACAGTTGACATCTAAGTCGCCCTAATTCATGGTTATTGGTCAGTATCTTTGGTTAATTGTTTGCCGTGGGTAAAGCCCAGTCATACATATTTTAGTTTGGTACAGTAGAAGACAGTAAGTGCACTTAATCCTTTTTATTTGTTATGAATTCCATAGTAAGAGGAGGGAAGAACCTACGACATATCCGACGAGCATAGTACAGAGCAATGCTAGAAGTGCACGCCTCCGAATCCTCTATGGACAGGTTGGAATCTATTCGGTTCCACAAAGCTGAACGCTACATAATAATAACAATAGAAAAGTGGCGCCCAACCGTGGGGCCCGAGAGAAATAATCTTCGACAATACGGTAGTAAAGCTTTTTGCCTTAGAAGTGTCTGTGGTGACCGTAATATTGGACCAAAATCAAAATTACTCCGAAGTTAAAGAATCTCTTTAGATCCGAAATCACGATAGCTCAACGTGTAGGATTATTTGAGATAGTGGCCCTCACGAACACGCTCAAGATTTCCATCCACAGTTAATCGCAAAGTTTAGGTTATAGACGATATGATGTATGATTTGAGGTTATGAACAGGTGCGTGACACACGTGTTCGGAATTGCGATTTCAATTCAAGTTTTATGAGTTGATCGACCGAAACGGGTTTCGTGAGCCAATGTTTATTTTAAATCGTATTATCAAATAAGTAATACAGTTTCGATTTAGCAGCAGTTTAAAGTGATTTTTGGATATCGTCAATAGGAAATGCGATTGTAATTCGAAGTATTACGGATTAGTCGACCATCGCGATCTAAATCATGCAAGGCTTGTTGCAGATTGAACTCAAATTTCCAGGTTTTAGAACAGTGTAGATAGGCGAGAGGAATTGCGAATGATTGGAGTTCTTCGACATTTGACTTCAGCATAGTAACATTGTTCAAACAACCATTTTGTCCAGTAGTTTTCAATAGAGACCAAGATATGTAAGATAACCAGTGACCAATTTGTATGACAACATGACAAGCCAATCGATAGATGCTAATTAGTGAAAATATACGAATTTTGAAAGAAAAATACGATGATGGCGGTTCGTCACAGTATGGAGGATCTGCCTGCAGCTTTAAATTCACAAAATATTGCGTGTTCACTTTGCCAAAATCTTATGAATGTTGGCGAAGAAAGCACAGTTTCGCCATGTAACCATAAATTCCATTTTGCTTGTATAAGCGCACATTTGAGAGAAACTAACATTTGCCCAACATGTAATCAAGTTTGTACATTTAATCTATTACCTGTCGAAAGTACGCCTAGTATCGATGGTACTAACATTGCGACGATCAATGCACCACTCAGTCTTCGTGGCAGGGGTCAAGCAAGTAGGGGTAGAGGAGAATCTCAACGTAGAGGAATGACTACCAGGTCTCGGAACCGGAGCCGAGGCCGAGGTCGCCCCCCTAATACTAGCATGAATAGTATAGAGCAATCGTCGTTAGAATCGTCGAGAACACAGAATGTAAATGAAATAAACAAATTAGTTCAAAGTGCTGTGCAAGCACAACAACGTCAACTCATGCAAGAGCTTACCAATATGATTCAGACGCAATTTGCTGGCTTACAAATTGAAGCACGATCGCAGTCTGAAACCGCTCGAAACAATAGCCAATCTGGCCAGACATCATCGTCAGGCAATCGGCATTTAGATAGCGCTCAAGCACACGTGGGTGGTACCACGATACCTCAAACCCGTGGATCAGTTCGGAGCCATAGCTCGTTCCAACCGGAGAAAGTTCCAAACATTATTCAGAGTTGGAAAATTAAGTTTGAAGGTGACAAGAATGGTTTGCAGGCGGATGAATTTCTTTATCGAGTTCGCTCGCTCGCACAGCAGAACTTGAATGGGGATTACCAACTGCTGTGTGACCATTTGCACCTATTCTTTGTTGGCAGAGCCAACGAATGGTACTGGAGATTTCATCGATCTTTCCAGCACTTTTCATGGAATGAATTTTGCAAGGAGTTTAGGGAAAAGTTTAAGGACGCAGATTCAGATATGGATATCTGGGAAGCAATAAACAGCAGACGACAGGCTGACAAAGAATCTTTTGAGGATTATCAGTTCGAAGTCGAGAAGCTGGCAGCTCGCTTAAAATCAGAGCTTTCAGAAGAAACTTTGGTTCATCTTTTGATTCGTCATTCAAAGACAACACTTCGGTATGAGTTAATGCATCTCAACATAAACCGTCTTTCTCGGTTGAGAGAAGTTCGTACGCATGAACAGTTTTGTAAGCAAGTTAAATCGCAGGTATCCAAGAATAGTTTCAGCCGACGTGGTTACGTTTCTCAACTGGAAGAGCAGTTGAGCGTAGAAGAGCAAAATAGTGTGTCAGCGATTCAGCGTGGCAAAAAGTTCCAATGCTGGAATTGCGGAAAGGATGGATATCGGTTCGATAACTGTTTTGAAACTCGCAGCATCTTCTGTTATGGATGTGGAGCGAAAGACACTTACAAACCAAACTGTCAGACGTGTAACCCGTCGGGAAACCATTCGTGGGACGCGTCGGTCAGAATCCCTCAGACGCGCCCAAATCATTAATGACAGATCGGGGTACCCAGACTGACCCAGAGGATAGATCAAGTCTGGGAAGTCAACAACACGGCACAGACCATAACAAACCAGCTAGAACAAATACCCAACAGCCATATCACATACGCGTAGCCAAGTACATAGAGGCTAGACAGCGAATCTTTGGAGACGTAAGCGCGTGCGATAAGATAGTCAAAATCAAACGTTCTACATCGCGTATGCGACGTTTTTGGCAGAAAATACGCCGAATTCGGAAGCAGCTCGTCTCGGCCATATTTCTCAATGGAGATGACAGATTGTACACCGAAATTAATATTGAGAACAAGCCATACGTAGCGTTGCTCGATTCAGGAGCAAGCATTAGTTGCATTGGAGGCACCGCCGCAAAAGAGCTGGTAAAGCATCCACAAATGCGAAAGTGTTCTGGTTCAATCAGAACCGCAAACAACTCCACGTGTTCAGTAGTCGGTCGTCTTGTAAGCGAAATTACATATCGTGGTCAGACGAATCGCATTGAGTTTTATATAATTCCTGGGCTTAGTCAAGATATCTATTTAGGACGAAAAGATCTCAGAACTCGATGTAGGTCGAGACGACGAAATAATAGACAATTCTAAGAAACACGTACTAACGAGTAAAGAACAACGTAGACTAGAAGCAGTCATTTGCAAACTGCCATCCTATGAGAGAGAAGGATTAGGGCGAACACATTTGATGGAGCATAGCATCGATGTAGCTGACGCAAAACCTATCAAGCAGCGTCACTGGCCAGTTTCTCCAGATAAGGAAAAGAGTATGTTTGCAGAAATCGAGCATATGTTGGCCTTAGACGGTATAGAAGAATCGAAAAGCCCATGGAGCAGCAATTGCGTTCTTGTCAAGCGCGGAGAAAAAGTTCGTTTGTGTTTAGATTCCAGAGAAGTTAACAAGCTAACGAGAAAAGATGCGTACCCGTTGCCACACGTGGACGGAATCCTTAGCAGACTGCCTCCAGCACGATTCATAACAGGGCTTGACATGATACATGCATTTTGGCAAATTCCTCCCGAGGAAAAATCTCGACAGTATACAGCTTTTACAATACCAGACAGGCCATTGTATCAATACAAAGTCATGCCGTTTGGGTTATGTAACGCTGCACAAACTCTGTGTCGATTAATGGATCAGGTGATACCAGCATCCTTGCGAACAAGAGTTTTTGTTTATTTGGATGACTTGCTAGTACTCTCCGACGATTTTGAGTCGCACATGAAGCTGCTCGAAGAGATCGCTGGGTATCTTCGCAAGGCAAACTTAACAATAAATATTGCTAAGTCAAAATTTTGCATGCGAGAAGTTAAATATCTCGGATTTATTATTGGGGATGGCCAACTGAAGGTTGATCCTGACAAAGTCACCGCCATTAATGAATTTCCTATTCCAGGTTCCGTAAAGCAGCTTAGAAGGTTTTTAGGATTGGCGGGATGGTATAGACGTTTCGTTAAAAATAACGCAACCATAACATTTCCTTTAACCGAGCTTTTAAAGAAAAATAAACCGCTTACGTGGAATCAGGAAGCAGAAGATGCATTTGAATTATTAAAGGCTAAGCTAACATCTTCACCGATCTTACGCACGCCAGATTTTCAGAAACCATTCATTTTACTATGCGATGCAAGTCTGTATGGACTTGGATGCGTGCTAGCGCAAGAGGATGAAAATGGCATTGAGCTTCCAATAGCGTATATGTCCGAAAAATTGTCCAAAGCGCAGAGAAATTATTCAGTAACAGAGCTTGAATACTTAGCAGTGATTAAGGGAATAAATAAGTTTAGAGCGTATATTGAAGGGCAGGACTTTGTCGTCGTAACAGACCATGCTTTTCTTCAGTGGCTCATGAAGCAAAAGGATTTGACAGGTCGCTTAGCAAGATGGTCGATCAGGTTACAAGGATTTTCGTTTGAAATTAAACACCGAAGCGGCGCAAAGAATGTCGTCGCAGATGCCTTGTCTCGGCGAGATGAGTTTGACGTAGGCGAAATAGCAAACTACGGTCCCATTATTGATTTAACATCGGTAGAGTTTCGCTCAGAAGAATATCTCGAGTTGATTCAACGGATCAATATGAACCAAGCGAGATTACCTGACCTAAAAGTCGTCGATAACTTTGTGTATAAGTGGACCGAACATGCCACCGGCAACAACATCCATGAATCAGAGTCATGGAAACTTTGGGTTCCTATTAAGCTGAGAGCAGATGTTGTGTATCGCGCTCACAATCCTCCAGACTCAGCTCATCTAGGAATGGGAAGAATGGTAGAAAAACTGAAACGACATTTATTTTGGCCCGGGATGGTAGCGCAAGCACGTTCTTATATAGCCAGTTGTTGCACTTGCAAGTCAACAAAAGGACCAAATAAGGTTCTTAGACCACCTATGGGCAGGCCAATGACTTCTGAAAGGCCATTTCAGAAAATGTATATGGATCTGTTAGGACCATACCCAAGGTCGAAGAATGGAAATATCGGTCTCTTAATCATCGTGGATCATTGCACGAAGTTTCATTTCCTTCATCCGTTGAAGAAGTTCACTTCAAACCGGATTTGTGAATTTGTAGAAAAAAATGTATTTTACACCTTCGGGGTGCCCGAAACAATCCTAACCGATAACGGCTCGCAGTTTAAATCAGGATATTTTCAGGCGTTCCTGACTCGTTTCGGAGTATCGCACATGTGCACGGCAATTTATTCGCCACAGGCAAACGCTAGCGAACGACTCAATCGTTCGGTATTGGCAGCTATACGTGCATACATCGGCATTGATCACACGAATTGGGATGCAAATCTGAACGAGATAAGCGGGTCGCTTAGATCGAATTGGCATCGCAGTACCAGATTTTCCCCATATTTCTTATGTTTCGGACAGAACATGATTTTGAACGGCAAAGATTATGAGCTCCTTAGGAAGTTGGATTTGGTAGCGGATGATGTAGCTCTCGAAACTCCAGACTTACTACAATTAGCACGATGTGAGGCTAAAGAAAACATCGCACAAGCTCATACAGTATACGCTAGAAAATATAATTTACGTAGTAGATCCGTGCAGTTCAAAGTTGGTGATGTCGTTCACGCTTGCAGTTTTGCGCAGAGCAATGCTGCAAAGAAATTCAGTAGTAAACTGGCTCCTGTCTTTATCAAAGCCAAAGTTAGTAAGAAAATAAGTCCCATATATTACGAGTTGTCGAACGAAAATGGAAAATGTATTGGAGTATATCATTTAAAAGACATTCAAATATAATATCTAATATGAACTAGATACATATTTTTCTGAACCGCGTTCTTTTTCAGTGAATATGTACGAGAGGCAGTGCTCGCGTAATATTAACTGTGGTGTAGGGTTCAGTTTTAGGGAATACCCTTACTATTTAGATTTTCAACTATCTGGCAACCCTTCACCCTGAATTTCCCTTTTGCTCTACGCAGCTGATTAGCGGCGATCTCTTTTGTTCTAATTTTCGATGCTGCGACGATGCATCAAAAGAAGACGAATAATATGCTGGAAAACACCAGTTAATTACTCGTCACATTGCACAAATTGGAAGCAAATTTGGCATGTAGGCCATTATAGAAAATCTTCTCGTTCACTTGGTTTGCTGACCCGAAAGGAGAGAAACGCGTTGCTGCAAATTTGTGAAACATTAATAAGCCTAGTTGTCAAGTGCAAAAGTACAGTGCGCACGACCTCAAAATATATGCGTGCATGTGTATAAATATATATATATACACAAGTATATAAAATTTATATATATATTAAAATATTAAATTGGTGCAATAAGTCTGCAACGTTAGTGTCATTGAGCTGGATAAAAGGTAATAAATCGACATAAGTCTTTCGCATATAGTCAATGAGTTTTTGTGTTAGCAGAAGCGTCCAATTTGCAATTTCTGCAGTGTAGCCGACCGATCTGCGCCCTGCGCTTTCGCGCGTTCTTTGAGCAAATTATTTGCGGTCGGTCGGCTGATTTTTGTTGTTACACGCATAACCCCTGACGTGGACACAGCGTGACCTGGCAATCTGCGCATTTGATCTTTCTGGAGACGAAGCAGTAGCAGAAGCGCTGAAGCTGCACCTGCCTAACTCCAATCAGCTGTTCTCGCACGCCCGTTCCAAATTGTGACGGGGCGGCTACGTCTGTATGATTCTCGTATTTTGGCACAAAAAGATATAAAGTCCCTAGACGGAAAAAGGGCAAATTTAGTGCCACTCCACATGGCGATCTGACATCGTTTGATGATCGTCAACGTTTGTAAAATCTAATGAGTTTGTAATTTTAATTAAATATTAAATATATAACTAATTAAGCTGAAATTCATTCTTAGATAAAAGAAAGGAATTATTGTAAGCGACATGAGCGTACACTTGATGATATAATTATAGCATTACAGCAACATAACCACAATCGCACAGTCTGCATCTTCGATGGGCCCAACGAACACGCACCGGTGGATTAATGCGTGAGTAATACAAAATATTTTCAGTGTGAGTACTACTTGCATTTAAGCAAGACATTTTATGAAATTATATCATTATTGTGAACGGTCGTCGCTCAGATATAGAAATTTTTATAAAGAGAGTTGAATGATAGTTTGAAGAGTTATATAGTTAAACCGCTGATGCGTCATGTATTCTTCCGCGAGTCATGTTATTTTTTTTCTTGAATTTGTTCTTTGAAATATTGTAATCATGTTTGAGTAAATATTAAGTAATCTATCGATTGGTAAATCATGTTGAAATCATACAAGTTGGAATAATGTAATAAATGAATTGTTAAGGGGTAACCGCCAAATTATTATCGTGTTACCATGGTCGGGTGGGTAAAGAATAGGGGACAGTTGACATCTAAGTCGCCCTAATTCCTGGTTATTGGTCAGTATCTTTGGTTAATTGTTTGCCGTGGGTAAAGCCCAGTCATACATATTTTAGTTTGGTACAGTAGAAGACAGTAAGTGAACTTAATCCTTTTTATTTGTTATGAATTCCATAGTAAGAGGAGGGAAGAACCTACGACATATCCGACGAGCATAGTACAGAGCAATGCTAGAAGTGCACGCCTCCGAATCCTCTATGGACAGGTTGGAATCTATTCGGTTCCACAAAGCTGAACGCTACAACCTACAATTGGAGATCAGGCAGTGCACTTCTTGCGATGCTAGTATACGGCGCGACGGATGGGGTGGGGTTCTTCTATTCTCTTTTACCATAGAAGCAACTACTATGCAATAGTTAAGTGCACTTTATTAAAAAAAAAAAAAGCAAAATGTGGAATACTGAGGAACTTTAAATCCAGACGGACATTGGAGCTTAGACGACAATGTCAGAGTATTTGGCTATTGATCATACTTTGTCTTCACCCTCCCTATATTGGCAAAGCTGAAAAGAGTTCGGCCCATTTTAATTCCTATCGTACTAATTTAGGGGACATAACTCTGATATTTTATGTGTTAATGAGTCCAATAAATGCCGCGACACACTATACCGGCAACGTTGATATTTTATTAATTTCAAGTTACATTTCACATGCTTATGCGAGAATTTAGGTTCTCGACTTGCTTTATTCAAGAACAATTTAAGACTTACAGATATATGCTTTATAGATAATAACGAAAGTTCTGTTTACAAGGATTCGTGAATTTATTTTTTACATTTTTTCTCTATTAATATTAAGGGATTGCAAGTGAAATGTTTTAAGTATTGGAATATGATTATGAATATAATGATTATAATTATTAAAATTGTATGTGTAAGGGCATTATTCTGTGATACTATTTTTCCAATATCATCATTTTTTATGGGTTTGGCTTTAATAATTTCTATTGGTGAATACAATTGTGTAAGATCCACTACTGGTTTTAAGAAATTGTCCCTTAATATTATATTATTTATTTTTAGTTTACATTGATTGATTTTAATTATTTTATTATCTTGAATATTAAGATTGACATTACTTTTCTGACAATTTTGTATTACGGTTGTATTAAAAATGATCCATGTTACAATAGTGTTAGGCTCAATATATTTAATCATTTCTTTTGAATTTACATATTGGTTATGTGTGTAATAATATTTTCGTAATGTGTACATTCATCAATAATTGGTACTTTTTCTCTACTATTAATTTTGTCTTTCTCAAAGCAAGATAAAGTGCATCTGTAGTCGAGTTGATAGCCATCGTGGTCGGGATATGGAATGATTTCAATGGTGTTAGTAGATTGAAAATCGATTGGGATATGGGAAACAACTAGTATGATATTGTCTTGGTAATTAATCCAAGTGAATGTTTTAATTAAAAGAATGTTCCGGTTATTAACACTGTCAAGTCTTTCATAGATAAGTAATTTGGAAAGTTTTTTAGCTCTTATGAGAAAAGGGGGCGTGGCAGCTCAAAATTTTGAATGACGTTATATTAAGGACGTTATATATTTTGAATGACGTTATATATTATTATCATTAGTTATATAGAATAAGATGATCAGTACTGCACCGCGGATTTCATTAATCGGAAGGTAGTTGCAATAGCCAAGGATAATTAAAAATCCTTGATCATTATACAAATTGTTCAAAAAATTGTTTAATATGTAGCACCTGAAACAAATCATATGCCCCGTTTATAAATTAAATTAAATTTAAAATGCCCATAGGACATAGTCCTCCACACTCTCTCACATTTTCTGAGGACGTGAGAAATTGCAAAATTTGTTGTCAGATTTTGACCAATACACAATCATGTTACATTACTCAGTGTAAACACATTTTTTACAAGAATTGTATCGAAGATTGGTTAAAAACTAATGACAAGTGTCCAAATTGTGCCTCGTTGGTACAAATCCAAGACTTAAAACTAGTAATAGGTATTTTTTCGGCTCAAGCGATGCGAGCAGATCCTTTAGCCCCAGGTCAAAGTACTCGGGCAGTGATTCGTAACTAAGCGAAGTCTCTTAGAGATATAGATACTCAAAGGGAACATCGTGAGTTAGAAACGAATGAGGAGCCATTAGTGGAATTAGATAACAGCAATGTTAGGTCATATTATAGGAATTGGTGGAATACGTACGGATCCTGCAAAGATTGAATGTATTCAAAACTTGCCCCCATCAAAGAATCTTAAACAGGTTCCCGGATTTCTAAGTATTTGCGGTTGGTACCGTAGGTTGTAACCTTCGACCATTTATATTTTGAACGACGTTCAAGACGTACAATAAACCAACATCGTCCGAGGTTCGGGCGAGAGCGGTAGCGGGGCAGGATCCTCTGGTTCCCTAGCTCATTCGGAATGCGGGGGGGTTCGTTGCTACTTCTCGTCCTTGGTACATAAAGTTTAAGTTAGTATCCCTACAAAAGTAAAAGAGGAGCTGTACTCCCAAACATGGCAAAAATCACCATGGCCAAACAACAAAACGAAAAAAAAAGGAAAACCCATCCTATTGCTAAAAGAGGCGAGGTCTATGGTTTCAGTTGACACTCGCATTCTCTACCCTACCCAACCATGATCCTTCCAAGACAGTTGAGAAAGATCCCCAAAGAGAAAGGCTTTCTACCCCATCACGTTAACAAGTCACAGGAACGTAAAAATCTAACACATCATACAGTTCATCGCAGAACAGAATAAAGACAGAAGGATTTGCAAAACATTATAATCTGGAATTTATTACTAATTTTCAATAAGAAACAAGGGAGCCTTCCAAAGTGAATTCTATAACGTTATCATAGTTGATCGACAGTGTGTATACATGTTTAAGTTGTTTTTAGTTGACATATTTCTTTCAGATTAAATTTTTTTTTTTTTTAAGAATTCATTGTGTTGTTTCGTTTTTGTTTTCTATATATATCAACGCTAATTACTTATACATACATATAAGTTTTGTTTTAGTTTATGACATTAATTCTTATTCAATTTAAATTTAAATTTTTTTTTAGGAAAATGAATGTATCTTGAAATGTTCGTTTTATGTTCTTTCCAATTTCTAAATATTTTTGTGTTTCCTTTCTGTAGTGCATTTAATTTTCTTTTGTTTTATAGGTGCATAATAAGTTTTATTTTTATTTTTGTATCTTTATATATTTTTCCTAAATTTTTGATTAAAAGAGGATTTTTTTTTCTTTGTTCAATTTTCTTTGTGCACTGTTAATTCGAAAAGTTTTCATTACATTTTAGTTTTTTTTTCTTTTAATTTAAATTCTGCACGATGTTACTTTTTATAGCTTTACAAAAATATCGCTTGTAAGTTAGTACTCAATATTGGAAAAGATTAGCAAGGTGACTTAGGTTAAGTCCACAGGTATTTCAGATTCACTGAAATCATTTTTTTATGCACTTACATGACAAAATTCCAACGTTGAAAGGCCCTCCATCGGTGGTGTCGTTTGATTTAGTAGGTTAGGTTAGTATGTTGTATTTAAATGTACATGCGATATAGCAGAACGGTTCAGTGCGCAAAGATTTTATAATAATATATAATTTTTCTTTCAATTTTCCTTTTTTTTTTTTTTCAAACATTTCAAGCAAAATTCAGTTCAACTAACTTTAATCAATTTTTTTTTTCCAATTACTTTTCGTTTCTTTCTATCATTTTACTTTAACAGGTGGCACCAATATATGCAAAATTTTCGCTATGTCAGTTTAGGGTTATTGCCAAACTTTAGGCGGTTGTTTAGAATGTCTTTCTTGTTATTTTCTATTGGGTTAAAGCACTAGCACGACACTTGGATCTGAGATCGATGATACGGGATCTTGGTCACAAGACGGTTCAGTTTTCCTGGAGGCACTTTGCAGGGGACAAGCCTGTCCATGTAGTGGCTGGCAGAGTCACGGTGCACTCCAAGATCGGGTTCCGCATCAGAAATCTGATGACAATAATGATGCGCGTATAACGCACTCCAAAGAAATTATTAGGCCCGCACCAATTGCTGGCAATATCAGGCTTTGATTGCCAAAAGCAATGATGCGGGAGGGGGGAACGTATTATGCTCAACCCCCTGCTGAGAAACGAAAAAACCAATTAATATGACTGATATTTGCTAAAGAAATATTCAATCGATGGCATACCTTTTATTAAGCAAATGTTAATAGGCTTAAATTGTGGGCCTCCTAAGGTCCAAGTACGTCGATGGCTGCGGATTACTCCAACGCAGCTTACAGATTGGATTGCACCAATCTAACCTTTAATTCCCACTTCGAACTTTAATAGTGACACTAGCACTGACTTGGCTGGCTTCAAAGGCGGAAAAAGAACAATTTTGGCCTCCAATTAGAATTTATAGCGTCCAATTCCAATGAAAAAATACAAAGCTCTCTCACCAATGTGCAAAGTTGGCTGCGCTGCTTTGCATCATAATTAGCATGCGTGCGCAGCTTAGAAGCTTTTATGCAGCGGCCAAGCTTATGCTGCGGTTGCAGAACTGGGTCAAAGCTCTCGGATAAAGCTTTCGGATAATGTGCAGCGAAATCAAAGCTTTTGATAATTATCAATCGTTTTGCATGTTTTGTATCTATAGGTTGCATCTTTGAAATTCTTTGACTATATGACGACCATTACACCACCCGATAATATGCCACCGTTAGACAGAATATTAGCGGGAAATCGCTTTGCTTTCTAAAATTGTTTTATTGCTTTATATCTTTAGCATGGAAAGTACCAACTTCACGACCTTGTAAATCCTCCAGTAAATAAAAGGAACTACCTAGTTTCTTTTTAACTCTACACTTTACAAATTGAGGTGCCAGCTTAGCATTGTAGTTATGGGCAAATTTACTGAGTATAAAATTGCGGCGGAAAACTTCTTGACCTTCTCTAAAGGAGACTGGCTTACAGCGCAAATTATATTGTTGTTCATTTCGTTCATGAGCCTTTTAGTAGTCGGAACCATGGGTAATCATATCCAATCCAAAAAGATCACGATAAGGTGAACAACCTAACGACTGGTGCAACGATGATCGTAATGAGCAAGATATACTCATAAGATTTTCATCCCAATATGTTTGGTCTTGCTTTAAATAGGATCGAATCGCGGCTAGTAACGATCTATTTACACGCTCAGCAGCATTGCTTTGTGGAGAATATAGAGCAGTATAGACATGTCGTATTCCTAGCTCTGTCAAAAAAGCATTGAATTCGTTAGCCTTAAATTGTGTTCCATTATCACTAACAATTGTTTCGGGGACACCAAAGCTGTGAAAAATCTGTTTAAGCAAGAATTCTCTAACAGAATCAGAGGTGAACTTTTTCAAAGGGTGCAGCCAATGAAATTTGCTAAACTGGTCTAGCACGAGCAACAATCCAACATGACCTTGCTTACTCCTTGGATACGGTCCTAACAAGTCTATGTATAATCTCTGGAAAGGTCTAAAAGTAGGACTTTGAGATCCCATCGGAGGGCGAAGTGTATAGTTTGGAGCTTTGGACTCTTTACAAACAACACAGTTTCGAACATAGTCTCGCACGTCTTTAGCTAAACCAGGCCAGAACAAATTTCTGCTCAATTTTTCAATTGTCTTTTGCATACCCGAATGGGCGGATGTCAGACTATCATGCGCTTGTTTCAGCACGTCGGCTTTAAGTTGATCAGGCACCCAAAGTTTCCATGACAATTTCTCTTGTACTTCGTCTCCTGACGAATGCTCAGTACGAATGTACAGGTATGAGTCAATAATTTTTATATCCGGAAATCTGGCACTGTTTCGCTAAAATTTGTTTTTCAGGAGTTCATAACTTTCCTCCTGAAAAGCAGTGGACTTCAAATCGATTACAGGGCTCATCTTTAAAGATGCTATATCGTTTTCTGGCAATCTAGATAAAGCGTTTGCGGTGCGAAATTGTAAACTTAAACTGCTGCAACCGAAAAATCCAGCGGGCTAAGCGGCCTGAAACATTTTGTTGTCTCATCAACCAAAGAAGGCTCGAATGATCCGTTACAACTTCGAACTCCTGGAGTTCTAAGTAACAACGAAACTTTTCAATTGCTAATATCACCGCTAAACATTCGCGTTCTGTAACACTATAGTTACGTTGGGCTCTACTCAGTTTTTTGGACATGAATGCGACTGGTTTCTCTTCCTTTTCGGGAGACAGCTGTACTAAGACGGCACCAATTCCATAATCACTGGCATCGCAATGCAAAAAGAATTTTTCATCAAAATTTGGATTTTGTAGCACTGGTGAAGACGTTAAAACCGACTTCAGTTTTTCCATGGCCACTTGAGCTTCCGGTGTCCAAACAAACTTTTTCTTGGACGACAAAACATCGGTTATTGGACAAGCTAAATCAGCAAAATTATTTATAAAGCGACGATACCAACCACAAACGCCTAAAAAGCCTCTTACTTGCTTAAGATTTCTTGGAGACGGCCAATTCTGAATACACGCAACCTTATCAGGATCGGTACATATCCCTCCGCTACCAATAACATAACCGAGATAGTTAACTTTAGTAACGGCAAAATGGCTTTTTGCGACATTTAACGTCAAGTTGGCTTTTCTTAACTGTTCGGCTATTCTAATCAATATCGATAGATGAGTCGAAAATTCTTCTGAAACTATACAAAGATCATCTAGATAACCAAATACGCAGTGTCGAAGATCTGGAGGAATTATTTCATCAATTAGCCTACACATGGTTGAGGGTGCATTGCACAGACCAAATGGCATGACCTTAAATTGATAAAGAGGCCTTCCTGGAACAGTAAATGCAGTGAGGGGCTTTGATTCTTCCGAAAGTTCAATCTGCCAATAAGCATCTTTCAGATCAAGTTTTGAAATTATGTTTGCCTTCGGTAACCTAGAAAATATACCCTCGATGCTTGGCAGTGGATAGGCATCTTTCTTGGTTGCATCATTAAGTTTTCGCGCGTCCAAACAAAGTCGAACTTTATTTGTTTAACCGGCATAAAGCGTTGTTTAACCGGCATAGCGTCTCCTACATCAATATGGTGACGTATTAAAGCAGTACGTCCCAATTTTTGAGCAGCATCTGGAAACAGTTGCTTTACTGCGTTAAGTTGTTGCAATTGATCGCTACTTAACGGATATTTATCTGGATCGCCCAAATCTATATTATTTGTATCGACCTCCAAAGTATTAATGACGTTTGGAGCTAAAGCGAATATTTTCAAAAAATCATGCCCAAGAATTAGGTCTTGCTTGATTGTGGGTATGACATGCAATGTCATGGGCTTAGAAATAGATTGGTATGTCATCACAATTTTTAAAATTCCAATTACTGATTGAATATTACCATCAGCAGTTTTCGCACTCGATTTGATAGGCTTAAAGAAATGACAATTAGAAAAATCGTAATAAAAACGTAAATCTACTCTAGGGGTGCCTTGTTCATTGGAACACGTTCCCTTTTTAGCAGTGCTATGTTTAAAACAAACTTTTTCTGTCACTGTTTCTACACCTTTGGGGGCATCCGACTGTTGTTGGATGCTCCCTTCTGTCGGTTTTCCTTCTGCCTACGGATACATTTTGTACACTGTGGCTTATATACATTGGGAGTACCACATCCATAACAAAAAACTCTCCTATCTTGGAGACAGTTTTCCCAAATATGCCCTTTTTCTTCACAATTCCAGCATGTAAAGTTTGCATGGGCTTTCTGTAAATCGGCAATTTCGGATTCATATAAATCTGAATAATCCTCTACATTTACTTCAGGACAAGCGTTTTCTAACTCGCATACTTGACGACGAAGAGCGACAGGCTTTACACGAGAAAAAGTTTCCTGATGACAATTTAAATCCTTTGTTAAGTTTTCGTTCATTTGAACTAAACGACGTAACTGACCAACCGAACCGATAGATTGGTAGAGCAAATTGTGACGCATTTCGGGCAACGGGTTATTTTGTAAAATCTCGACTAACTCTCCTTCCTCGATTTTGAGACCATACTTGTCTATCAAGGATGCTACCGAGTCATGAAACTGTACAAAAGTTTCTCCCAGTTTTTGCTTTCTAGCTCTGACTAGTTCTTTACTCATAAACTCAGAACGATAGTCCTTATATTGCTGACGAAGAGCAGCACAAAATTCTGACCAAACAATACGATCAACTTGCTTGTGAAATCTCCAAAACCAATCTCGGGCTTTACCAATAAACAAGATATGCAAATGCTTACAAAGGCCCATAAAATCGCTGTCCAAAGTTTCCTCAGTTAGAACTTTGACACGGTAAACAAATTCTTCAACTCCAAGTCCTTCGGGGGATCCATCAAAGTGTAAATTCCACTTTTGGATAATGTCAGCCGTTTTGCGGTTGTGAATCGTCGAACTACTGGGCGAATACGCAACGGGAGTTGGGACGAAAGATCGTTGTTCATTTATTGTAGGGCGAGAATTGAGTTGCAAAGACGATATAACTCGTGTGACTGTTTGTTCGATCATTTGTTGAATAGCAGAGTAATCCACGACAGGATATTGACTAGCGTTGGCAGATCGAATCGGCCTACCTCTACGACGAGTATTATTATTTCTGGGAGGAGCATTGGCATTTTGATTCGAACTATGACTTGCATCTAACCCAGAAATCACATCACTACATTTCATTGACCTTTAAGGCGGATTAGGAATGATAACGTTACGATTTTGGTTTAAGGATTTGGATAAATTTCGGGTAACCATTCTTGAACATGATGGCGCTGCTGATGCAGCAGTTTGCTTTGGAGCCGGCGAGCAGTTGCCGATAACCAATTTTATATTTGCAGGATTTATTTCTGCATTACATTCAGGACATTCTAAATGGTGTTCGAGCCACTGTTCCAAACAAAGTTTATGGAAGTTATGTGTACAAGGCGTGCAATAACACTGCTGAGTGTTGTTCATGTCTTGCTGACAAATTCGACATACGCTTGTAGATTTCTCCACTGACTGAGAGTTTGGTGGACTTCGAGAAACTAGAGACATTATTTTATTTTCAAAAAAAGAAATTACTTGTGACTTATATGTTAACATAAAGGGGTGAAAGATATTTGATTTTAAAAACAATAAGAAGGTGTTTAAATTGGGCTATTGATACTAAAATGGCTAAAGAATTATTATGAGAAAATGTTTCATACGACATAATTAATCGGCAAGGATACGCAACTTTCGGCATATGCACAAGTTCCAGACAAAAATTCTATCATACTTTACAACTTTACTCAAACACTCCTATTAAAACCACAGGGTATGACTTGATAGCTTTTATGGATCATTTCGATTGTGGAAGCAACATCTTTCCGAGGAACAATCAGTACCGATATTGCAGCTGGGCCAAATATTCAGTATTCTGAAATTGTATCTGACAGATTCACCAACGACAATTGAAATAAATACAAAATACTAAAAACCATACGAAAAACAAAAATGAGCTTGGGGTGTGGAGCATAACAATTCCTTATATAGCTGATCTTAGCGCTATATTCTATTATTTTTATTTTTTTTTTTTTTTACCATTCATTTATAATTAGTTAAGTGCAGCATGGAAAGTTCGTCATGGAATTCTTTCTTAGAATCTCCTGCATCGTTAAACCTTAACAGACTTAAACCATTGTATTACTATATGCGGAAGAACGACCAAATCAATCAGTTCAACATCAGCATAAGCCTTACAAAAAAAATAAAGTAAATATCACTCAAAGGGAAGTTAAACTAACTCACGTTGCAGCTAGCTGCAATTCAGTAAGTTAACAATAACTCAGCTAAATGGCCATATGTTAAAAAAAAAAAAAAAAACCTCAAAACTATACCCAATCAATGAGTAAATTTAATAACTAATGCTCAATTCTAAGCATTAAAATGGATGTTATGTTAAGCTGCCCCACGTTTTGGGCGCCAAAAATTTATGTGACCTTCGACCATTTATATTTTGAACGACCTTCAAGACGTACAATAAACCAACATCGTCCGAGGTTCGGGCGAGAGCGGTAGCGGGGCAGGATCCTCTGGTTCCCTAGCTCATTCGGAATGCGGGGGGGGTTCGTTGCTACTTCTCGTCCTTGGTACATAAAGTTTAAGTTAGGATCCCTACAAAAGTAAAAGAGGAGCTGTACTCCCAAACATGGCAAAAATCACCATGGCCAAACAACAAAACGAAAAAAAAGGAAAACCCATCCTATTGCTAAAAGAGGCGAGGTCTATGGTTTCAGTTGACACTCGCATTCTCTACCCTACCCAACCATGATCTTTCCAAGACAGTTGAGAAAGATCCCCAAAGAGAAAGGCTTTCTACCCCATCACGTTAACAAGTCACAGGAACGTAAAAATCTAACACATTATACAATTCATCGCAGAACAGAATAAAGACAGAAGGATTTGCAAAACATTATAATCTGGAATTTATTACTAATTTTCAATAAGAAACAAGGGAGCTTTCCAAAGTGAATTCTATAACGTTATCATAGTTGATCGACAGTGTGTATACATGTTTAAGTTGTTTTTAGTTGACATATTTCTTTCAGATTACATTTTTTTTTTTTGTTAAGAATTCATTCATTCATTTATACATACATATAAGTTTTGTTTTAGTTTATGACATTAATTCTTATTCAATTTTTTTTTTTTTCAAAATTTCAAAAGTTCATTCCTTCCTATTTTTTTTACAGGCTTTAAATTTAAATTTTTTTTCAGGAAAATGAATGTATCTTGAAATTTATGTTTTATGTTCTTTCCAATTTCTAAATATTTTTGTGTTTCCTTTCTGTAGTGCATTTAATTTTCTTTTGTTTTATAGGTGCATAATAAGTTTTATTTTTATTTTTGTATCTTTATATATTTTTCCTAAATTTTTGATTAAAAGAGGATTTTTTTTTCTTTGTTCAATTTTCTTTGTGCACTGTTAATTCGAAAAGTTTTCATTACATTTTAGTTTTTTTTTCTTTTAATTTAAATTCTGCACGATGTTACTTTTTATAGCTTTACAAAAATATCGCTTGTAAGTTAGTACTCAATATTGGAAAAGATTAGCAAGGTGACTTAGGTTAAGTCCACAGGTATTTCAGATTCACTGAAATCATTTTTTTATGCACTTACATGACAAAATTCCAACGTTGAAAGGCCTTCCATCGGTGGTGTCGTTTGATTTAGTAGGTTAGGTTAGTATGTTGTATTTAAATGTACATGCGATATAGCAGAACGGTTCAGTGCGCAAAGATTTTATAATAATATATAATTTTTCTTTCAATTTTCCTTTTTTTTTTTTTTTCAAACATTTCAAGCAAAATTCAGTTCAACTAACTTTAATCAATTTTTTTTTTCCAATTACTTTTCGTTTCTTTCTATCATTTTACTTTAACAGGTGGCACCAATATATGCAAAATTTTCGCTATGTCAGTTTAGGGTTATTGCCAAACTTTAGGCGGTTGTTTAGAATGTCTTTCTTGTTATTTTCTATTGGGTTAAAGCACTAGCACGACACTTGGATCTGAGATCGATGATACGGGATCTTGGTCACAAGACGGTTCAGTTTTCCTGGAGGCACTTTGCAGGGGACAAGCCTGTCCATGTAGTGGCTGGCAGAGTCACGGTGTACTCCAAGATCGGGTTCCGCATCAGAAATCTGATGACAATAATGATGCGCGTATAACGCACTCCAAAGAAATTATTAGGCCCGCACCAATTGCTGGCAATATCAGGCTTTGATTGCCAAAAGCAATGATGC
This sequence comes from Drosophila acutilabella, assembly GCA_035046005.1. Lineage (NCBI taxonomy): Eukaryota > Metazoa > Arthropoda > Insecta > Diptera > Drosophilidae > Drosophila > Drosophila acutilabella. The sequence continues at coordinate 71,364 of JAWNOK010000103.1, read as the reverse complement.
GGGAGGGGGAACGTATTATGCTCAACCCCCGGCTGAGAAACGAAAAAACCAATTAATATGACTGATATTTGCTAAAGAAATATTCAATCGATGGCATACCTTTTATTAAGCAAATGTTAATAGGCTTAAATTGTGGGCCTCCTAAGGTCCAAGTACGTCGATGGCTGCGGATTACTCCAACGCAGCTTACAGATTGGATTGCACCAATCTAACCTTTAATTCCCACTTCGAACTTTAATAGTGACACTAGCACTGACTTGGCTGGCTTCAAAGGCGGAAAAAGAACAATTTTGGCCTCCAATTAGAATTTATAGCGTCCAATTCCAATGAAAAAATACAAAGCTCTCTCACCAATGTGCAAAGTTGGCTGCGCTGCTTAGCAACATAATTAGCATGCGTGCGCAGCTTAGAAGCTTTTATGCAGCGGTCAAGCTTATGCTGCGGTTGCAGAACTGGGTCAAAGCTCTCGGATAAAGCTTTCGGATAATGTGCAGCGAAATCAAAGCTTTTGATAATTATCAATCGTTTTGCATGTTTTGTATCTATAGGTTGCATCTTTGAAATTCTTTGACTTTGAATTCTTTGACGACCATTACAAGGTTTACAAAGGATTATGCCGACATCACTTGTCCTATAACGGAAGCTCTAACAAAGAAGAAACATTTTGCATGGCCCAAAGAAGCACAAGATGCTATGGACAAGCTTAAAACTATACTCACTACAGCTCCAGTTTTATAAAATCCAGATTTTGGTAAAAAGTTTTATCTTCACTGCGATGCCAGTAATTTTGGAATAGGCGCTGTGTTAATACAGTTATCAGCAGAAGGAAAAGAAATGTCCATTGCATTTAAGTCAAAAAAACTGAATCGCGCACTACGGAATTATAGCGTGACAGAACGAGAATGTTTGGCAGTAGTTTTAGCCATAGAGAAGTTTAGGTGTTATCTGAAGTTACAGGAATTTGAAGTTGTTACAGACCACTCGAGTCCCCTTTGGCTTATGCGTCAGCAAAATGCTTCTGGTAGGCTTGCTAGATGGATTTTACGACTGCAGGCGTATAAATTTACAATTTCAAATAGGAAAGGTAAGGATCATATAGTTCCTGATGCCCTGTCTAGAATTTGTGAAGAAGAGATTGCTGAGCTTGAAATCGGTCCCATAGTAGACTTGGACTTAGATGCCTTCTTTGACACTGAGTATCAAGATCTCAAGAAAAAGTTTTCGCTGCAACAGTCTAAATTCCCAGACATTAAAATTTCTAGCCAGTATATTTATATACGAACGGAACATTTTAAAGGACTTGAAGATCAGGATGAAAGTGTGTGGAAATTATGGATTCCAACACGGCTAAGAGCCGAAGTTCTTAAACAAGCTCATGATGGTGTGATATCATCCCACTGTAGTTTGCAAAAGACAATAGAAAAACTGCGAAGGAACTTGTTTTGGCCAGGATGTACGCAATCTGCGATACTTGCAAAGCAACAAAAGTACCTAGTCAGATTCTTAGACCACCAATGGGTTTACAATCACCCACATGCAGACCATTCCAAAGGCTCTACGTTGAGATTTTCTGACCGTATCCAAGAAGCAAAAGTGGTAATATAGGGTTGCTTAAAGAAATTTACATCTTCTGCTATTCAAGAATTTTTGCTTAAACATATTGTTAGTTGACACATCAGCCAATATGTAACAGTGGATCACCGGCCGGGAGTACGTTTAAGTGGCCACACCGGCCGGGAGCATGATAAGTGGCCATACCGGCCTCTTTGTAACGAGAGACATGCAGACCGCTGGAGGGAAACCGTCGTGACCCTTTTCTATTATAGATCTACCCATGCGCAGATATCGTATTACCATCTGGTGTAAAGTGATGTAGGCGTACTTGTATTCTTAAGTTTTAATCGTTACAACATGTTTGTTAGTTCTAAGATACTCACCCTATGTAACATTTGATCCTTAAACTGTAAGCAAAAGGGTTTATAATTAGATATTTTATGTGTTAAATGAATCCAATAAATACCGCGAAACACTCTAACAGTAACATTGATTTTATTTAAAGAAAATGCGGGATTTTAGGTTCACGTCTTTCTTTATTAAAGAACAACTTAAGACTAACTGACATCTGCCCAATAGATAATAATGAAAGTTTTGTTACAGTGATTTAAATGTTTACAATTTGGGGTGACCGCTAAAAGCTGGGAACCAAGATTTGTTCGATTTCTCAGCTTTTGAGTGTGAGCCAAAATATGCTGATCGAGCGGTTTTCGATCATTGCTCATCGATTGGGTGAGATGCGCCGGCTAGGCTGCTCTTTGTTTATGATTGCCGAAATTGTTTACAAGTGCAGCTTGGGAATGTTTATAGTAGCGCAGCTTGGGAATGTTTATAGTTGTGGAATAGCTTTTGATGTGGAATTCAATGTCTAGGCTGCTATGTGCTTTTGTTATGTAGACATACTCAGTGTGAATATGTCACTTCCCTCTCCTTAAGAGGCGAGCCTGTGAGTCACGGTGCAACTGATGGGTACAGTTTTGGTAGTGCCATCTCGATAGTTGTTTCTTCTTGTTGCTCGTGTTGTTCTTGTTGTACTTGTTGTTGTAGCGTTTCGTTATTGGGTTCGTGAATTTGTTTTTTACATTTTTTCTGGATTAATATTATGGGATTACAAGTTACATATTTTAAGTATAGGAATATGATTATGAATATAATGATTATAATTATTATAATTGTATGTGTAAGAACATTATTCTGTGATACTATTTTTACAATATCATCATGTTTTATGGGTTTAACCTTAATAATTTCCATTGGTGGATACAATGGTGTAAGATCCACTTCTGGTTGTAAGTAATTGTCGCTTAATATTATGTTATTTATTTTTAGTTTACATTGATTGATATTAATTATTTTATTACCTTGAATATTAAGATTGACATTATTTTTCTGACAATTTTGTGTTACTGTTGTATTAGAAATGTTCCATGTTACAATAGTGTTAGGCTCAATGTATTTAATCATTTCTTTTGAATTTATGCGCTCAAAGTTACATATTGCTTTAGTGTGTAATAATATTTTCGTAATACATTCATCAATAATTGGTTGATTAAATAAGATGTAACATAGTACTAGTGTAGTAGAGTTGATAGCCATCGTGGTCGGGATATGGAATGATTTTAATGGTGTTAGTAGATTGAAAGACGATTGGGATATGGGATACAATTAGTATGATATTGTCTAGGTAATTAATCCAAGTGGATGTTTTGATTGAAAGAATGTTTCGGTTATTAACACTGTCAAGTTTGTCATAGGTAAGTAATTTGGGATTGAAAAGACCTAATCTGGACAATTGCATGCCCATTTATATATGTTCTACATATTCTATAAATTGTAATAATTGGTAAGTAAATGTGTCTTGTAGTGTCCGTTTGTTTTGTTGATCTTTAAATTTTTGCATTTCGCTATTTATTATGTTTATTATGTCATTTATATCTTTAGTTTGAACAATGTTTAAAGATAAGTTTTCAATTTTTTTCTCGAATTCAATTCTGTCATTATCGTCAAATGTGCGAAAAAGAAATTTGTTGCGCATGACATATGGTAAAGAGTGCGAACGATATTATGATTATGAAGTAGGAACCTGTGGAGTTTCAATTTGGTTAATTTTCTTTCGTTTTTATACTCTCTGCAAGAGTATATTGGGTTTGTGAAAATGTATGTAACAGGCAGAAGGAGGCGTGGCCGACCCCATAAAGTATATATATTCTTGATCAGCATCACAAGCCGAGTCGATATAGCCATGTCCGTCTGTCCGTCTGTCTGTCCGTCTGTCCGTCTGTCTGTCCGTCCGTATGAACAAACAGATTTCAGAGATGGTAAGAGCTACAAGTTCGAGCTTGGTCTCAATCGATCACATATTTAGTCAGTCAATACAAGAATCTTTTTTTTTTTCGATGCCACGCCCCATTCGCCCACAATGAGCAAAAAACTAGACACACCTCGGAAAAAATTGGTGTTTTGGGCGAATATCTCAATAACTATTGCACCTAGGATCACCAATTTTGGTATGGAGGTTGCTAGTGACAGCGTAAATGCATTGACATTTAAATTTTTGGACTGCCACGCCCCGTTTTCCCACAATTAATAAAAATAATTCTCAACTTTTTAGGCATTCTTTAATATAGTACAGTATTGTAATTTATAATTCGTGTGGAGGCTAACTATATCAAACTATCCTGAAAGGCGCATTGAAATCGCACTATAAATAAGAAAACTAGAAGCGTTACAATATTGATAACTGAATGCCATATCATGTATGAGTCCAAGCGAGACAGAAACATACAAGCACATGTGGCGGCAGCGCTGCGCATTCATATCAATGTATCAGTGCAAGCGAGAGAGAAACATACAAGCACATGTTCGAATGTTTTCGCTGCCTGCGTGGCGGCAGCGCTGCCCGCAGTCGCTGGCCGCGCCGAATACACACATACATACATACATGTATATGCATCATATATTGTCTTTCGTACGTGTATTCGCATACAGACAAACAGCTGTATGTTTGATTATGCTTAGATTGTTTTTGTTTCAACGTGTTTTATTAATGCATGTACTACACATTATAATATCTCTCGACCGATTTTAATAATTTAATTGGGAAAATAATGCAGAGAGTATTTTACGGTCGGGCTTGCTCGACTGTACTTTCCTTACTTGTTTAAGGGGTTAAGTGGGTTTCAGAAATTTTGAAACTCGATTTTTTTTTTTTTGCTTATAAATTAATTCAATATGTTTACTATATTCTCCCAAAATTTGGAGCCGATCCGAGTAAAATTTTAAGAGATAGAGCCTTCGAAAGTTCCGCTCATTAGAGTATTTCCTTCTGAAACGTCGCAGTTAATCATGTTTTTCTCGAAAGCGTGTTTTTGAAGCTATTTGACACGATTGCTCGAACAGTTTTGAACCGATTGTTTTCAAATTTTGAACACTTATTCAATATGACCTCGTGACAAATCTGAACGAAGGATTTTTTTTTTTTTCAACATTTACTATTTTTTAAGGACATTTGAAGTTCAAAATTTCGTCAAAAAAAATTCAAAACGCTGTCAAATATTCAATTTTCAATATTTTGGATTTTCCTTCGTTCAGATTCAGGGCTGAAGTGTTTACTAACAGAAAAAATTTTTTTTTTTGAATTTCAGATGATCCGTTCTCCTCAAATCGTGTCAAACACGAGGGTCCTTGTTTTTTTAGTGTTCCAGGACATTGGCTCCCGTCGGCTCAATTTTAAAAATTTTTTTATGAAACCAATTTTAACGTACAAAGGAAATGTCAATCTTGTTATCTGTTTTTTGTTCTAATAAAATATCTCACTGCAAACACCCAAAAAAAATGTTTGAAAAAGTGCTTAGTTTCAGCCTCTGAACACCACTTAACCCCTTAAATTGTGTTTTAAAATAATGTGTTGTTCTATTTTTGTTAGTAATTTGGTAATGATCGGGATCTGTTTGTGTGACGTTTTGGTTGTCTTTGAATGGGTTTTCCAATTTTCCTTTTTGTAATGGTCCCTTTCGATATCTAGTTTCGATTTCGTATTCATGTCGGCCACTGTTTGTTTTGTTTATCGTCTTTTCTTTTCTGTCTTGTGTATCTAGAATAGAATAAGAATATGTGTGCGGGAATTTGTCCAGTGGTGTCATGTTTGGTTTTATGGTTGTAAATATAAAGGATAGTTTCTATTTTACTGAGCTTGTTTTCTTCGTCATTTAATATATTTATGATTCTGATTTTTCGTGAATAGTTTTATGAAGTCGTTAAACGTCTGCTATGCCTGTTTTGGATGTGTTTAATTGTATTTCTACTCCTTCACTGACAAGCCAAATTTTGAGTGCTAAGCTGGTGAATGCGCCATCTCGGTCTGCTTTTAATAGTATTGGTTTACCTAACTGATTAAATATGCGCATTAATGCGTTTTTGCATTCAATCCAATCTTTTGTTTTGATTTTTTCGAAAGTAGCAAATTTTGAATAAATATCAATACAACTTAGATAATGCTTTCCTTCTGAAGAATAGATGTCTATTACAAATTTATCGCGACAATGCTCTGATTTGGGAGTAATTTTCATAGGCATGTCAGTATTTCTGTGTTCGGTTTTTGGTAAATTGCAAATGTGACATTCGTTTATAATGTTTTGTGTTAACAACTGGCTGTTAGGAAAATAGTAAGTTTCACCGAAAAGTTTGTTTGTGTTCTGAATTCCTGGATGAAGAAGTTTTTCATGAGTTGTAATAATGAGTTCTTTAAATTCGGCGTATGAATTTATATTTTTTAGCTGGGTAAGGCTTCGAAGAATTTTAGTATGACTGGTATTGATAATTTCTTTGTGCGCGTTTTGAATTATTTCAAAATCGGCATCACTATCAATAAACAACACACTAGACTTGGTGCAAGAGTGATCAATTAAATATTGTTTGGCCTTTTCTATTGTCATGTTATCATATGTGATGTGAATAATTAGTTTTTTGAAGTAATTTTCTTTTTTAATGTTTGGAACGCCTTTAGAAAATATTATTTTTGTCTTTTAAATGTGTTTATGGGTTGTTCTCGGTAGTAAATATTAAGTTGCTATTGGCTTCATCAGAACTATGCTGTGTTTCCTCTCCAAAATAGGCTTGCTCTATTTTAACGCGTGATAAAGCGTCGGCTATGTGATTCTCTTGATTTCTGAAACTCAGTTGATCTCCTTCTTGAAACTGAATATGCTGATAGGACTTTAATAAATTTTTTAATTTTGGTTTCTCTTCTTTATTTAGATGATCTAAACGTAAATAAATATTTGAATTTTTGGGTAGTTGTGCATTGAAATTGTGTGGGGACTCAGGGCTATTGTAATATTCTGCAGATACAGAATTTGGATAGGCTACAAAATGATTTTGATTTATTATTGGCGAATCATTTATTAATTGGTATTTTTTATTGAATAGTGTTACCGACTGTGATTTGTAATCTATTACTGCTTGGGCTTGTGATAACAACTTTCTACCAACTAATAAGTCATAATCCGAAGAGAATTTATGTAAAAGGAATTCACTATTACTCATGAATATGTTATTAGAAGGAACATTGATCTTTTTTGTAATTGTTAATGGCCCGTTACTTGTTTGAATTAGACATTCGGTATCTACTACTTGCAGATTGAAAATATTGGATGTCATCATATTCACTTTAGAACCTGTATCAATAAGGCATTTTAAATTCTTTCCTTTATGGGTCAGTTTTATAAATTGTTGTTGTCCGAGGCTGGTTGCCGAAAATCTTCAGCTTGTTCAAGTTCTATCTCGTTATACTGCTCAGTTTCGTGTTCAGCTACTAGCATTTGTGAATCTGAATAATCTGAATTTTGTGAATATCCCTGCTCTTGGTAGTATTGAGGATAAGAGGCTAATTGATTGAAATATTCTTGTTGCAAATATTCATTATAGTTCAGTTCTTCTTGGTTCCTGGCTTCGTGATCTATACTCATTTTACTTTGCGCACTTTCAGCTGGTTCTGTCCGAATCAATTATGGTCAAATAAGTTTTGACGGAAATTTGGTCTAGGTGCAGACTGTACTGGTCTTGTCGGAATCGGTACGGGTTGAATTGGTCGAGATAAATAAGCGTTAGTGTAATGCATATTGTGATTGTTATAAAGAGGTTGTGGTGGATGAAATGGGCGTTGAACATATGGCTGATGATTATGATATGGGACATAAGGAGTGTTATTTGGTTGAAGGAATGTTGGAAATCTTTGAAAATTAGAATTGGTTGGAGTTGGCTTCAAACTTTTTTCTTGTTTTACTCTAATGGAATTAGAATTTTGGACATTGATCGTCATACAGATTTTTTTCTTGTAATAGATTTTTTAATGATCTTAAATCGGCAATATTAAAATTTATAATTCGGATACAAATGTTAGTGGGCAATTTTTGTACAAGATCGTCAATAATTGTTTTTATTAATAGCGTGTACAATATTTTTATACTCTCTGCAAGAGTATATTGGGTTTGTGAAAATGTATGTAACAGGCAGAAGGAGGCGTGGCCGACCCCATAAAGTATATATATTCTTGATCAGCATCACAAGCCGAGTCGATATAGCCATGTCCGTCTGACCGTCTGTCCGTCTGTCTGTCCGTCTGTCCGTCCGTATGAACAAACAGATTTCAGAGATGGTAAGAGCTACAAGTTCGAGCTTGGTCTCAATCGATCACATATTTAGTCAGTCAATACAAGAATCTTTTATTTTTTCGATGCCACGCCCCATTCGCCCACAATGAGCAAAAAACTAGATACACCTCGGAAAAAATTGGTGTTTTGGGCGAATATCTCAATAACTATGGCACCTAGGATCACCAATTTTGGTATGCAGGTTCCTAGCGACATCCTAAATGCATTGACATTTAAAATTTTGGACTGCCACGCCCCTTTTTCCCACAATTAATAAAAATAATTCTCCACTTTCGTTCCGTTTTTAGGCGTTTGTTAATATAGTACAGTATTGTAATTTATAATTCGTGTGAAGACTAACTATATCGAAATATACTGAAAGGCGCATAGAAATCGCACTATAAACAAGAAAACTAGAAGCGTTGCAATATTGATAACCGAATGCAATATCATGTATGAGTGCAAGTGAGACAGAAACATACAAGCACATGTGACGGCAGCGCTGCCGCATTCATATCAATGTATGAGTGCAAGCGAGACAGCACATTTTTGAATGTTTTCGTTGCTTGCGTGGCGGCAGCGCTGCCCGCAGTCGCTGGCCGCGCTGAATACACACATACATACATACATGTATATGCATCATATATTGTCTTTCGTATGTGTATTCGCATACAAACAGATGTGTGTTGATATGCTTAGATTGTTTTTGTTTCAACATGTTTTAATGCAAGTACTACACATTGTAATATCTCTCGACCGATTTTAATAATTAAATCGCCAAAAAATGCAGAGAGTATTTTACGGTCGGGCTTGCTCGACTGTACTTTCCTTACTTGTTTCGTCATGGTTATTATCTAATTCTAGCTTACTCATCAAAGTCCGCCTACGGTACTCGGCTTCTTCCAGAAATTCTCGTACATTCCCTTTAAAAGGTGTGTTCCTAAATTCCTCCAGTAAGATGTGGTTTTTGATTTGTGTTTTGTAGTTGAGCACTAATTGTTTACGAAGATCCGTCCAGGTGTTTACGTTATTAATTCCAAGGGACAACATGACATCGGCACTGATGCAACGTTCCACCTGTCCAAAAATAATTGATTGTTGCCGTACATCATTGGTGGTGTAGAGGGCCAATATGTAGTCGATGCGGTTGACAAAAGTATATAGGATATTTTTGTCTCCATTGAATTTTTCAACATCCTTCAATTGATTGATTACTTGTGACATGCTGGCGTCAGAAAGGGTTGTTGCGGCTGCTGCTCCTCCTTCCATTTTGTGGTAATTATGTTAAGATTGGTGGTTGTTTAAATTTTTTTTTTTTTCACTTAAGCAATATTTTATTTTATTTTATTTAATGTATATTTTTTTTTTATTTGTATGTTGAAATGTTTCACTTTATTTAGATTTTTAGTTTTCCTTATAATTCACTTTATTGGCTTAATTACGAATGAGTTTGTTTCTATTCGTTTGCACAGATAGCTGTTTCGAACTTTATTGAGATAACCAGGTATGTCTGGAATTATGTTCTCTCCGAATTCTGTCGCGTCTTCTTGAATTATTTTCAAGTTTTTTGAACGTCCGTGGCTTTGGTAAAAATGCGAATTTTTGGTTTACGCGTCACTGTCGAGGTTTTTTTTTTATAAAACTTGACGGGATGTTGACCGTCGCTCGGGTTGCCTTCGCGTTGGTTGTTTTTGTCGGATAACAGTAAGAAGGATTAGAAATAATAACTTAGTTATTGCATCAGGATACCCAATTTATTGTTATCCTACCGGCTGCGCCAATTAGATATTTTATGTGTTAAATGAATCCAATAAATACTGCGACACACTCTTACGGTAACGTTGATTTTGTTTAAAGACAAGGCGGGATTTTAGGTTCACGTCTTTCTTTATTAAAGGACAACTTAAGACTAACTGACATCTGCTCAATAGATAATAATGAAAGTTCTGTTTACATGGATTTTAATGTTTACAATTTGGGGGTGACCGCTAAAAGCTGGGAACCAAGATTTGTTCGATTTCTCAGCTTTTGAGTGTGAGCCAAAATATGCTGATCGAGCGGTTTTCGATTATTGCTGATCGATTAGGTGAGATGCGCCGGCTAGGCTGCTCTTTGTTTATGATTGCCGAAATTGTTTACAAGTGCAGCTTGGGAATGTTTACAGTAGCGCAGCTTGGGAATGTTTATAGTAGCGCAGCTTGGGAATGTTTATAGTTGGGGAATAGCTTTTGATGTGGAATTCGATGTCTAGGCTGCTATGTGCTTTTGTTATGTAGACATACTCAGTATGAATATGTCACTATATAAACCCATACATTGTTCCAATAAAATCAGTACTCAAGAAAAATTCTTAGCGTGCAATACACTCTCATTCTGATACTCATCCGAATAACTGGCTCAAAGTGCTAGGTATCTGAAAAACCCTCTGGTCTTACTCAGATGCCTTCTTTGATACTGAGTATCAAGTTTTCAAGAAAAAGTTTTCGCTGCAACAGTCTAAATTCCCAGACATTAAAATTTCTAGCCAGTATATTTATATACGAACGGAACATCCTAAAGGACTTGAAGATCAGGATGAGAGTTTGTGGAAATTATGGATTCCAACCCGGCTAAAAGCCAAAGTTCTTAAACAAGCTCATGATAGTGTGATTTCATCACACTGTAGTATGCAGAAGACAATAGAAAAGCTGCGAAGGAACTTGTTTTGGCCATGATTGGCTAACGATGTATGCAATTATATCCGTAGCTGCGATACTTGCAAAGCAACAAAAGTACCTAGTCAGATTCTTAGACCACCAATGGGTTTACAATCACCCACATGCAGACCATTCCAAAGGCTCTACGTTGAGATTTTCTGACCGTATCCAAGAAGCAAAAGTGGTAATATAGGGTTGCTTAAAGAAATTTACATCTTCTGCTATTCAAGAATTTTTGCTTAAACATATTGTTAGTTGACACATCAGCCAATATGTAACAGTGGATCACCGGCCGGGAGTACGTTTAAGTGGCCACACCGGCCGGGAGCATGTTAAGTGGCCATACCGGCCTCTTTGTAAGGAGAGACATGCAGATCGCTGGAGGGAAAACCAACAAGGATCGACACAATCTGCACGCACCCGTGAACTTTCATTATTATCTATTGAGTCGATGTCAGTTAGTCTTAAGTTGTTTTTTAATAAAGAAAAACGTGAACCTAAAATCCCGCATTTTCTTTAAATAAAATCAACGTTACCGTTAGAGTGTGTCGCGGTATTTATTGGATTCAAACACATAAAACATCTAATTGGCGCAGCCGGTAGGATAACAATAAAATGTGGATCCTGATGCAATAACTAAGTTATTAATTCTAATCCTTCTTACTGTTATCCGACAAAAACAACCAACGCAAAGGCAACCCGAGCGACGGTCAACATCGCGTCAAGTTTTATTAAAAAAAACCTCGACAGTGACGCGTAAACCAAAAATTCGCTTTTTTCCCAAGGCTTCGGAGGATCAAAAAACTTGAAAATAATTCAAGAAGACGCGATAGAATTCGGAGAGAACATAATTCCAGACATACCTGGTTATCTCATTAAAGTTCGAATCATAATTTAGCCAATAAAGTGAATTATAAGGAAAACTCACAAACCAAATGAAGTGGAACATTTAAACATACAAATAAAAAAAAAAAATATACATTAAATAAAATAAAATAAAATATTGCTTAAGTGAAAAAAAAAAATTTAAACAACCACCAATCTTAACATAAATACCACAAAATGGAAGGAGGAGCTGCAGCCGCAACAACCCTTTCTGACGCCAGCATGTCACAAGTAATCAATCAATTGAAGGATGTTGACAAATTCAATGGAGACAAAAATATCCTATACACTTTTGTCAACCGCATCGACTACATATTGGCCCTCTACACCACCAATGATGTACGGCAACAATCAATTATTTTTGGACAGGTGGAACGTTGCATCAGTGCCGATGTCATGTTGTCCCTTGGAATAAATAACCTAAACACCTGGACGGATCTTCGCAAAACAATTAGTGCTCAACTATAAAACACAAAACAAAACACAGAGAAGAGAAAGAGATTATCAGCTGTGCCGGTCGTGTTTTTTCAACGCTCCGTCCATTTTATTATTTCTGCCTTAATTCGCGAATTTTAATTTGAAATTATTTATTTGGACGTTGATGTACTAACGGGACTGTACATTCAAGTGGCCCAGCAACACCAAGCAACGTGCTTGTTAGCGCGCGGAACACTTCAAATAATGCAGCCACCTCCCGCCCAACCGACCGAGGGGCACACCGCATAACGTACGGCGAACGATAAACGCGAAACGACTTTATTTATTAGAACATAAAATAGCTAAAAACGAAATACAAAACATCTTAGACTATTAAACTAATTTAATTAAGATCTAGACAGGTGACAGAGAAGAGAAGTTCTAATTAAGGGGGTAGAAGTAGAACTACCTACAACTCGAGAAAGTTTGTTGTAGTTACTACATAGAACTCGGAAAGGATTATGAGTGAAAAAGTTGGTTGAACAAGGTTGAAGAGAGATTGGAAGAAAGTTTCTAGATGGTCTAATCGGGAGAGCAAAACTAATCTGGCTGAGTAATTCAGAAGAATCAATTTCACCATTGATTAGTTTGTGTAAGAAAATTACACCGAGCACTGTCCTACGATCAGACAAAGAAGGAAGATTAATTAGTAAAAGTCTACTACGATAGGATGGTAAGCGTATGTTAGTATTCCAGTTGAGAGCCCTTAGAGCAAAAAGAAGAAAATGTTTTTGTACAGATTCTATTCTTTCCTGATGAATCCTGTATTGAGGTGACCAAATACAAGATCCATATTCAAGAATAGGCCGTACCAAGGCAGTGAAAAGTGTTTTTGTTAAATAGGGATCGTTAAATTCTTTCGACCAGCGCTTTATGAAGCCCAGGACACTAAAAGCACGATTTGTAATTGACAGTACATGCTAATCGAACTTGAGCTTAGGATCCATAAGGATACCCAAATCAGTGACCGACTCAATTCTTTTAAGAGAGTTGCCATTCAGAATGTAATTATTTTGAAAGGGGAGGCGCCTACTGAAGGACATTACGTTACACTTACTAAAGTTAAGATTTAATAAATTTACATGGCACCAGGTTTGAAAGCTACATAGATCCGATTGTAACCTGGTCTCAAGAAGAGACTCTGCACCCGAAACACAGAGTTTAACGTCATCGGCATACATGAGTACACGTGAATAACTGATCGCAGATGGCAGATCATTTATGAATATAAATAACAAGGGACCAAGATGACTTCCTTGCGGAACACCCGAAGTAACTTGAACAGGTTTAGACAAAGAGTTTTTAAAATAAACCTGTTGTGTTCTAGAACTTAAGTAATTTGATATCCAAAGAGTAAAGTTATAGGAAACACCCAGAAGATTGAGCTTGTGTATTAATAGACCGTGATTAACGGAGTCGAAAGCCTTGCTGAAATCTGTGTAAATGACATCAGTTTGCAATTTTCTCTCAAAGCACTTCAGTGCAAATGATGTATATTCTAACAGGTTAGTGGTCGTAGATCTATATTTCACAAACCCATGCTGGCAGGGTGAAATCATGGATCTACTGAAATGTTGAAATTGAGAAGTTAACAATTTCTCAAAAGCCTTGGGAATAGCAGACAACTTGGAAATACCCCTACAGTTGCAAACATTGGATTTATTTCCTTTTTTGTGAAGAGGAATAATGTAAGATGATTTCCAGACATCAGGGAAACAGCATGTTTCAACGGACAATGTAAATAGTTTATACAGGGGCTTTAAAAGGCCATCCGCACATTTTTTCAGCACACAGCCAGGGACTCCGTCCGGACCAGGTATCAAATATTTTACTTTAGCAAAGTGATACCCTAAATCTGGTTTGTACAAAGCCGTTTTTAGTGTGCATTTTTAGCAAAACTATACATTTTTATTAATACAGCGTCTCAGCTGTGTTTTTGTTTGTGCCCGTTTTTGTTGCGACCTTTGCTCCCTCTTCGTTGCTCTGCTGCGCAATAACAAGTTTGTGTGTTTGTTCGCTTACACTCAATTTCTGTTTTGTGCTTGCGCCCACGCATTGCTTTGTTATCATAACTGTTTCGTTAACATTTATTTTTGCATTTTGGCGAATTCTGTTTTCGAGCATATTTGTTTACATTCGAAGTAATCTTGCGCACTCTCAAATTTTTTCTGGTTTGCTCTCTTTTTTATTTTGAGTGAAATGGGTGAATGAAATGCTGCAAAAACAATTGCAATTACGGTCCAGCTCGTGACAGTGACCAACCAAATTATGTGCACTGCTGGCTATGTGACAATATTATGCATATAAAATGTGCTGGTCTTACTGGACGTGAATTTGAAAAATTCATTTTCTCTGCCACATTATGCAGTGGTGGTTTGCGATGGTCATGCCCAGTGTGTATTGAATTGCAAGGTGATTTTTCACGAATGTATAATACTGTGAAAAAGCAATTCTTAAAATTGAGCTCACTCGCTAAGAAGCTAAGCACCGATTTTGATATTAGTGCTGACTTGCTTAGTGGTTATAAGTTTGAGACTCCACCTGACAAGGTGTTGAGTTCTCAGCAGCAGCTTCCCTTACCTCTTCCGCCTGGTTCGCTCCTCACGTCACCAGTGCATAATGGGCCTCCCCTTTTATCCTTTTCTCCCTCTCGCCGCAACTCTTCCCTAATATAATTGTTGTTCCTGGAAATTCCTCCAATGCCAATTCTTCTAGCTCTAAAAGCCCCCCAAGTCGACGTAACAGTCATCCGATTGCTACTCCCATTGTAGCTCAGCCTCCCCTGCTTACGGTCGTGGCTCCCCGTAAACAGATATTTGTATCCAGACTTTCTGCAGACACGACTATTGAGTCAATTGCTGCATTTATCGCTACCAAAACCCCTGGTAGCGTCTCTATTTCTAAATTTAATAATTCTGAGCCCAGAGAGATCTCATCGTTTAAGATTAGTGTGTCCCCTGATCTGTTCCCTATCATATGTGACCCAAAGTTTTGGCCTCCTCATATGATTGTTCACGAGTTTAAGCAGAAGACTAGAACTCGTTCAAATCCTGTCACCTTTCCGACTAATGGTCCTCAAGCGGCCTCAGTCATAGCCTCAGTTACATACGAATAGTTTCTCTTTTGACACCGATATTATTGCATTCTCAGAGACTTGGCTTAATTCCAGTATATCTGATAATGAAATAATGTCGTCAAAATATAATATCTTTAGGCGCGATCGTCCTAATCGACGTGGTGGTGGTGTCCTTATTTCAGTAAAATCCTCCCTTAATGCTGAAATAATTGATGTTTCACCAATGGATGATATTGAAATTGTTGCCGTTAAGGTTACTTTTTCGTCTTTTGCGCTGTATGTAACCTGTTCCTATATTCCTCCATCCTCTGAAATGTCTATTTATTTTCAGCATTTCAATTTCATCAAAGAAGTATTTAGTCACATTCGTGATTGTGATTTCTTTGTGACACTTGGTGATTTTAACTTGCCAAACGTTTCCTGGACGCTTTTCAACCAGTTTAATGTCACTCCCACAACCAACAATGACTTTTTAGATAGTTTGATTGATCTTTCTCTTTTTCAAGTCAATCATGTATCTAATCATTTAAACCGGATGCTGGATCTCATCTTTGTAAGTGATTCATCCAGTGCCGTTGTCACTAGATCTTCTCCTGTAGTGGTACCTGAAGATTCTTTTCATCCTACCCTTGGACTGTCTTTGTCTATCCCTAACTCAACTCATTTACCTCATTCTTTCTCTTCCAACTCGCGCGGTTGCTTTCGCAAAGGAAATTTTTCTTTGCTTAACCAACTGATTCTTGTTACTGACTGGTCTGTACTTTACGGCATGAAAGATATTAACATAGCTGTCGAGTATTTTTACAACATTTTAAATTCATTCTTTGATGTCTGCATCCCTAGTGTTGTAAAGTCCGTTTCACATAAACCGCCTTGGTTCTCACCAAGATTATCAAACTAAAAAAATAAAAAATCTAAATATTTTAAAAGGTTTAAGCAGACAGGCTCTAACTTAGACTTTTTAAATTATTCTAGAGTTAAAGCAGCATTCACCCTCCTTAATTCTCAATGCTATGAAAATTATCTTGTTCGTTGCAAGACTCAATTTGCGCGTGATCCTAAACAATTCTATAACTTTGTTAATTCTAAACGTAAATCTAGTACTTTACCCTATTCTTTCTTTTTTAATTCTAGTAAAGTAAGTGAGGACTCGGCCGCTTCCGATCTCTTTGCTAACTTTTTTCAATCTACTTACACCTCTAGTTTGTCTACTAACTTCTCTTACCCCTATAAACTCCCATCCTCTAATGCTGTTTTTTTCGGCATATTACTTATAGTTGCATACTTCTTTAAAATCTTCCTGCTCTCCTGGCCCCGACAACAGTCCAAGTTGTGTGCTTAAGGAGTGCTGTTCTTCTATAATAACACCTCTATTAATTCTGTTTAACCTTTCTTTAGAATCCTCTATCTTTCCTACCTTATGGAAAGAATCTTACATTATCCCACTGCATAAAAAAGGGTGCAAGTCGGATATATCCAACTACAGGGGAATTGCGAAGTTGTCAGCAATCCCTAAGCTCTTCGAAAAAATAGTAACATCGACTTTGCAACACCTCTGCAAGTCAATTATCTCTCCCGCACAACACGGGTTTGTTAAGAGTCGGTCGACTTCGACCAATCTATTAGAATTTACCTCTTTTGTTAATGAGACATTCCTTAATAGAATGCAAACTGATGTTATATACACTGACTAACCTTCTTTTACATAAATTTAGTATCCTAGGTTTTCCACCCACCCTTCTTCTGTGGATATCATCATATCTAACAGGTAGGACCCAAAGGGTTATGCTTAGATCAGCAATGTCTAAATCTGTTTTCGTTACTTCTGGAGTTCCCCAGGGTAGTCACCTAGGCCCATTGTTTTTTAATCTTTTTATAAACGACCTTCACTCTTCGCTATCCCATTGTCGCATACTTTCGTATGCAGATGACGTGAAATTATTGTTATCTTACAAAGACCCCCAGGATCATGCGTTACTACAAGATGATTTAAACACAATGCATAACTGGTGCATAACTAATCACTTGAAACTAAATTTTTCTAAATGCCTGTTTATGACTTTTAACAGGGTTACTCCTTACTTAGCCAATTACTATATTGACAATGTACTCTTAAATCGTATACTGTCAGTTGAAGACCTCGGTGTTCTTTTTGATAATAAATTAAGTTTCACACATCATATCTCCTCAATTGTTAATAAAGCCAAGGGCACTCTTGGATTCACGCGTTCCTTTAAATCAGAAATCTTTCGTGATTGTTTTGGCATACATTTTCATTGATCTGGTTAGGTTTTTCTGGGTTTTCCCAATCCTTGCAACAAATGTTGGATCAACTTCTTTACTTTTTTCCCGGATTAACGACTAACGATAAACTATTAATAATTTAATTAACTAAATTCTAAATTGTTTTAATATTTTCAGTTAAAATATATTTTTATCTTTTATAGTCATATATATTTATTTTAATTATAAATATAAACTTTATATTTTGGTTTACTCGCGACTGCATTTAGTCTGCGTTAATAAAATAAATAAATAAATGAATAAAATAACCACATCTTACTGGAGGAATTTAGGAACGCACCTTTTAAAGGGAATGTACGAGAATTTCTGGAAGAAGACGAGTACCGTAGGCGGACTTTGATGAGTAAGCTAGAATTAGAAAACAACCATGACGAAAAAAATATTGTACACGCGATTAATAAAAACAAGTATTGACGATCTTGTACAAAAATTGCCCACTAACTTTTGTATCCGAATTATAAATTGCGATATTCAATCATTCGCTTCGCACTCGCTTTGCAAACGGAATGTGTTTTTTTTCTATCCTCGTTTAAAAGTCATTTTTCGTCGGTTTTTCTGATTTTAAATCAATTAAAGTTAACTACATCATTATTAATACTTTGTGTCATACACCGGCTGTGTAAACGCAGAGTTTAAAATATACTAACAAACATATTTTATAATTTCCTTGCAATATTTACCAAAACAAAGTTTAGCCAAAGCAAGTTGCTTGTTTATTTTGTGCTCTCGCTTTCTCGTCATCCTACAAGCTTTGTTTTTGTAACTTGCAGTTTTTGTTTGCCTGCTACTCTCCGCTTACATAGTTTCAGTCGCGAGCGCAATCTATAAATAGATTATTACTCTCGCGCGTCATTTCTCTCTGCTCTCTGTAAGCCGCGCTTTACTTCACCCCTCTGCTATCCCGCGATCTAAGTGTTGTTGGTGTTGGCTACCTAACTCCGACGGTAAATTTTTCGTTTGCCGAGCAAAACAATTTTTCTTTTCTAAGTCACGGTCTGCGAAGTGATCTCGACACACTTCAAGCCTGGTGTCAAGTTAACCTACTACATCTCAATTTTAGTAAATGTAATGTAATGTCCTATAGTAGGCGAATATCTACATTTAATAACTACTTTCTTGACGGCAAGCCTCTTCAGAGAATAGAGTCGGTCAATGATTTGGGTATCCTTTTTGATCCAAAACTAAAGTTCGATAAGCAAATCTCTTCCGCTGCTAATCGAGCTTTTGGTGTCTTGGGTTTTATAAAGCGGTGGTCTAAGGAATTTGAAGATCCCTACCTAACTAAAACTCTGTATACTTCACTTGTACGCCCTATGCTTGAATATGGATCGTGTGTATGGTCTCCCCAATACATTGTCCATCAGGAGAGATTAGAAGCTGTACAAAAACAATTTCTTCTTTTTGCCCTTAGGGGCCTTAGCTGGAATACTAATCTTCGATTACCTCCGTATCGTAGTAGACTTTTGTTAATTAACCTCCCTTCCCTTTTGGATCGCAGAACCATGCTTGGTGTAGTTTTCTTACACAAACTTATTAATGGTGAGATACATTCTTCGTATCTAATTAGCCAAATAAGTTTTGCGGTTCCGATCCGAAATACTAGAAACTTTCTTCCTCTGTCCCTTCAACGCTGTACCACGAATTATGCTTTACATAATCCGTGGAGCGACTTCTTTGTCTTCTCTTAGAATGTCACTTCTCTCTTACGTATCTAGTCAATCAGTTATATCGTGGTATCTTTTAATGTGCTTTGTTATATTTTTTTTATTTCTTTCCCGCGAATTTCGTTCCCGCGTGCCTAACCGCGTTACTAACACTTGATTTTATTTTCTTTTCTTTTTTTTTTTTTTTTTTTTTGTTGGTCTGGTTAGTGTTTTTCTGGGGTTTTCCTAACCCTTGCAACGAAGTTGGACCAACGTTTCTTAATGTTTTTAATTTTTGTAATACTTCCCCAGTCACTTAACGAAATAATTAATAAAACTTAAATTTAATTCATAATTTTAATTTGAAAAGTTTTTTCGTTTTTAACGTAAATTTTAGTCTTATTTTTAAATATTTTGTTAATTTTAATTTACTTTAATCTAATTTATTTTTCTTTTTGTGTCGACTGCCCATAGTCTGACAATAAATAAATAAATAAATAAATCAATTTGTGAATCTGAATAATCTGAATTTTGTGAATATCCCTGCTCTTGGTAGTATTGAGGATAAGAGGCTTCTTATAAGAGGCTTCTATGCCTACAGCATAGTTCTGATGAAGACAATAGCAACTTAATATTTACTACCGAGAAACCCATAAACACATTTAAAAGGCAAATAATATTTTCTTAAGGCGTTCCAAACATTGAACAAGAAAGAATGCTACAGTCGCCCCGCGACTTTAGGATACCCGTTACTCAATGTTCGACCGATTGTTCCTATGGGAGCTATACGATATAGTCAAACGATTTGTATGAAACTTGGTCAGAACATATATGTTATTGATAAATATATTCTGTATCAGTTTCATTAAGATAGCTTGGTAAATACAGAAAATTTTCATACAAATTCATACTAAATGCAAATTTTTGACTGATTGTCCCTATGGGAGCTATACGATAAAGTAATCCGATTTCTTTGAAACTTGGTCAGTATATTTATATTATTGACTTATTTATTTTGTGTCAGTTTCATTAAGATAACTTAGTCAATGCAAAATTTGTTCATACAAATTGTTTTTGACCGATCGGCCCTATGAGAGCTATACGATATAGTTGTCCGATTTCGATTAAACTTGGTCAGTACATGAACCTCATAGACATGTAGTCCCCGTGTAAATTTGGATCAGAAAGCATTGCTAACAAAAAAGTTTTCTATACTAAAACATTCAAGTTTTAAAGTGGGCGTGTCAAAAAACAAAAACAAACTCGTACTGCTTGGGTATTGTACCTTTCATTGTGACCCCATTCACCTTTCTAGCTCTTATAGTCTCTGAGATCCTTTTGTTCATACAGACGGACGGACGGACAGACGGACAGACGGACGGACGGACAGACGGACGGACGGACAGACGGACGGACGGACAGACGGACATGGCTATATCGACTCGGCTATTGATGCTGATCAAGAATATATATACTTTATGGGGTCTGCCACGCCTCCTTCTGCCTGTTACATACATTCCAACGATTACAATATACCCTTGTACTCTACGAGTAACGGGTATAAATATTATTACACACTAAACCAATATGTAACGTTGAGCGCATAAATTCAAAAGAAATGATTAAATACATTGAGCCTAACACTATTATAACATGGACAACCAATTCTAGATACACAAGACAGACAAGAAAAGACGATAAACAAAACAAACAGTGGCCGACATGAATACGAAGTCGATACCAGATATCGGAAGGGACCATTACAAAAAGGAAAATTGGAAAACCCATTCAAAGCCAACCAAAACGTCACACAAACAGATCCCGATCATTACCAAATTACTAACGAAAAAAGATCAACATATTATTATAAAACAATTTAAAAAACGAATGAAAATTAACCAAATTAAAATTCCACAGGTTCCTACTTCATAATCCTAATATCGTTCGCACTCTTTACCATATGTCATGCGCAACAAAATCAAAACAATATCATACTAATCGTATCCCATATACCAATCGACTTTCAATCTACTAACACCATTAAAATCATTCCATATCCCGACCACGATGGCTTTCAACTCTACTACACTAGTACTATGTTACATCTTATTTTATCAACCAATTATTGATGAATGTATTACGAAAATATTATTACACTCTAAACCAATATGTAACTTTGAGCGCATAAATTCAAAAGAAATGATTAAATACATTGAGCCTAACACTATTGTAACATGGAACATTTCTAATACAACAGTAACACAAAATTGTCAGAAAAATAATGTCAATCTTAATATTCAAGGTAATAAAATAATTAATATCAATCAATGTAAACTAAAAATAAATAACATAATATTAAGCGAAAATTACTTACAACCAGAAGTGGATCTTACACCATTGTATCCACCAATGGAAATTATTAAAGTTAAACCCATAAAACATGATGATATTGTAAAAATAGTATCACAGAATAATGTTCTTACACATACAATTATATTAATTATAATCATTATATTCATAATCATATTCCTATACTTAAAATATGTAACTTGTAATAATCCCATAATATTAATCCAGAAAAAATGTAAAAAACAAATTCACGAACCCAATAACGAAACTCTACAACAAGAAGTACAACAAGAACAACACGAGCAACAAGAAGAAACAACTATCGAGATGGCACTACCAAAACTGTACCCATCAGTTGCACCGTGACTCACAGGCTCGCCTCTTAAGGAGAGTAAAGTGACATATTCACACTGAGTATGTCTACATAACAAAAGTACATAGCAGCCTAGACATCGAATTCCACATCAAAAGCTATTCCCCAACTATAAACATTTCCAAGCTGCGCTACTATAAACATTCCCAAGCTGCGCTACTGTAAACAATCCCAAGCTGCACTTGTAAACAATTTCGGCAATCATAAACAAAGAGCAGCCTAGCCGGCGCATCTCACCCAATCGATCAGCAATGATCGAAAACCGCTCGATCAGCACATTTTGGCTCACACTCAAAAGCTGAGAAATCGCACAAATCTTGGTTCCCAGCTTTTAGCGGTCACCCCCAAATTGTAAACATTTAAATCCCTGTAAAGAGAACTTTCATTATTATCTATTGAGCAGATGTCAGTTAGTCTTAAGTTCTTGAATAAAGAAAGACGTGAACATAAAATCCCGCATTTTCTTTAAATAAAATCAACGTTACCGTTAGAGTGTGTCGCGGTATTTATTGGATTCATTAAACACATAAAATATCTTATTATATAAGCCCATACATTGTTCCAATAAATTCAGTACTCAAGAAACATTCTTAGCTTGCAATACACTTTCTGAACATTCTGATAATCATCCGAATAACTGGCTCAAAGTGCTAGGTATTTGAAAAACGCTCTGGTCTTACTCAAAGTGTAAGAACGGAAAACTCGCGACTATTTAGAGACCCAGTCAAATCTGATTTCACCCACCAACTCTCAACCTCAATCAGTTACATTGGAGTAACCAGGAATACGCTCGACCATGAAATTAGAATCAAGGTTCAAAGAAATTAAACAAGAGTTTGTTAGTATATATCTTCAAGGGTGTGAGTAGAGGCATATCCAGCTACTAGCAAATCAATTATCCTCCAACGGGTCTATACACTAAGACAACGAACTTGTAGACATCATGGCTACCAACACAAGTTTGGAAACGATTCAGGCGTTCATTAGGAATAACAAAAAAGATTCGACTGAACGAAAGCAAAGGACTTCCTATTACACTGATAAGAAAAACCGAACACCCACATGTCCATTCTGCCAGCAAGGTGGCCATAAGTTGTATGCCTGTGAAAGTTCAAATCACAGAAAGTCAACGAAAGATTGGTATTGGTGCAGAAGAAGAAAATCTGCATGAATTGTTCGCCAATGAGCATTGGGCTAAGTGCTGCAAAAGAAGTTGTTGCCTCAAGTCCGACAAAAAACATCATACACTATTACATTTGGAAACCAACTTGAACAAGGCAGCAATAACATCAAAAACACATGATTTCGTGTTATTGGCAACAGAACTGACAACAAGAAATGTAACGAAACGCATGGTAGCTTCCGAAAGTGTGCAGGTCTTCGATCCGCTAGGATTATTCCCTCCTATAACTGTGAGATCGAAGATATTTATGCAAGCACTATGGAAGGAAGCGATAGGATGGGATGATGAACTCCCATCACAGTTGCAACAGGAATGGCAAACATACAAGGAGGATCTTCAACTACTTAACGAAATAAAGATACCGAGAAACGTATACAATGGCCAGGTTCCGATATCAAAGGAAATCCATACGTTTGTGGATGCGTCAGAGAAGGCGTATGGAGCAGCCGTGTATGTGCGAGCAGTACACAGAAACAAACGTGTGACTGTTCAACTACTATGTGCCAAGTCAAGAATAGCTCCCATTAAGCTTTCTATAATTCCACGACTTGAACTATGCGCAGCTTTAGTTGGAGCTGAGCTTGCGGAAAAGGTGAAGCTGGAACTAAATCTAGACGTAGCAACACCAATGTGTTATTGGAGTGACTCAAAGGTGGTTTTATCCTGGATAAAGGCTCCGTCCTACAACTTCCACACATTTGTAGCAAATCGGATGTCAAAAATTAAGGAATTAACATTACCAAGAGAATGGAGACACGTACTAAGTACCCAAAACCCCGCTGACGTCTTAGCACGAGGTAAATCGGCAGCTCAACTAAGGACCCATTCACTTTGGTTTTACGGTCCAATATATTTATCCGGGCCGTCATCTCAATGGCCAACAAAAACTGTTTCGATTCCATTGTCTACCTTGGAATCAAACTTGGAAAAAAGACAAAATTTAACTGTTGCAAGTACATCCATTGCCATAGGACAGGCTTTGTACAACATGAAGCACAGCAACTCATTTAGTAAGCTTCAACGCATTATTGCATATATGCGTCGTTTCTGCCACGCAAGTAACAGAACAGCAACGACGCAGCTAAACTTAAAAGAACTGGAAGAGGCGCGCATGTTTATTCTGCGAAATGTACAACAAAATGCATTTCCCGAATATTACGACACGGTCAAGAAAGGAACTGTCTCGAATGCCTGCCCGTTTGTGACTCTAAACCTCATAATGAAGGATTCACTCATTGTAGTTGGTGGACGCTTGGAAAATTCTCGACTGCCTGAGACAGCAAAGCACCAAATCTTATTGCCATACAATAATGCAATTGTAAAAATGATTGTTCAAGAAATTCATGTACAGAACATGCACTGCGACGTTGGAACTTAGATCCATTTACCAACAAAATTACTGGATTTTAAATGGCACATCTCTTCCAAAAAGCATAGTGAGGAATTGCGTTCGGTGCCTAATGTTCCAACCCTCCGGTTTACAACAAATGATGGGAGTCCTATTCTCATCCAGAGTAACTCCATCAAAACCGTTTTCACACAGCGGAGTGGATTACTGTGGACCTTTCTGGATCCACCATAAGGTCAGAGGAAAGAAACCTGACAAGGCATATATAGCCGAATTCGTCTGTTTCGCATCAAAAGCAGTACACCTGGAGTTAGTTAATGATTTGACAACAGCTGCTTTCATACGTGCACTCAAGCGCTTCTTGGCTCGTCGAGGAAGGATCGACACCGTGTATTGTGACAACGCAACAAATTTCGTAGGAGGTTGCAGTCAGTTGAAGGAACTCAAGGAAGCAATCTTATTCAGAAAGGCTAAGGATGAGGTCACTGAGAGCTGCAATAAATTGAAAATCAACTACAGCTTCATTCCACCACGTGCTCCTTACTTTGGAGGCTTTATGGCAGTAAAGTCAGCAAAAAGCATTTTGAAAAGAAATGTGGAAACGGCATCACTCACGTTCGAAGAATTGAACACAGTGATTGCGGAAGTGGAAGCTATATTAAATTCGAGGCCACTGACACCACATTCATCAGATCCCAACGATCTAAAGGCGATCACACCAGGGGACAATCTAATCGGTGAGCCTTTAGTAAGCCAGGTACACTGCGAACCCACTAGCACCACAATCCGTCAACAATGGGACTATTCGTCAAAACTCCGACATAATTTTTGGACCCGATGGTCCTCGGAATATTTAAGTGGACTACAAAGGCGACATAAATGGCATTTACCTCTGCCCAATGTCAAGGAAGGAACACTGGTGTTAATCAAGGAACATAACGTTCCCAGTATGCAATGGCCCATGGGTAAAATCATCAAGGTGTACTATGGATCAGATAACCTAGTGAGATGAACAGATATTAAAACCCAAAGAGGTGTCATACAGAGAAATCGTCAAACTGTGCCCACTGCTACCAGAAGACGAAATCATAGCAGAGTTACCTCAAAAACGGGCATCACCACCAGAAGAAGACTCCACTCCCACCAAGGATACTAGTTCCAAAAAGCGCAAGACATCTGGAATTACATCATTAGCTACAACAATAATGATAATGCTGATGGTACTACCGCTGACACTTGCGAAATCGGTAAACATAACGTAATTTGGAACAAAACCTGGGATATACTTTGAAAGGATAGGAACGAGTCGCTTCACCATATCCGAATGGAAGATCATTGCGTACTATGATCTAGCGCCATATTGGGAAGATATCAAACGGTTTTTAACCACAACAGAAAGAGTGGGTGAACTGTGCTCAAAATTACAGACCAGTTCGGCCTGTGAAACGATGTACCAGCATTTTAAACACATTGAAGAGGAACTCAAGATGGAAAATGGATTCCTCAAACCCACCAGAAAACGACGATCACCATTGGACATCATTGGAAACATTGCTAGCAGCCTATTTGGAGTTCTTGATTCAAGCTACGCAATAAAAATGGCTCAAGTAATCGAGAAGGTGAAGGCGAACGGGAATTACTAGTTGACATTACTGAAAAATCAAACATCAGTAATAGATGCAACTGTAAACATTTTGAAACGAAACGAAGGAACCATCTCGAAACGATTGGATTTGTTTGAGACACAAATAGTTACCATGGCCAATGAAACCAGCCGTCATTTGCTCTTCCAATGGTACATCATCATCTATCGGAAGGACAAGCCCTGCCAGCTCATAAAAACAACATTGTCCAACTTTATAAATTGATGGAAGCGAAGGGAACAGTGATTGGACAGCATGTTATTTTCCAGATAACTTTGCCGTTACTTAGTATAGACAAAATGGAACAATACAACCTGGTTCCCATTCCAGTGAAGAGCAGTGATGGGATGAAACTAATAAAAATCGATCGAGTGATTGGCGTAAATAATCATCGAGATCAATTTGTCGGACTTTCACAAGACGATTTTTCAAGATGTTTGCATTTTAACACTGATGAATACATTTGTCACAACAAGCAAGCAGTATTCTCCATGGATCAAGGCTGTGAGTTCCTTCTATTCAACGACAAAACATCACCGTTATGTCAAGTCACATACACCAACCAGACATTTTTATGGTTAAACATGGCATCTCACAACCAATGGATTTTTGCCACTCAAACCACGATCGACTTATCAGCTGTCTGCAAAAATCAGCCGGAGTTGATCAGCTTGCAAGGATCTGGTCTTTTGACTGCAGACTCCGATTGCTTTATACGTAACGCAGTCATTAGCATAGTTACGCATAGCCTAATCACTAGTTCAACGAAAAACGCCTAAATACGCTTTAGGAACTTTGACATAAATAATACAACACAGCCCACAGTTCAAACCAAAATGGACAAAATAGGGGACAATGAATGAGCAAGTCTACAGTCAGAGCTGACGCCAGCCGAAAAAATTAAATTACCCTTCGACATTTCACCAACTCCACGTCATGAAATAATGTCCCACGTCACATTTGGAATAGTTATGCCAATATGCATAACTTACATCATAAGACGACACAGGAAAAACAGTAGAAATCAGACGACCAACAATTAACACGAGGAGATATCACTACCAGAGATTCGATCTCCCCAATCAACGGTGCAGCCAACTTCATCATCAGCCAAAGGTTCGGTTTCAACGTCCAACAAACATTACTCAATTAATTGTTGAACTGCTGTTCAACGGCCGGGAGTATGTTAGTTGACACATCAGCCAATGTGCAACAGTGGATCACCGGCCGGGAGTATGTTAGTTGACACATCAGCCAATGTGTAACAGTGGATCACCAGCCGGGAGTATGTTTAAGTGGCCACACCGGCCGAGAGCATGTTAAGTGGCCATACCGGCCTCTTTGTAACGAGAGACATGCAGACCGCTGGAGGGAAACCCAGACAAGAATCAACACCATCTGCACGCACCCGTCGTGACCCTTTTCTATTATAGATCTACCCATGCGCAGACATCGTATAACCATCTGGTGTAAAGTGATGTAGACTCACTTGTATCCTTAAGTTTTAATCGTTACCACATGTTTGTTATTTCTAAGATACTCACCCTATGTAACATTTGGTCCTTACTCTGTAAGCAAAAGGGTATATAAGCCCATACATTGTTCCAATAAAATCAGTACTTAAGAAACATTCTTAGCGTCCAATACACTTGCTGAACATTCTGATACCCATCCGAATAACTGGCTCCAAGTGTTAGGCATTTGAAAAATCCTCTGGTCTTACTCAAAGTGTAAGAACGGAAAACTCACTGACAAGTGAACACATATATTTCATTGCTTTGGATTTCCTGAAGTATTGGTTAGCGATAATGGCACACAGTTTCGTGCTAATGAATTTAATGCATTCCTTACAGAACTTGGTGAAAGACACGTATATACAGCCTTGTATTCGCCTCAGAGCAACGCGGTGGAACGTGTAAATCGTTCGCTTCTAGCTGCTGTTAGGGCATATCTTAAAGAAGACCAGACTCAATGGGTCACAAATATAACGGCTATATCCTGTGCGTTAAGATCTGCAGTTCACCAGTCCTTAGGTTTTTCACCATACCAAGCTTTGTTCGGATTGAACATGATCACTCAGAGCCGCATGGAGCTGTTCCTAGAGCAGATAAACTTACCTTATTGCGAAAGGCTTTGCAAAAGAATATTCGTACAGCTTATGAGCGTAATGCAGCTCAATATAATTTGTGATCGGTGTCTTATAAAGAAGGTCAAGAGGTATTTAGAAGGAATTTCTGCAATTTGTTAAATGCCGCATTAAGAAAAAACTTGGAAATAGCTTTTATATTCAAGAAAATTTACAGGGACAAGAGGTAGGAACATATCATGCAAAAGATATTCGTATTCCCGCCAATCTTCTATCTATCGAATCAGATTATCGTGTGTGTAATGGTCGGCAACTGCAAAGAACAACTTTTATTGTTACAGCGCAAATCTGTTTGGACAAATTTTTCGCCTGCGCTGTAACGCATGTAACGCTAGCTATGACAAACAAGTTAAACAAAAAATAAAGAGGGGAAAATAAGATCAGGTCGAGAAATAGATAAAAAAACAAGAAAGAATGCTATAGTCGCCCCGCGACTTTAGGATACCCGTTACTCAATGTTCGACCGATTGTTCCTATGGGAGCTATACGATATAGTTGTCCGATTTTTATGAAACTTGGTCAGAATATTTATATAATTGATAAATATATTCTGTATCAGTTTCATCAAGATAGCTTGGTAAATACAGAAAATGTTCATACAAATTCATACTAAAAGCAAATTTTGACTGATTGTCCCTATGG
This sequence comes from Drosophila acutilabella, assembly GCA_035046005.1. Classification (NCBI taxonomy): domain Eukaryota; kingdom Metazoa; phylum Arthropoda; class Insecta; order Diptera; family Drosophilidae; genus Drosophila; species Drosophila acutilabella. The sequence goes on along the minus strand of JAWNOK010000103.1, from coordinate 42,395 downwards.
GAGCTATACGATATAGTAGTCCGATTTGTATGAAACTTGGTCAGAATATTTATATTATTAATAAATTTATTTTGTGTCAGTTTCAATACGATAGCTTAGTCAATGCAAAATTTTTTCATACTAATTTATATTTGGAGCGTGTTTTTGACCGATCGGCCCTATAGGAGCTATACGATATAGTTGTCCGATTTCGATTAAACTTGGTCAGTACATGAACCTCATAGACATGTAGTCCCCGTGTAAATTTGGATCAGATAGCATTGCTAACAAAAAAGTTTTCTATACTAAAACATTCAAGTTTTAAAGTGGGCGTGTCAAAAAACAAAAACAAACTCGTACTGCTTGGGTATTGTACCTTTCATTTGCGACCCCTTTCACCTTTCTAGCTCTTATAGTCTCTGAGATTCTTTTGTTCATACAGACGGATAGACGGACGGACAGACGGACATGGCTATATCGACTCGGCTGTTGATGCTGATCAAGAATATATATACTTTATGGGGTCTGCCACGCCTCCTTCTGCCTGTTACATACATTCCAACGATTACAATATACCCTTGTACTCTACGAGTAACGGGTATAAAAATAGAGGGGAAACTAAGTGCAAGAGCGCATGAGAGTAGATAAGAATTGATATCGAGCTTTCGCATGCTGTGTGCAAGTAAACGAAAAGAAGGGGAAGCAGATAAAGCAGAGAGCGGTGTTATCCGAAATGCGGATAATGCGGATAGGCAAGAGCACCGTGGGTTCATATCGGTAATATTCCAATCTGAGAGCGTTGAGCATGGAATATGGGCCTATAAAAGGAGACATCTTGCCAAAAATCGCTCTTTTTCTTTGGACGATCTTCTTGGTGTCAGAAGGCCAGAACCACATTTTTAAGTACCAGGTACATTTGCTAAAAGATGTTACGGTGAAACAAAAATCTAATCCTTGCTGTAATTAGCAACCACGGTGCAGCCGCTTTGCTTTTGTGTTTGTTTTACTGCCACCGTTTCGATTGCCGCTCAGCGCAGCAGCTATTGCTGCATTCCAAAAAGAAAGGGAATGTGCCATAATTAAAATTAGTTCTTTTTAAAGAAACTAAGTTTTAATTAAAATTCTGTTTGAATCTAGTTCCAGTAATATTTCTACCCTAACCACGGCAAAAGATCATCTGGATCTTTAAGTCGAGGTTAGGGTGTCAGAAATTCGGATAGTCCCCACTAAAAGAGAGGATAGAGGGGGAAAACATAACCAGCATTTTATTTCGACTCCACAGTCAGCAGCATCGTGCAGGGAAAACTAAGTGCCATAAATAATATTAAAAAACTCTGTATCTTTTTGAATATTTGATGATATATTTGGGGTTGATTGTTTTTTGTTCTTAAAATGTACTCTATTTTTTTAAGGAATATCTTTTTTTTTTTAAGATAATGTACAATATTAATGCAATAAAAATTATTATTAATGTTATCGTTATTATTTGGAACATGTTATACAATTTTGTTTGTTGTAATATAATTTCTTTATTTTAGTTACATTAGTTATATTATTATTTATGTAAACTGTTTGTGTGTAATCTAACATAGTATTTATTATTAATATTTCATCTAATTGGGGTGAACAATTTATGGCTTTTATCATATTGTTTCCATCAATAAGTATTTCTCTCTTGATACAATTTTGATTTAATACAGTTTTAGGTAAGTTCCATGTTAACATAATATTTGGTTCTACGCACTTAATTTCAAAATTCTTGTGTGTTTTTGCACATCTGCATTCTTTTATTTTGATTTAATATTCAAGTGATACATTTGTTCATAACTAAATCTTTATTTGTTACTGTAAATGCTTTATTATTTTGTAAGTAGTAAGTGTCATGTTTAATTTCAGTTATAATGTTTTTATTTTCGTCAGGGTAAGGAATAATGTCGAATAGTGCAGTATTTTTAATTTCGCGTGGAACATGGGAAATGATTAAAATTTCATTAGTAGTTGTTTTTAACCAAGTTGATGTTTTAATATTTATTATTTTTTCAGCGTTTAAATGTGATAGTGAGTCATATTTTAGTAACTTAGGGTTGAATATACCAAGCATGGATAGTTGCATTCCTAATTCTATATCTTCAATGTATTCTGTGAATTCCTGTAAATTGAAAATTAGTATGTCAAGTCTTTGTTCTGCTTCGTGGGTGACACTTAAACTGTTCATTACTTCAATTCCTTTATTAACAGCATTTATTACTTCATTTAATTCACTAGCTTGAACACTATTTTCTGAAAGGTTGTCTATCTTTGATTGTAATTCTTCTTTGTCTTCTTGATTTAGAGTTCAGAAAAGGTATTTATAACAGGTTCCCATGAAATTTCGAAGTCCTCTTTTATTACGTTTATACCGTTCATTTCTCTATCCAGTTTTTTGTTGTTTTTCTGTTAAGTATTTTATTTTTGCTAGTGTTTCAAATTCTATTGTTTGTTTCATAAGATTATTATAAGTTTCTTCAGTTTATGTTATATTGATAGTTTAATAGTGATACTCGTATTTTATGGGTAGATTCAATGTTCCTGTTTGAAATATAAGATATTCATTCTTAGAGTTAATTGAATTGATTTCCAAGTTCTGTTCTTTTATTGGGGATATAATGTAAAGTAGCATGAATGTTATAATTAGAGTTGGTAAATTATGAACAGTTATCATCGTGATTAGGGTTATTTGTTGATCTGGAATTATCATATTTACTTTTATTAGTTACTTTCTTCTTCTTATAATTTGATTTATAATGTTTTTCCTATTTAGTTGTGTATCATACTCAGGAGTTCCTGCGTAGATGAAAATATCTGCTGGTGTTCTACCAGTCGTGTTATGTTTAGTCTTAATTTAATTTTAATTTTTCATTTACTGTTTTATGGAATCTTTCTATCTTTCTATGTCTGAAATGCCGTTTTTACTAGTTGTAATGGATATATTTACGTCTTCTGATTTTAACCAAATCTGTAATGCGGTGCACAAAAAGGCTGAGTCTTTATCTGCTTTTATCTCAATTGGTTTTCCCATGTCATTAAATACCTTTAAAAGAGCTCTTTTAGCTTCTAACCAATCTCGACCATTTACTTCTATTAAAGTTGCGTATTTGGAATATAGGTCTATGCAAGATAGAAATTGTTTGTTGTCTACCAAGTAGAAATCAATGACATATTTTTCTCTGGGATTATGAACAAAAGGATCTCAGAGACTATAAGAGCTAGAAAGGTGAAAGGGGTCGCAAATGAAAGGTACAATACCCAAGCAGTACGAGTTTGTTTTTGTTTTTTGACACGCCCACTTTAGGGCGTTCTATCTTCATATAAAGGCAAATGTACTGATCAAACTTGAATGTTTTAGTATAGAAAACTTTTTTGTTAGCAATGCTATCTTATTTAAATTTACACGGAGACTACATGTTTATGAAGTACATGTACTGACCAAGTTTGATCGAAATCGGACAACTAACATATCGTATATATATCGTATAGCTCCCATATTGCCGATCGGTCAAAAACACGCTCCAAATATAAATTAGTATGAAAAAATTTTGGATTAACTAAGGTATCTTAATGAAACTGGCACAAAATAAACAAGAAAGAATGCTATAGTCGCCCCGCGACTTTAGGATACCCGTTACTCAATGTACGACCAATTGTTCCTATGGGAGCTATATGATATAGGCGTCCGATTCGAATGAAACTTGGTCAGTATATTTACGTTGTTGATAAATTTATTCTGTATCAGTTTCATAAAAATAGCTTGCTAAATACAGAAAATTTTCATACAAATTCATACTAAATGCAAATTTTTGACCTATTGTCCCTATGGGAGCTATACGATATAGTAGTCCGATTTAGATAAAACTTGGTCAGAACATTTATGTCATTGATAAATGTATTCTGTGTCAGTTTCATTAAGATATCATAGTCAATGAAAAATTTTTTCATACTAATTTATATTTGGAGAGAATTTTTGACCGATCGGTCCTATGGGAGCTATACGATATAGTTGTCTGATTCCAATCAAACTTGTTCAGTACATGTACTACCTAGACACGTACTTTCCGTATAAGTTTGGCTCAGATAGCAAAGCTAACAAAAAAGTTTTCTATACTAAAACATTCTAGTTTTATCTGTACATTTTCCTTTATATGAAGATAGAACGCCCTAAAGTGGGCGTGTCAAAAAACAAAAACAAACTCGTACTGGGTATTGTACCTTTCATTTGCGACCCCTTTGACCTTTCTAGCTCTTATAGTCTCTGAGATCCTTTTGTTCATACAGACGGACGGACGGACGGACGGACGGACGGACAGACGGACATGGCTATATCGACTCGGCTATTGATGCTGATCAAGAATATATATACTTTATGTGGTCTGCCACGCCTCCTTCTGCCTGTTACATACATTCCAACGATTACAATATACCCTTGTACTCTACGAGTAACGGGTATTATAAGTCAATAATATAAATATACTGACCAAGTTTCATAGAAATCGGACTACTATATCATATAGTTCCCATAGGGACAATAGGTCAAAAATTTGCATTTAGTATAAATTTGTATGAAAATTTTTTGTGTTTACCAAGCTATCTTAATGAAACTGATACAGAATAAATTTATCAATAACATAAATGTACTGACCAAGTTGCATATAAATCGTTTGACTATATCGTATAGCTCCCATAGGAACAATCGGTCGAACATTGAGTAACGGGTATCCTAAAGTCGCGGGGCAACTATAGCATTCTTTCTTGTTATATGTCCAAGGAATTACGTTTCTTTTTAAAGAAATTCGCATTTGTCTAATTGTAATTTTAGGTTTGCTTCACGAAGTTTTGTGAAAACCTTTTTTAATGATACAAGGTGTTCTTCCAACGAAGTGGAATACATTATTATATCATCCATGTATACAAGGCAATCTTTAAAGATTAGATCTTCGAACAGATTGTTCATGCAACGTTGAAATGTTGCTGGGGCATTTTTCAACCCAAAAGGCATTCGAGTGTATTCGTAATGTCCATTTTTAGACCCCGTACTCTTTAAAAAAGATTATAAGAGTATAGGGGTCTATTAAGTTTGTCAGAAGCGAGATTTGCGTAACAGGCAGAAGGGGGCGTGGCCGACCCCATAAAGTATATATATTCTCGATCAGCATCAACAGCTGAGTCGATATAGCCATGTCCATCTGTCCGTCTGTCCGTATGAACACCTGGATCTTTTAAACTACTGAAGCTAGAACCATGAAATTCACAATGAAATTCAGATCGAGTTTATTTCAAATTGTTGCCACGCTGGCTTGTACAACAACTACTCAGCCGCAGCTACTGTAGGTGTTGTCGTGTCGGCCGAAACTGTCCGAACCCGGTGTCGTGTGGTCAGATGTACTCCTCTTCCACAGCCAGCAGACGCTACAACTTAGGAAGCCTAGGGGGATCCTCGCAAGAATTTGTCTGTACGGGTTCAAATGTGTTTCGCTTCGACAACCAGCAGACGCTACGGTTGCAGGAACGGAGCACACCCGATATCGACGCGAACCCCTCAACAGCTAATCGGTCGAAGCCACAGTAGCAATTGGTGGGTCGGTCGATCCTGTACATAGGCGCAGCAACAATTTGCACCGCGGTCACTATCGATGTGTTCCGCCTCAGCGGCCACGGATACGAAACACCTTCGATATCGGTGTGGATCCACACGTCAGCTAATCGGTCGAAGCCACAATAGCGGACGGTGGTCACTCCGTTGGACACTGGCACTGTTGAACTAACTCCTGGAAAAGAATATGCACATGTCGTAGTGTTGTTTCACTTTGCTTTTATAAGATAAGATTTTATTTAGATTTTTATTCTTTTACTTTTATTTTGCTATCTACTTGTTTTCAGTTTTCTTCTATTTATTAATCGGCATGTTGTCCCTAACCACACATAAAACCCTATCTTCACGGACCCTCGTGGCTCACCTCGTTGGCAATGAGTATCGTTCCGTGTGTTGTTCCTGATTGTTGGTGTCGTCTCCGTGTCCAATGTCGTTCCTGTGTCGTCTTGTGTAGTAATCTTTTTAGACCCCGTACTCTTTAAAAAAGAGTAAAGGGGGTCTATTAAGTTTGTCAGAAGCGAGATGTGCGTAACAGGCAGAAGGAGGCGTGGCCGACCCCATAAAGTATATATATTCTTGATCAGCATCAACAGCCGAGTCGATATAGCCATGTCCGTCTGTCCGTCTGTCCGTCCGTATGAACACCTGGATCTTTTAAACTACAAGAGCTAGAGACACCAAATTTGGAATGTAAGTCCGTTATTTTCTAGAGCAGATCAAGTTTATTTCAAATTGTTTGCCACGCCCCTTACCGCCCCCGCAATAAGCAAATAACCAGACACACCTCGAAAAAATTTGTGTTTTAGGTGAATATCTCAGTAACTATAGCACTTAGGAGCACAAATTTTGGTATACAGGTTCTTAGAGACAGCCTTAGTATAATGTCATTAAAAATTTTGAGCTGCCACGCCCCCTTTGCTCATCAGAAATAAAAGACTCTCCAGCTTCAATGCCTTGTTTCAGGCATTAAATCAAATAGTACAGTGTTGTAATTTAACATACGCTTAGAGAATTGCTATTTCTAACTTTCCTGAAAGTGGCATCAAAATCCTATGTCAAACAACAGAAATTACGGTTCAAAGTCGAAGTTATTTTAAAGCAAAATCACTGCATGCGCGCAACACATCCAAACAAACACAGAAACATACAAACAAAACGAACGTTTTCTCTACCTGCTGGCGGCAGCGCTGCCTGGAGCCGCTGGCCGCGCCGACCAATGCTATACATACACACATATGTATGTGTGCACATACTTATATGGAAATAATCGGAAGAATGATAGAAGAGGGTCGTGGTGCAACTGATAGAGTTGCGGCGCAATGTGGAACCTTCGCATGGATCGCGGGTTCGAGTGCTGACGATGACAGTTGTTAATTTATTTATTTTTTAATTTTAATTCAAAATGTAAATATTTAATTTTAATTTTTTAAATTTCATTTGAAAATTTTAATTTAAATAAAATGCAATACTATGGGAGTACGGGGTCTTTTGCAGTCGGCTCGATCGACTGTAGCCTTTCTTACTTGGTTACTTTTAATTCAAAATGTAAATTTTTAATTTTAATTTTTTAAATTTCATTTTAAAATTTTAATTTAAACAAAATGCAAATGGGCACTACTATGGGAGTACGGGGTCTTTTACAGTCGGCTCGATCGACTGTAGCCTTTCTTACTTGTTAGTTGAAAAAGCTGTTTTTGGTGTACTATCGCATTTTCCACATCCTGTAAGGAAAGGCCCTTAATCCCACCGAACATAGTTGTAATTATATATTTATCGGTAGAACGGCGGCGCCCTCTATCGGGAGCGAGAGGAGCGCACGGGTGCAACTCTGCACGAAAGCGCGGTGGTGAAGAGAGAGACGACATTATCGTATTTTCCACATCGCTGGAAGAGCATCTAAATTCACATCAACTAGCTTTCGAAAAGATTTCTAAAGCTAATCTACAACTTGGTAAATGCGAGTTTCGTAAACAAGAAACTTCTTTCCTTGGACACATCAAAACTAAGAAAGAAATAAAGCACAACCCAGAAAAAATCAAGGCTATTCAGAAATACCCCAGACATAGCCAAACCCATGACAACAGCCGCAAAAAAAGATTTAAAAATTGACATACAAAATCCGGAATACGTTGAAGCTTTTGAAAAATTAAAACAACTCGTCTGCAATGATTCCATTTTAAAAATACCAGATTATAATACTGAATTCGTATTAACTACAAATGGAAGTAACGTAGCTCTTGGAACTGTACTCTCTCAAAAGGGACATCCACATTGTTACATTAGCAGAACTTTAAATGAACACGAAACTAATTGCAGTGCCATAGAAAATGAACTTCTACTGTATGGGCAACAAAAACTTTTCGACATTATCTACTGGGGCGACATTTTGAAATAAATTTATTTATTTATTTATTTATTAACGCAGACTAAATGCAGTCGCGAGTAAAGCAAAATATAAAGTTTATATTTATAATTAAAATTAATATTTATGTAGGAACTGAATCTGAACCAGAAGAGCAAGTGTTAGAGAACTCACGAGAGACACGTAGTGGTCTCCGTTATTGAACACTAAAATGAACTAGTTATTAAGTTGAGGCAGATGAACCAAATGAATGAACAAAGTCAGTCGATGCCAAGATCTTGTTGAGGACACACGCAGAAGCAAGTCGTGAAAAACTTACACAAATAAGCTAAAACTCTGTTAATTATTTAAAGCTAAAATATAATACCAATAAACTACATATAATAATATAAACTATCGTGGTTACTGATAATTATCACATCACTGCGGATTATCGGGACCCACAATTTTGGGGGCTCAACCAGGATTGAATTTCACAATTGTGCTGGATGAATTTCACAATTTTGGAAATTCGGCCTTTAAATAAAAGAACATTGAAGTAAAAACAATAATTGGTGTGTGTGTAAATGTGCGAATTGCTTGCTGGCGTGTTGTGTGTTTTGTCGGCAATTAAAGAGCCTAAAAACAGAAACTTGCAAGGCGCCAGACGAAGGCCGAGAAGTAACGGTGGTTGCAGATTGTACGCAGCAGAAAGGCACGACGAAGACGAGAAAGGCAGAAACTCATAGCGGCTAGAGTTTAGCGTCGAAGAAGAGGAAGACGAGAGAAGCAGAAGCCGAGAATAGTGACGTGCGTGCGACAAGAGAGGCACGAGAGAAAAAACCCAACGAGTGAACGAGAGCTGAAAGCCGAGTAAGGCAACGAGATCATATGCGAAATCAGAAAAGAAGACGTGCGTGCACAGACGAGAGAGGCAAATAGCTGGTGGCGAGTTTGTGAGACAAGTTCGGTGCGACGACGAAAATCATTTCTGGATGGGGATGTGTGAGTTGCAGAGAATCGAAAGAAGCTGAGTAATCGTTGTAAAAGAAAAATTTTGTATGAATAACATTGAAGTGACTGTTTACAGTTTGAAAATCGTAACGTAAAGTTTGAGAGTCACTGTTTAAGATTGAATTTGTTGCAAAAGCGAAATTACACTAACGATTTGTAAAATCTTTGTTTACATTTACATTTACATATTTAATTTTAAAAGTTTTGATACATTTAAACAGGAAAATTGTAAAGATGAATAGAAACGAGATTTTGGCATTGATAGTGACCGATTTGCGGAAAAAATTAATGGAACTTGGAATTCAATCAAGCGGAAGAAAAGTAGAGTTACAAAATCGATTGCTTGCTCACTATGGTTTGGAAAACGAAGAGGAAAATGATCAGGACAGTGTTCATGAGGAAAATGAAGTAACTTTTGTATCAGTTTCAGAAAATACATCAGGTGAGAATGATGATAGAGAACATGGGGAGAATGAAGCTCAAAGCAGACAACAACAGTTCGGTAGTAGACAGATGGAAAATCCGACGTTCGTTAAATCATGGTTTACATTAAAAGATGTAGAAGGTAGTGTTTCGCAGTTTGATGGTTCAAATGCGTTGGATGTTAATTATTGGATAGAAGAACTTGAGGAATGCGCGTTGACAGTAGAATGGACTCAGTTACAGATATTCGTGTATGCAAAGCAGTTGCTGAAGGGTGCAGCAAAATTATTTGTACACAGCCAGCGTAATATTCGTGATTGGAGTGCATTGAAAGTTGCACTAGTCAATGAGTTTGGTGTCAAAGTATCTTCAGCGGAAATACATCGTAGACTTGGTAGGCGTCACCAGAATAAAAATGAAACATTGCAAGAATACTTGTACGCTCTAATGGAGATTGCAAAACCAATAGACTTGGAAGATGAGAGTCTAATAGAATATTTTGTGAATGGTATACCAGATTCTAGATCGAATAAGGCACTACTTTATCAAGCTAGGACAATAAGTCAGCTCAAGATAAAGATGGAGGCATACCAGAAGATGAGAGGACCGATAAAGTCGTTCAATAAGATAGGTTCACAGTCAAACTTAGATGAGAATGACAATAATAAGACATCGGGAAGAAATAAAAAATGCTATAAGTGTGGAAATGAGAATCACATTCAAAAGGATTGTCCGAAAAAGGAGTTTGTATGTTTTAAGTGTAATCAACCAAGACATAGAGCTAATCAGTGCAGAGTTGAAGTTCAAGTCAAGCAAGAAAAGCTGACAAACGTAGTTCAGGATGTGGTAACAAAACCATCAAGTAAAGTCATCAATTCTGAATTAGAGTTGAAGGTTGTTAAGCATGCTAAAATTTATTTCAAAGGACTTGTTGACACGGGATCAGATCTTTGTTTGATGCGCAGAAGTATTTTCAAAAGGTTAGGCATTAACAAACTAACAGGTGTCGAAAAATGTTTGACAGGTATTGGTGAAAGTCAGATTGTAACTTTTGGCAGTATAACAGTTCCTGTGCAGATCGACGAAATCAACATGTTGATTGAGTTTCATATCGTCTCTGATGAAGACATCGCATTTGAAGCAATTTTGGGTAGGACTATTTTAAAAGACGTTAATTTGAAAGTTACTGAAGTTGGCACAGAGTTTACTCGTAAGCTTCCAGATGTGCAAGAGAATTGTAGTTCTGATACATTGAAAAGTCAAGAGCCGTTGACAGAATTGTTTGAAGAATTTGGAAACTTGTGCATGATGAGTACTGAAGGGAAAGAAGTTGTTGTAGATTTGTCACACTTGACTAAAGAAGAGTCAATCAAAACAAAAACTTTGATAGATTCGTACAAGCCACAACGAAATGTGAACAGCAAAGTAGAAATGACGATTGTGGTGAAAGATGAGTTGCCAGTTTTTCAACATCCGCGACGATTGTCTTATAGTGAGCAGAGTGTGGTAGATTCTCAGATCCAGGAGTGGATAGCTGAAGGAATCATAAGACCAAGCACCTCTGAATATGCTTCGCCAATAGTGTTGGTGACGAAGAAAAATGGTACCAAACGGCTATGCTGTGACTATCGAAAGTTAAACGAAAAGATAGTTAGGGATAATTTTCCAATGGTACAGATGGACAGCGTGATCGAAAAGTTGCAAGGAGCAATGGTGTTCACTACTTTGGATTTGACGAATGGTTACTTTCATGTACCTGTTGCAGAAAAGTCACAAAAGTATACAGCATTTGTGACGCAGAATGGACAGTATGAGTTTAGATTTGTACCATTTGGTATATCTAATTCGCCGGCTGTATTTATGCGTTTTATTATGTCTGTCATGCGTGAGTTGATACAGAAAGGTGATGCTGTAGTGTACATGGATGACATAATCATCCCAAGTATTGATGTTGAAGAGGGATTCGGCAAATTAAAGAGAGTGTTGGAGGTTGCAGAGATAAATGGCCTAAGAATTAATTGGAGTAAATGCCAGGTTTTACAGAAAAAAGTTGAATTTTTGGGGTACATTGTGGAAAATGGTTCGATTAGACCTAGCGAACATAAAAGTGAAGCCGTAGCCAATTTTCCGACACCTAAGGATAAGAAAGCAGTTCAACGTTTTCTCGGATTGACATCGTATTTCAGAAGATTTATTGACGGATATGCAGTAGTCGCCAAACCATTGTCTGATTTGTTACGAAAAGATTCTGAGTTCGAATTCAAAGAGTTGCAAGAGGTGGCGTTCAACCAGTTGAAAGCAGAGTTGATGAAGAAACCAGTGTTGCATCTTTATAATCCACAGGCTGAGACAGAAATTCATACGGATGCATCAAAGTATGGATTTGGAGCTGTTTTGCTGCAAAAAGATTCAGTTGATGGGATGTTACACCCTGTAATGTACATGAGTAAGAAAACAAAGCCATGTGAGGAGAAGTACCACTCATACGAACTGGAAGTATTAGCAGTGATAGGAGCATTAACAAAGTGGCGAATATATGTCTTGGGAATAAAGTTCAAGATCATCACAGATTGTAACGCCTTTGCTATGACCATGAAGAAGAAGGAAGTGCCATTAAGAGTTGCTAGATGGGCCATGTATCTTCAGGATTTTGATTATGAAATAGAGCACAGGTCTGGCACAAAAATGAGACACGTAGATGCGTTAAGCAGAGTTGCATGTTACTTGATAACGGACAGAATGGTACATAGATTGAGAGAAGCTCAGATGTCCGATGATTGGACGAAAGCAGTAAAGAAAATCGTCGAGAGTGGGATGTATGAAGATTTTTATATATCAAATGAGATTCTATTCAAAGACCCTGCTCGAGAACTGATAGTGGTGCCGTCTCTAATGGAAACAGAAATCATCAAGATTGCGCACAGACAGGGACATTTTTCAGCAAAGAAGAGTCAAGATTTGGTGGAAAAGTCTTATTTCATACCAAAGCTGGCAGAAAAAGTGGTGAAAGTTGTGAGTAACTGTGTCGAGTGCATTTTGGTAAATGCAAAGATGGGAAAGCAGGAAGGTTATTTATCGCCAATAGATAAAGGTGATAAGCCGCTCACCACTTATCACATCGATCATGTTGGACCAATGGAAATCACGAAGAAACGATATAATCACATCTTAGTAATCGTTGATGCTTTTTCAAAGTATGTTTGGCTTTATCCAACTCGTAGTACAGGAGTGGAAGAAGTGATTAGTTGTTTGGAGAGACAGGCTGTTAATTTTGGAAACCCTTGCAGGATTGTGTCAGATAGAGGTACTGCATTTACAGCAAATTTGTTTAAAGAATACTGTGAACAACGGAAGATACAGCATTGTTTGATAACGACAGGTGTGCCACGCGGCAACGGACAGGTGGAACGAATGCATAGAATTGTTGTACCGATGTTGTCGAAACTTAGCATTGAGAATCCAGGGATGTGGTATTAGCATGTAGGCATCGTGCAACAAGCGATAAATAATATTGAACCGAGGAGTACAAAGGTAGCTCCATTTAAAATATTAACCGGAATCGACATGCGTTGTACTAATGACATTAAACTCAAAGACTTGGTGCAGCAATCACTGCTAGACGAGTTAAACGATGAACGAGATATATTACGTTCAGAAGCTCGTGAGAATATTAGAGCACTGCAAGAAGAAAACCAGCGTACATTTAATAAGAAAAAAAAGATAGAAAAGGAGTATAAAGTTAATGATTTAGTAGCTATTAAACGTACTCAGTACGGGGTGGGATTAAAACTAAAAGGAAAGTATCTGGGACCTTATAAAGTTACGAAAGTGCTTAAACACGGACGTTATAATGTAGAGAAAGTGGGAGAAGGAGAAGGTCCATATAAGACGTCCACGGTGGCAGAGTTTATGAAAGAATTCGGGTCGAATCCTACGTCAGGAGGGCCGAATGTAGGAAGAGCAAGTGTTAGAGAACTCACGAGAGACACGTAGTGGTCTCCGTTATTGAACACTAAAATGAACTAGTTATTAAGTTGAGGCAGATGAACCAAATGAATGAACAAAGTCAGTCGATGCCAAGATCTTGTTGAGGACACACGCAGAAGCAAGTCGTGAAAAACTTACACAAATAAGCTAAAACTCTGTTAATTATTTAAAGCTAAAATATAATACCAATAAACTACATATAATAATATAAACTATCGTGGTTACTGATAATTATCACATCACTGCGGATTATCGGGACCCACATTTATGACTATAAAAGCTAAAAATATATTATAATTGAAAATTTTAATAGAATTTAGAATTTAGTTAATTAAATTATTAATAGTTTATCGTTAATCGTTAATCTGGGATTGTGCAAAGCGTAGTCAGTAGTGCATGTGGGAAGAAATAAAGGGATGTAGTACCTGGTTGCCCTGTTTGGAATGTTGAAATTAAAGCGTTCTAAAAAAGATGGGGAGCAGATATCACCAACTATAAGCTTGTGAAGGAAAATAACAAGAACTCTCCTACGATTAAGAAGGGACGGAAGATTAAGGAGTAAGAGCCTATTGGTGTAGGAAGGAAGGCGAAGATTGGGGTCCCAATTAAGACCTCGAAGTGCAAATAGTAAAAACTGCTTCTGCACTGACTCAATTAAATCTTGAGTATGAGCATGTTGAGGAGACCAGACACATGAACAATATTCGATAATAGGGCGGACAAGGGATGTATAAAGAAGTTTTGTGGCGAAGGGATCGTTAAATTCTTTAGACCAGCGTTTAATAAATCCAAGAGTGACCTTGGCTTTATTAACAATTGAGGAGATATGATGTGTGAAACTTAATTTATTATCAAAAAGAACACCAAGGTCTTCAACTGACAGTATACGATTTAAGAGTACATTGTCAATATAGTAATTGGCTAAGTAAGGAGTAACCCTATTAAAAGTCATAAACAGGCATTTAGAAAAATTTAGTTTCAAGTGATTAGTTATGCACCAGTTTTGCATTGTGTTTAAATCATATTGTAGTAACGCATGATCCTGGGGGTCTTTGTAAGATAATAATAATTTCACGTCATCTGCATACATAAGTATGCGACAATGGGATAGCAAAGAGGGAAGGTCGTTTATAAAAAGATTAAAAAACAATAGGCCTAGGTGACTACCCTGGGGAACTCCAAAAGTAACGAAAACAGATTAAGATATTGCTGATCTAAGCATAACCTTTTGGGTCCTACCTTTTAGATATGATGATATTCACAGAAGAAGGGTGGGTGAGATACCTAGGATACTAAATTTATGTAAAAGAAGGTTATGATTAACAGAGTCAAATGCTTTACTAAAGTCAGTGTATATGACGTCAGTTTGCATTCTATTAAGGAAGATTAGTCGAAGTTGATAAATAATTGACTTGCAGAGGTGTTGCAAAGTCGATGTTATTATCTTTTCGAAGAGCTTAAGGATTGCTGACAACTTCGCAATTCCCCTGTAGTTGGATATATCCGACTTGCACCATTTTATTTGGCAGTGGGACTATGTAAGATTCTTTCCATAAGGTAGGAAAGATAGAGGATTCTAAAGAAAGGTTAAACAGAATTAATAGAGGTGTTATTATAGAAGAACAGCACTCCTTAAGCACAAAACTTGGAATGTTGTCGGGGCCAGGAGAGAAGGAAGATTTTAATGTGTTAATTGAAGAGAGTATACAACTATAGGTAATATTCGGTAGAAATACAGAATTAGAGAATGGGAGTTTATAGGGGTAAGAGAAGTTAGTAGACAAACTAGAGGTGTAAGTAGATTGAAAAAAGTTAGCAAAGAGATCGGAAGCAGCCGAGTCCTCACTTACTTTACTAGAATTAAAAAAGAAAGAATAGGGTAAAGTACTAGATTTACGTTTAGAATTAACAAAGTTATAGAATTGTTTAGGATCACGCGCAAATTGAGTCTTGCAACGAACAAGATAATTTTCATAGCATTGAGAATTAAGAAGGGTAAAGGCTGCTTTAACTTTAGAATAATTTAAAAAGTCTAAGTTAGAGCCTGTCTGCTTAAACCTTTTAAAGTATTTAGATTTTTTATTTTTTAAGTTTGATAATCTTGGTGAGAACCAAGGCGGTTTATGTGAAACAGACTTTACAACACTAGGGATGCAGACATCAAAGAATGAATTTAAAATGTAAAAATACTCGACAGCTATGTTAATATCTTTCATGCCGTAAAGTACAGACCAGTCAGTAGCAAGAATCAGTTGGTTAAGCAAAGAAAAATTTCCTTTGCGAAAGCAGCGGCGCGAGTTTGAAGAGAAAGAATGAGGTAAATGGGTTGAGTTAACCTTAACGGCAACAATTTCAATAGAATCCATTGGTGGAACTTTAAATATTTCAGCATTAAGGGAGGATTTTACTGAAATAAGGACACCACCACCACGTCGATTAGGACGATCGCGCCTAAAGATATTATATTTTGACGACATTATTTCATTATCAGATATACTGGAATTAAGCCAAGTCTCTGAGAATGCAATAATATCGGTGTCAAAAGAGAAACTATTCTTATGTAACTGTTTTTTGAGGCTATGACTGAGGCCGCTTGAGGACCATTAGTCGGAAAGGTGACAGGATTTGAACGAGTTCTAGTCTTCTGCTTAAACTCGTGAACAATCATATGAGGATGCCAAAACTTTGGGTCACATATGACAGGGAACAGATCAGCCAACATAGTGGTTGATGGTCACTATTTCATCGAAAGAGATTATCAGCTGTGCCGGTGGTGTTTTTTCAACGCTCCGTCTATTTTATTATTTCTGCCTTAATTCGCGAATTTTAATTTGAAATTATCAAATATTTTACTTGAGCAAAGTGATACCCTAAATCTGGTTTGTACAAAGCCGTTTTTAGTGTGCATTTTTAGCAAAACTATACATTTTTATTAATACAGCGTCTCAGCTGTGTTTTTGTTTGTGCCCGTTTTTGTTGCGACCTTTGCTCCCTCTTCGTTTCTCTGCTGAGCAATAATAAGTTTGTGTGTTTGTTCGCTTACACTCAATTTCTGTTTTGTGCTTGCGCCCACGCATTGCTTTGTTGCCATAACTGTTTCGTTAACATTTGTTTTTGCATTTTAGCGAATTCTGTTTTCGAGCATATTTGTTTACAACGAAGTAATCTTGCGCACTCTCAAATTTTTTCTTGTTTGCTCTCTTGTTTATTTTGAGTGAAATGGCCTGCTACAAAAACAATTGCAATTACGGTCCAGCTCGTGACAGTCACCAACCAAATTATGTGCACTGTTGGCTATGTGACAATATTATGCATATAAAATGTGCTGGTCTTACTGGGCGTGAATTTGAAAAATTCATTTCCTCTGCCAAATTAGGCAGTGGTGGTTTGCGATGGTGCCCAGTGTGTATTGAGTAGCAAGGTGATTCTGCTTGCCGACGCCTAAATTAAATTTACTGCATGTGTTTGTACTTATGAATGTGTCGGTACAAATAGAACCAACAAGAAAAAAATCCAGAACAAATTAAAGATTTTTTCAAATTTATATTGTGTGTCATTTATCCGGTTCAACTATTTCACTCTCGTTTTAAAACAAATTCGAAGCCGTTGCGTTAATCGCTGCTAAGAATTGGTTTTATCGTATAAGCATGAGTTGGTTAGATAGATTAAACAAGTAAGGAAAGTACAGTCGAGCAAGCCCGACCGTAAAATACTCTCTGCATTTTTTTCCCGATTAAATTATAAAAACGTTCAAGAGTTATTACAATGTGTAGTACTTGCATTAAAACAAGTTGAAACGAAAACAATCCAAGCATAATCAAACACACATCTGTTTGTATGCGAATACACATACAAAGGACAATATATGATGCATATATGTATGTATATGTGTATTCGGCGCGGCCAGCGCAGGCAGAGAAAACATTCAAACATGTGCTAGTATGTTTCTGTCTCGCTTGCACTCATACATTGATATGAATGCGGCAGCGCTGCCGCCACATGTGCTTGTATGTTTCTGTTTCGCTTGCACTCATAAATAATATCGCATTTAGTTATCAATATTGCAACGCTTCCAGTTTTCCTGTTTATAGTGCGATTTCAATGCGCCTTTCAGGATAGTTTGATATAGTTAGCCTCCACAGGAATTATAAATTACAATACTGTACTATATTAACAAACGCCTCAAAACGGAACGAAAGTGGAGAATTATTTTTATTAATTGTGGGAAAACGGGGCGTAGCAGTCCAAAATTTTAAATGTCAATGCATTTACGCTGTCGCTAGAAACCTCCATACCAAGATTGGTGATCCTAGGTGCAATAGTTATTGAGATATTCGCCCAAAACACCAATTTTTTCCGAGGTGTGTCTAGTTTTTTGCTCATTGTGGGCGAATGGGGCGTAGCATCGAAATAAAAAAAGATTCTGGTATTGACTGACTAAATATGTGATCGATTGAGACCAATCTCATACGGACGGACAGACGGACAGACAGATGGACAGACAGACGGACAGACAGATGGACAGACAGACGGACATGGCTATATCGACTCGGCTTGTGATGCTGATCAAGAATTTATATACTTTATGTGGTCTGCAACGCCTCCTTCTGCCTGTTACATACATTTTCACAAAACCAATATACTTTTGCAGAGAGTATAAAAACCTAAAAACAGGGCGAGATAGTGAAAGCGACTGGGACACTGAAGATAGTAAAGTCTCAAACCTAGAGCGCCACACCAGCCAGGTACACAAGAAAAAGGCAAGATGACCATGGACAATGACCAGAGCAAATGGAAGTTTACTCCTCGTTTATGTTTAGAGACCGTACTAATTTCTCTAAGCCTCAAAATAACGATGAGCAGGCCCAAAAGAAACCAAACTCATATGATAGAATGACAGGACCAAGGCGTCAAAAGCTGCACTTTGTTGTCCAGAGTGCTGAGGCTGCTGTAATTGAGTTTGAGGAAGACGATCGATCTCTAGGGGACGATGACTCACCGCATTTTTAGGAAACGATCTCGACTGCCGTACATCAAACGACAATTGGGTGGGAAAACTCTAAAAATACTAGTAGATACAGGGGCGGCAAAGAGTTACGTTAAGCCCATAAAGGAGCTAAAAAAAATAATTCATGTCGAAAGACCCTTCATCGTAAACTTGGTACACGGCTCGAGCAAAATAACAAATAAATGCCATTTAAACATTTTTGGACAAACCTCACCATTTTTTATGCTTGACACACTCAGTTTATTTGATGTCATTTTAGGCTTTGACTCGATGGACAAAGCAGGAGCGTTATTGAACTTAAAAAATAAAATTATGAAAAACCAAAATAAGCTTTCATTACTGTCACAGTGTAAGCTTCACAGACGTTAATGATATAGTAGTGCCCATGTCCGTTAAATTCCAAGGTGTGATATTAGAAAGGTCAAAGGCGTTTTCGACCTCTAACGAGGCATTACCCTTAAATACTTCGGTCATTGCCACAATTCGCACAATAGATATAACCAATAACCAATTTATAAGAAGCTATATCCACACCCAAATGGAGTTTCTGACTTTGTAAACAACGAAATCAAGCAGCTACTTGAAGATGGTATCGTTAGACCATCTAAATCACCATATAACAGCCCAGTATGGGTCATCGACAAAAAAGGAGTCGATGGCAGTGGCAACAAAAAGAAACGGTTAATCGACTTTAGGACGCTAAATGAGCGAACTATAGCCGATCAATAGACGATGCCGAGCATCCCAATGATTATAGCGAATATAGGAGAGGCAGAGTTTTTCACAACCCTTGTCTTAAAATCGGGGTACCATCAGATTTACCTAGCAGAACAAGACCGCAAAAAAATGTCGTTCTCGGTAAACGGCGGAAAGTATGAGTTTTGCCGCCTACCATTCGGCTTGAAGAATGCGGGGAGCATTTTTCAAACAGCCATTGATGACATCCTGAGGGAACATATAGGATAGATATGTAATGTTTACGTCGATGACGTAATAATCTTTTCAGTAAACGAAACCGACCATGTGAAACATATTGACACAATTTTGAAATGCTTAAGCGATTCCAATATGAGGGTAGCACAAGAAAAAACGAAGTTTTTTAAAAAAAATGCGTCGAGTTCTTGGGCTTTGTAGGAACTAAAAACGGAGCTAAAACCGACCCAGAAAAGGTTAAAGCCATACAGGAATTTAGTGAACCTAAAAATTTATTTTCATGCTTCCGGATTTTAAACAATAACCGACGCTTCTATGCACGGCATCGGTCCAGTTCTTTCTAAGGAGGCAAACCAATCACCATAATTTCGCGAACACTAAAGCAAAGTGAGACGCACTATGCAACAAATGAAATGAAATTGTAAGCCATTGTATTGGCTTTTGGTAAATTGCAAAATTACCTGTATTGGTCAAAAGAGATCAACATCATTACAGACCACCAACCCCTTACATTCGCTGTCTCTGATAGAAACACAATTGCGAAAATCAAAAGGTGGAAATCATTCATTGATCAACACAACGCAAAAGTGTTCTATAAGCCCGGCAAAGAAAACTTCGTGGCAGATTCCCTGTCCCGGCAAAATATGAATAACTTGGAAAATGAAATTCAATCAGACGCTGCGACGATTCACAGCGAACTGACATTAACCTACACGGTTGATTCAACAGAAAAGCCGTTATAAGGTTTCAAGAACCAGTTTGTTCTCGAAGAGGCCAAATTTCCCCTTAAAAGAAATATCATACTTTTTGGCACGAAAATACGACACTTAATAAATTTTACCAATAAAAGCAACCTGTTTGAGATAATCAAACCACTAATTAACAATTATTCAGTTAATGCGATTTACTGCGACTTGCCAACGCTAGCCAGTATACAACATGATTTAGTCTTAAATTTTCCGGCAACTCAATTCTGGCATTGTAAGAATTTGGTTGTAGACATTACATACAAAGGTGAGCAAATTGAAATTATCACCACGGAGCACAATCGCGCACATAGGGCCGCTCAGGAAAACATTAAACAAATCCTTCGTGATTATTATTTTCGGAAAATGGCAAAGTTGGCCAACAAGGTGGGAATTAATTGCAAAACGTGTACAAAAGCAAAACACGATAGGCACCCAAAATAACAGATGCTTGGTGAAACGCCAATTTCGTCAGATACTGGAGAACTGATCCACAGTGACATTTTCTCAACGGACAAAAATTCGTTCTTAACTTGTATTGACAAGTTCTCGAAATTTGCCGTGGTATAACCGCTTTGTTGGACAGAGTTTCGCTGCCGTAGCAAGGGAAGTTTTTGTACCGCAAAGTAAAAACGCAACCGTTCATATGTGAGGTTTATTTGTGACTAAATACAATGCTCTGCTCGCAGGCAGATAGAGACCGAAAATGAAGGAAAGACAAAAAGGAGATAAGAGAACGTCGTCTTGTCACGTCTCTCACTCATATGATTACATATTCATATGTATGTCAATACATGCGTGCATTGCTAGAGATGATCATTCTTCAACACCCTTCCTCAATGCGTGCATGTTTACAAATTCGATTTAATTCAATTTAAACTTAACAATTTTGTAAATTCGACATGCTTTCTCTTAGGGAGATTCTTGGTCAAGATATCTGCAATCATATCTGTTGTACTAGCATACTTTAAGTTAACTTGACCTTCTTCTACAACCTGACGTACAAAGTGATATCTTATATCAATATGCTTGGTCCTTGAGTGATGAACTGGGTTCCAAGCCAGCTCTTGTGCACTGAAATTATCGCCATATAAAGTAGTCGAGGTAGCTTCATCCCCACAACCGATTTCGATGATTAAGCGACGTAAAAATATGGACTCCTTGCACGCAGCCGACAGTGCCATATATTCTGTCTCAGTGCTGCTAAGTGCCACGCTGCGTTGTTTCTCGGATCGCCAAGAAATTGGGCCGCCTGCCAAAAAATAAACATATCCCGTATACGACTTTCGGTTAGTTCGATCGCCGCCCCAATCTGCATCCACATATCCAGTAAATGGCTAATGACAACCTTTGCAGTGTAGTTTGAAATTCATCGTCGCTGCCAAGTACCTTAAAACGTGTTTCACATCAGCGAGATGCTTTGCGTGCGGATCTTTCTGGGCCAACTTTGCAACTGAATGCAGAATGTCTGGTCTGGTTGTGAGTGCCAGCCACATCAGCTCACCAATCATGGATTGATACATGACAGGATAAACCTTTTGACACTGCTCATTAGTACAATCCACCTGGAACCCCGCATCCAACGGAGTAGCTGCTTGTCTACATTTGTCCATGTCGTGAGCTTGCAATAGTTCCTTGATGTATTGCGAGTGGCCTATGGTGATAGGCCCAAGTTCACCTTCACGGTGCACCTCCATGCTTAAAAACAGCCTTGGAACACCTTTGTCGACACATTCGAACGCATTTGAAATAGCGGACTTGACACTGAGCATGTCTTCTTTGGACTGGCATGCTATAAGTAAATCGTCGACATATACCAGGATTAGCGATCAGTTACCTTTCCCTCTCTGCTCGTTTCACAAGACACCATTCAGCTTCGAATTCCATTCCCTTCCTGATTGCTTCAATCCATATATTGCCTTTTTAAGCAGCATTGCCTTCGCTGGGTAAGCTCGATCAATGTACCCTTGTGGTTGCTTCATGTACACCGTATCGCTCAGGTCCGCTGCTAGTGCAAGAATAAATCGGACACTTTCCAATCTGAAACTGGAGAAAAAGTTTCCGCATAGTTTATGCCGTACTGCTGGGAGCAACCTTTTGCCACCAACCCCGCCTTGAAACGTTCGATCTGACCATCTTTGTCGCGTTTCAGACTATATACCCATTTGCATCCAACTGCTCGCTGTCCTGCCGGTAAGTCTGCCAACTGCCATGTTTCGTTTGCCATTAATGCTTCATATTCTCGCTGCATCGCTTCGGACCAATGTGATGCGTGAATACTGTTCAATGCCTCCTCGTAGGAGAGTGGAATCTTTACGTTGCTGGCAACCAGAGCACCAAGGACGTTGTACTCCTTTCTCGGACGGCCAGGTTTGCCGGTCCGAATCAGCCTTGGTCTGCCAGGTCCAACACGAGGAGCTGGCTCATCTGACTCCACCTTTTCAGTTGCGCTCTCGTAGCCATCAGGATCACTGTTACTGGAATTCTCCCCTTCAACGCTTGCACCATCGCTGCAGTCTCCACCGCTGCTGTCAATATCATCAGTGTCGCCGCCAGACTGCATGCTAACTTCTGCCGTCGGAAGCTCGAACGTGATTGTGTCCTTGTCGTCTTGGATCTCGTCAAAGAGGACATCTCGCCTCTCAATCACCTGGTGAGACACCGGGTCATACAGTCGATAGCCCTTGGCTGCTCCTGAATATCCAATCATGCGATATTCTTTGCCTTTTGGTTGAAGTTTTCTTTTCCTTGGACCCTTGTCCAAAGCTACTGCAACAGAGCCAAAAACTTTTAGATGACCAACAAAAGGTTTCTTACTAGTCCACGCTTCCATTGGCGTCATACTGGTCAGCGCCTTGGTCGGTGATCGATTCCGCACATACATAGCTGCGTTGACTGCCTCAGCCCGCAAGGATTCGCCCAATACTGACTGGGCCAGCATACATCTTGACATTTCCACCAGAGTGCGGTTTGCCCTATCAGCAACGCCGTTTTGCCGTGGAGTGTATGCCACTGTCAGCTGCCTCTCGATCCCCTGATTTTTCAAAAATTCATCAAACGGTTTATTGACAAATTCCCCGCCATTGTCGCTCCGGATTCATTTGAGGTTTTTTCCCGTTTGCCATTCAACCAGTGTCTTGAACTCGACAAACTTCTTGAAGACT
Organism: Drosophila acutilabella; assembly: GCA_035046005.1. Classification (NCBI taxonomy): domain Eukaryota; kingdom Metazoa; phylum Arthropoda; class Insecta; order Diptera; family Drosophilidae; genus Drosophila; species Drosophila acutilabella. The sequence goes on along the minus strand of JAWNOK010000103.1, from coordinate 19,174 downwards.
TCATCCTTCTTCGGCAGGAAATACACAAATACACGCCTTGATTTGTCATCGATGAAGGTTAGAAAGTACTTCGATCCAGCAAGCGACTGTGTTCCAAAGGGTCCGCACACATCTGCGTGAATTAGTTCCAATATATCTTGAGCTCTACTGGTGATTGCAACAGGAAATGGTTGCGCATGAATCTTGGTGACCATACATGTTTTGCAATTCATGTTCGCTGGGAAAACCATATTTTCGATGCCGCGCAGCATTCCTTTACTGATCAAGTCTTTCATACTGCTGATATTCAAGTGGCCGTACCGTTTGTGCCACAGTGCACCATCAGCCATCAGCCGCAAAACAGTTGTTTTGTTTTCCTCGAAACATATACAAGTTTCCAACTCTGTTCGCCTTTACAATGCATTCGCCTTTCTGGATTACTCGTGCATATTCTTGTCCAAAAGTGACGAAACATTTATTCTTTACAGCGCTGCTCACGGAGAAAAAATTTCCATTCATTTTGGGCACATAGAGAACATTTTTTAACTGCAGCGTACATATGTCTGTCTTCAGCTCTACTTCCCCTTTTCCTTCTGCTTTTAGAAAACCGGAGTCAGCCAGACAAATAATTTCTGTGTGATTCTCGAGCTTTGTGAATAACTGTTTCTCACAACACATGTGGCTTGTGGCACCACTATCCAAGCACCACATACTCTTTCTCAAATTATCTGCGTCCAACGCATTTAATAGGCAGCACTGCTTGTTCTCGCATTTTGCTGCCTTTTCCACATATGCGCTCCCTCTCTTACACTGAGCCTTCATATGCCCGCGCTCACCACACTTGAAACAAATCATATTATTGTTTCTCTTCTTTTGCGTTCTCTGCGCGGCCAGCTTGTCTGTCTCTATGGCGACAACAAAATTTTCGAATTGTTCTGGAAGGCTCGATAGTAAGACAATTGCGCGTAGTTCATCATTTAGCTCGATTCCTACTGACCCAAGGCCATCAAGAATATCCACGAACTCATTTATGTAACTTGAAATGCTTTGCCTTTGGTCCATGCGTTTGCTTAGCAATTTCTTGTACAGTTGAACATTTCGTACAGGTCCACTTGGCTGATGAACGCTTTTTAATTTGTTTCATGCCTCGGACGACTTTTCGCAATTTTTAATGTACCCCAACTGTGAAGTTTTCACACCCAGTGTGATCATGGCCAGCGCCTTTTCATCCTTGGCCTGCCAATTCACACCTTCGGGAACATTCGTTGGTAGTAGGTCACCAGATACCACACTCCACAATTCAGCGTGCACCAACACAGACCGCATTTGAATACACCATGAGTCATAATTTCCTTCCTCCAATTTGTCTATCTGATAAATCCCACTCATAGCTGATAATCGTTTAGTCTCTGAGTCACACCGAAGTTAATAGTTCGTAACGACAGAGTTTCGCTGCCGTAGCAAGGGAAGTTTTTGTACCGCAAAGTAAAAACGCAACCGTTCATATGTGAGGTTTATTTGTGACTAAATACAATGCTCTGCTTGCAGGCAGATAGAGACCGAAAAAGAAGGAAAGACAAAAAGGAGATAAGAGAACGTCGTCTCGTCACGTCTCTCACATATATGATTACATATATGAATATGTATGTCAATACATGCGAGCATTGCTAGAGATGATCATTCTTCAACACGCTTGCGTCTATTATGGATGTGAAAATTACCATTATTCAACTTATAAACTTGTTTCCTCAACCGAAATCAATATATTGCGACAATTCAGAGACAATCAGAATACTTTTAATGAACGTATATGACATAAACATGGTGAATGCACCACCTCTTCAAAGTTGTTCGAATGGGCAAGTAGAGCGCTTTCATGGCACTCTTGCAGACATAGCTAGACCTTTAAGACTTGACAAAATGTCTGATGAAACAGTTGAGCTAATTCTGAGGGCAACAATAGCCAAACCCTGATCGATGTACTTCATGTAGCGTCTACCGAGATCTGGGAAATAATTAAAAATAAAATGTAAAAAGCCCAACGCGACAACATTGAGACATCTAACCTAAATATGCAAAAAGTGTTCGTAAAGTGTTCGTAAAGAACAATGAAAGATTGGGAAATAAGTAATCACCCCTTTGCACAGAGGAAGCAATCCAAGCAGACCTAGGATCGTCTGTTCTTATTAATCGGCGGGTGGTCCAAAGGACAACCCAAAATAGCATTTACTTTCACACGAAAAAATCGCATAGGCAAAGATTGACAGTTAAGCGCACAAAGGTTCTAACTCCCTCCTTCTCTATTCTTCCGCAGGTTTAAAATTGCAGTCCTGGTATTGTTAGGGGTAGCACATTGTCGGATCATCGACTACACCCACTCCAACTACATCCCGGTGATGGATGGGAAAGTTTGGTATGGGAACAATGGGACTCTTTAAGGAATTCAAACAACTTGACAGAGTTCACTAACATGACAGATGAGACAGCTAAATTGACAGAATTATTTCCTCAATCGCATATGCGAAAATTGTTAGAGGTCAACATAGAACTCCATAATAATGGAGATATTCACGAACGGAACACTCCTCGTCACCTTCCGTTTCTCTGCAACCATCAATGGCACAAAATATTTGAACCAGCGTGAGATATTAAATAAGGCGCCAGGCATAGCAGGGTGACCACTACACAACATCATCAGTGATGACCCAGTTTTGAGTATGCCTCAACTTCACAGGATGAACAATAATAACCTTCGTGTCATCCAAGAACTCAAAGATGAATTGGCGTCCGACATGTGGACTGTTGTCGGCGTTGCTCTCAGCATCATCCTAAGTGGCTTAATCATCATAGGGCATATCACGGAAATAAATCAAGCTCTGCGGGAAGCACAAAGGGTCATCAACAGCTACAAGGTGACCTAGGACGATCATAACTTTGAGGGGGGAGTAGTTACACATAAGAATTGCACATGAATACTTTGTATAAGAATCTTGCACAATAATAATATTTACACAGTTACTCCGCCCCGACCACAATGGTCAGCACCTGTAACCTGATACTTGACTATGCTGCAAGTTATCGCTTAGGCTGAGTTGGCTTGCCGACTGTAGCTTTGTAGCTCATGCGCGGAACTTTTAGGTTTAGCTTTATTCCAATTTTGTAATACAGTTCAGTTTTGTATTGGAAATTAAAGAATAAACCCGCACTACTCCGGCACACTGACGTATTTAAATTGTTATATTTCTAATCATTGTTGAGCCACAAGGCCAGTGAATAGAAAAGGGGGTGAAGTCAAGCCCTCCAACATAATCATCATAAGATTATAATTACACGATCAACGCTGGTCCTGCCACCGACGCCTAGTACGTCGCTGGACCAGAAACTTACTTAATTTGTATAATATTGGGTAAATAGCAAATTCTTAATTTCGCTAAGAACCTATGCACTGATTTGGATATTAGTGCTGACTTGCTAAGTGATTATAAGTTTGAGATTTCACCTGACAAGGTGTCGAGTTCTCAGCATCAGCTTCCCTTACCTCTTCCGCCTGGTTCACTCCTCACGTCACCATTGCATAATGGACCTCCCCTTTTATCCTTTTCTCCCTCTCCCCGTTACTCTTCACCACTCAATTCACACATTCCTCCTGCAACATCTTGCATACCCGACCGACCCCCATGTACCAACGTTGTTTTCCCGGCACTGCCTGTCCCCCCGTAACCGCCTTATCACCCATTATTATCAAATCGGTGACTGTTAAAGGAGTTAAGGCCACGAGTAAAAACTCGAAAAGTCCCCCTATTCGACGAAACAGTCGATCTACTGCCACCCTCGCAGTTCCTTCTTCACCTTCTTCCTTCTTCTTTCACCAATGTTGATACTTCAAGCTCTAAAAGCCCCCAAAAAAAAGACGGATCTCATCCTCTTCACCAAGAGGTACAAGTTACCGCGCTGGCACCCACCGATGCTACACGGTAAGCGCCTGCAACAAAGCGCCCACGTGAAGTACCTTGGCACGGTGCTGGACAGTAAACCTGACCTGGAGAGCCAATGTGGAGCAAAGGGTGAAAAAGGCAACCATGGCGCTGTATGCATCCAAGAAGATGCTCAGCTGCTCTTGGGGTCTGTCGCCCAGACTTATGCACTACCCGAATGTAGAACAGAGCAAGTGGCATGCTCCCTAAGATCGCTGTATAGCAAACTTGAGAAGAGCACCACCAAACTAGTAAACCTATGGTGGCGTAATACCACCTCGTGTAGAATAGCAAAAATAATGTGCAACGAATTCGATGCTAAACTTAGCCGATTCCTACTGCATCTTTCTAGGAAAGACTGCAAAATGCTAACCCGTGTGCTCACTGGTCACTGCCTAGCGGCTGCGCATGCGGCCAAGCTGGGTATTACCACGGATACTGACTGCATTAAATGTAAATACCCAAACACTTCCGAAACACTAGAACATCTACTTTGCCATTGTCCTGCCCTAAAGCGAACACGGCTAGCATGTCTAGGTGCACCGCAAATTCACTCTATGGAAGAGGCATCAAAGCGCTCACCAAAAGATCTACTGATGTTCGCGAAATGCTCCTTAATTCTCCTGGTCTTCTAGCCGGAACAACCTCCGCGCACGGACTACTAAGGGCCGCTTACGGCCTATGTATAGTACCCGTGAGGTCGTCCGGCTTAACCTAACCTAACCTAACCTATCCCACTGCATAAAAAAGGGTGCAAGTCGGACATATCAACAACTCTGCAAGTCAATTATCTCTCCCGCCCAACACGCGTTTGTTAAGAGTCGGTCGACTTCGACTTCCCTTCTTCTGTGGATATCATCATATCTAACAGGTAGGACCCAAAGGGTTATGCTTAGATCAGATTGGAGTTCCCCAGGGTAGTCACCTAGGCCCATTGTTTTTTAATCTTTTTATAAACGACCTTCCCTCTTCGCTATCCCATTGTCAGTTATGTGAAATTATTATTATCTTACAATGACCCCAAGATCATGCGTTACTACAAGATGATTTAAACACAATGCAAAACTGGTGCATAACTAATCACTTGAAACTAAATTTTTCTAAATGCCTGTTTATGACTTTTAACATGGTTACTCCTTACTTAGTCAATTACTATATTGACAATGTACTCTCAAATCGTATACTGTCAATTGAAGACCTTGGTGTTCTTTTTGATAATATATTAAGTTCCACACATCATATCTCCTCAATTGTTAATAAAGCCAAAGGCACTCTTGGATTTATTAAACGCTGGTCTAAAGAATTTAATGATCCCTTCGTCACTAAACTTCTTTACACATCCCTTGTCCGCCCCATTCTTGAATATTGTTCATGTGTCTGGTCTGCTAAACAGGCTCATACTCAAGATTTAATTGAGTCAGTGCAGAAGCAGTTTTTACTCTTTGCACTTCGAGGTCTTAATTGGGACCTTAATCTTCGCCTTCCTTCCTACACCAATAGGCTCTTACTCCTTAATCTTCCGTCCCTTCTTAATCGTAGGAGAGTTCTTGGAGTTATTTACTTTTATTTCTTCCCACATGCGCTACTGACTACGCTTTGCACAATCGTTTTCGGGTATTATGCGCTCAATATAACGAATACTATAGAATTATTCATATATCTCTTCCTCTTTCCCATCTTAAAGCTACACTTTACAGCCAACTCCGTTAAATCTCTGATCTTTAGGGGCAGCATGTTTGGCATTTTATCCATTCACGCGTTCCTTTAAATCAGAAATCTTTCGTGTTTGTTTTGGCATACATTTGCATTGATCTGGTTGGGTTTTTCTGGGTTTTTCCAATCCTTGCAACAAGTGTTGTATCAACTTCTCTACTTTTTTCTCAGATTAACTATTAATTATTAATAATTTAATTAACTAAATTGCTTTTACATTTTCAGTTAAAATATATATATTGTAACATATGTAGAGACATATGTACCCATACAATACGCCTAGCTCACACTTTCATTTATGTTACACATTCCTTTCCCACAGATTTAAGCTAAGCATTATAAAATAATCAAACGTGACAATAACAATTCTGGCTTCCCACGAACTTATCAAGTATCATAAACAATTCGCCAGAATCGCTATTCCCACCATTGTGTTTGAAACTGTTGACGTTGCAGAAATCTTGGCTAGCAGAATTCTCTTCAATAAAATAAATTATATTTTTTTGAAAAACTAACCTACAAAGTACGTTATTGGCGCAGCCGGTAGGATATCGGAATATATCCATTTAACAGAAATCGGTCCTTTAAGATCCGCTTATAGAGACACGACCAAGTGACAACAGTGTTCTGTTAATAAATAGATCCTGTGAACTATTTTTAACAACTGTAAATAAGGACTTATTTCCAGACTTTACACATCATTAAATTGATCCCTGTAAACGTAAGATCCTTACAACCCAAGAAAAGTAAAGAAAACCCTGAAGTGACTATCAACATCAAATATTTTTGTGAAAAAAAAAAACACAAACTGATTTAAATCCAAAAAAACTGAAAATAACAAAAAAAAAAAAAAATTACACAACAAAATAAAAAGAACATGACAACAACAGCAAAAATGGAAATTTCTGAGATGCACCTCAAACAAGCACTAGGACAGATACGTCAAGTGCCCATCTTCGATGGAAAAACGGTGGAACTCACCGCCTTTATAAGAAGGATTGATTTCATTATGCAACTTTACCCGACCTAAGATGTAAGACAGCACAGCGTCTATTCGGAGCAATAGAAATGCAGACATCTGGAGCAGCCCAACGTGTTTCCCAATTGTCAGCAGCCACCAACTGGACAGACCTGAGGAGTGCCCTGATCGACGAATTTAAGACACAAACACCGTATGATGAATTATTGAGACGGCTATACAACACCAATAATAATAATAGTGTCCGTAAGTTTGTAGAAGAATTAGAGTATAAGTCTTTTGTTATATCTAATAAGCTTATGTTAGAAAACCAACCACAAAACATATAAATATTATACACAATATTATTAAAGACGTTATCACCAGTAAACTACCTGACAGAACATTCATGACCTTAGCTAGACATGACATTACCACTGTTTCTAAACTTAAACAAGTAGCTCAACGTGAAGGACTTTACGAAAATGGCTTTAACGAACGTACTAACCAAAATAACGAAAATTCAAAATACAACAAACCTAATAATGACAACCGTGGAAAGGGAACTAATCAAAATTATTATCCAAATACTAATTATTCAAACCCAAGCAATAAACCAAAAAAAAATGCTGTAAATAATCAAGCATTTTATAAGGAATTCAAGCAAAATCTTGATCAAGCTAGATCACAAAACCAAATGAATTACCACAACCAAAACCAAAGACCTTCGAATCCTCCTGTTAAGAGACAGCGAGAAAATACAAGTGGTCACTCCAAAATGGAAATTTCCGAAAATTTTCATCAAGGAGCCTCGAACCAAGAAGAATGAATCCTTTCATTCGAGTAGTTATGAATGGACAGCACTTTAACTGGTTAATTGACACAGGTTCGTCCATCAATATTATAAAACAAAATTTCCTAAACTTTCCTATTAAACATTGCCAATTAAATGTGCAAACAATAAATGGCACTATTCAATTAAAAAATTGTGTATCGTTTGCCCCTAGCAATCTTTGTCCCACTCACCAAACATTTTATCAACACGACTTCTCAGACAACTACGATATTCTACTAGGTAGAGAATATCTAGAATCATGCGAAGCAAAAATTGATTACAAAAATAAAACAGTTATCCTAAATGAACATTCATTTCAAATGAGTTATGATCATGAGGGTTCTGTTAAGGACAAGACTGCATTTCAATGCCTTGATCCGCCCCGTACAAATGATATAGCTGTTAATTACGCTATAAACAACGAACTAAATGAAGCAAACCAATTTCGATTAGATCATCTGAACGATGAAGAAAAATCGAAACTTACCAAAATTCTTTATGAGTTTAGTGACATTCAGTACAAAGAAAGTGAAAATTTGACTTTCACCAGTACAATTAAGCATGTCATCCAAACTAAACACGAAGACCCAATCCAAAAGCGACCATATAAGTATGCGCAAACATTCGACGAAGAAGTCGATAAACAAATTAAAGAAATGATTGAACAAGGTATAATTCGCAAATCAAACTCGCCTTATTGCTCACCAATTTGGATTGTGCCAAAGAAACGTGATGCATCAGGTAAAGAAAAGATTCGTATAGTTATCGACTATCGAAACCTAAATGAAATAACAATTGATGATAAATATCCTATTCCGGTCATGGATGAAATACTAGACCAACTTGGAAAATGTCACTATTTCACCACAATTTACCTTGTTAAACGATTACATCAGATACAAATGGACTCACTAAGTATACCAAAAAAAGATTTTTCAACCAAAAATGGACATTACGAATACACTCGAATGCCTTTTGGGTTGAAAAATGCCCCAGCAACATTTCAACGTTGCGTGAACAATCTGTTAGAAGATTTAATCTTTAAAGATTGCCTTGTATACAGGTATGATTACAATTAGACAAATGCGAATTTCTTAAAAAGAAACGGAATTCCTTGGACATATAAAAACGACAGAGGGAATTAAAGCAAATCCAACAAAAATCTTTGCCATACAAAACTTTCCAATACCAAAAACACCCAAGGAAATAAAATCATTTTTAGGCCTTTGCGGTTATTATAGGAAATTCATTCCTAACTTCGCTCACGTTGTAAAGCCAATGACTTTAAAATTAAAGAAAGGTGCGATTATGAACACCAACGAACCGAATTACATTTCTGATTTTGAAAAATTAAAAGTACTTATAACCTCCGATCCAATATTAGTCTATCCAAATTTCGACAAACCATTTTGTCTTACAACTGATGCCAGCAACATGGCTATTGGAGCTGTTCTGTCTCAAAATCAAAAACCCATTTGTTTCGCAAGCCGAACTTTAAACGAACACGAAATTAACTATGCAGCAATTGAAAAGGAACTTTTAGCCATCGATTGGGCAACTAAATATTACCGATCTTATCTCTACGGTAGAAAATTCAAGATCCTCAGTGATCACAAACCACTTGTTTGGCTTAACAATATTAAAGAACCAAACATGAAATTGCAACGTTGGAAAATCAAATTAAATGAATATGATTACCATATTAAATATGTACCAGGCAAAGAGAACTATGTTGCAGACGCTTTATCCAGAATAAAAATTGAAGAAAATGTGTTAGGAGAAACTTCCGACGTAACTGTAGCAACAATCCATAGCGCCCAAGAGAACAACCAAAATCACATTTCACTTACAGAAAGACCAATAAACTATTTAAAAAGACAAATAGAATTCGTAAAAAGTAACCTTAATAACGTATCCGTAACTAATTATTTTCATAAAACAAAAATTTTAATAAAATATGTTGATATGACAGCTAATCATGCAAAAGAATAAATTAAAGAATACTTATGTTCTAAAAAAAAAGTGTTATATATTTCAGCAGAAGCTGATTTTCTTAAATTCCAGAATGCTTTCGTTGAAATAATAAGTCCCAATAATATAACAAAAGTAATGAGATCTACTAACAAACTAATAGACCTTCAAACTTACGCCGAATTTAAAGAATACATAATAAATACACACCAGAAGTTATTACATCCAGGAATAGAAAAAATGACATTATTATTTAAAGAAAAGTATTATTATCCAGATTACCAAAACCTTATTCAGAATATAATTAATGAATGCAAAGTTTGTAATATAGCAAAAACAGAACATAGAAACACTAAATTAGCTTTTGAGTTAACTCCAGTAGTCCATAATACCAGAGAAAAATATGTCATTGATTTCTACATGGTAGACAACAAACAATTTCTATCTTGCATAGACCTATATTCCAAATACGCAACTTTAATAGAAGTAAATGGTCGAGATTGGTTAGAAGCTAAAAGAGCTCTTTTAAAGGTATTTAATGACATGGGAAAACCAATTGATATAAAAGCAGATAAAGATAAACTAACTAGATTTGAAATAATACTTTATACTTATAATCATAAGACTAAACATAACACGACTGGTAGAACACCAGCAGATATTTTCATCTACGCAGGAACTCCTGAGTATGATATACAACTAAATAGGAAAAACAAAATAGAAAGATTTTATGAAAATAGAACAGAGTTTGAAATAGATATTAGGTATAGGGAAACACCATTAGTAAGATCTAAATCCACAAACCCATTTAAACAAACAGGAAATATTTGTTTATATATATACAAATAGATGACAAACATTATGAAGAAGTTAACAGAGGTAGAAAGATAACTCATTATAAATCAAATTATAAGAAGAAGAAAGTAACTAATAAAAGTAAATATGATAATTCCATATCAACAAATAACACGAATCACGATGATAACTCTTCATAATTTACCAACTTTAATTATAACATTCATGCTACTTTACTTTATATCCCCAATAAATGGACAGAACTTGGAAATCAATCCAATTAACTCTAAGAATGGATATCTTATATTTCAAACAGGAACATTGAATTTACCCATAAAATACGAGTATCACTATTTAACTATCAATATAACAAAAACTGAAGAAACTTATAATAATATTATGAAACAAACAAAAGAATTTGAAACCCTAGCCAAAATAAAATACTTAACAGAAAAACTGGATAGTGAAATGAACGGTATAAGACTAGTAAAACGTAATAAAAGACGCCTTGTAAATTTCATGGGAACTTTTTATAAATACCTTTTCGGAACTCTAAATCAAGAAGACAAAGAAGAATTACAATCAAAGATAGCCAACCTTTCAGAAAATAGTGTTCAAGCTAATGAATTAAATGAAGTAATAAAAGCTGTTAATAAAGGAATTGAAGTAATGAACAGTTTAAGTGTCACCCACGAAGCAGAACAAAGACTTGACATACTAATTTTCAATTTACAGGAATTCACAGAATACATTGAAGATATAGAATTAGGAATGCAACTATCCAGGCTTGGTATATTCAACCCTAAGTTACTAAAATATGACTCACTATCACATTTAAACGCTGAAAAAATAATAAATATTAAAACATCAACTTGGTTAAAAACAACTACTAACGAAATTTTAATCATTTCCCATGTTCCACGCGAAATTAAAAATACTGCACTATTCGACATTATTCCTTACCCTGACGAAAATAAAAACATTCTAACTGAAATTATACATGACACTTACTATTTACAATATAATAAAGCATTTACAGTAACAAACAAGTAAGAAAGGCTACAGTCGATCGAGCCGACTGTAAAAGACCCCGTACTCCCATAGTAGTGCATTTTATTTAAATTAAAATTTGAAAATGAAATTAAAAAAAATTGAAATTAAACATTTACATTTTGAATTAAAATTAAAAAATAAGTAAATTAACAATCGTCATTGTCAGCTTTCGAACCCGCGATCCATACGAAGGTTCCATATTGCGCCGCAACTCTACCAGTTGCACCACGACCCTCTTCTATCATTTTTCCGATTATTTGCAAATATGTATGTGTGCTCATACATATGTGTGTATGCATAGCATTGTTCGGCGCGGCCAGCGGCTCCGAGCAGCGCTGCCGCCAAAGCAGGTAAAGAAAACGTTCGAACATATGTTTGTATGTTTCTGTGTTTGTTTGTATGTGTTGCGCGCATGCAGTGATTTTGCAGTAAAATAACATGCACTTTGAACCGAAATTTCTCTCTTGTTTGACATAGGATTTTGATGCCACTTTCAGGAAAGTTAGAAATAGTAAATCTCTAAGCGTATGTTAAATTACAACACTGTACTATTTGATTGAATGCCTTAAAAACGGCATTGAAAGTGGATAGTTTTTTAGTTCCTATGAGCAAAGGGGGCGTGGCAGCTCAAAATTTTGAATAGCGTTATATTAAGGAACCTAGGAACCTGTATACCAAAATTGGTGCTCCTAAGTGCTATAGTTACTGAGATATTCGCCTAAAACACAATTTTTTTCGAGGTGTCTCTGGTTTTTTGATCATTGCGGGGGCGGTAAGGGGCGTGGCAACAATTTGAAATAAACTTGATCTGCTCGCGAAAATAACGGACTTACATTCCAAATTTGGTGTCTCTAGCTCTTGTAGTTTAAAAGATTCAGGTGTTCATACGGACGGACGGACGGACGGACAGACGGACATTGCTATATCGACTCGGCTGTTGATGCTGATCAAGAATATATATACTTTATGGGGTCGGCCACGCCTCCTTCTGCCTGTTACGCACATCTCGCTTCTGACAAACTTAATAGACCCTCTTTACTCTGTTTTAAAGAGTACAGGGTCTAATAAAGATTTAGTTATGAACAAATGTATCACTGGAATATTAAATCAAAACAAGAAAGAATGATACAGTCGCCCCGCGACTTTAGGATACCCGTTACTCAATGTTCGACCGATTGTTCCTATGGGAGCTATACGATATAGTCAAACGATTTGTATGAAACTTGGTCAGTACATATATGTTATTGATAAATAAAATATCCAGGTGTTCCTACGGACAGACAGACAGACAGAAAGACGGACAGACTTTATAAATTATTCTAAAGTAAAAGCAGCCTTTACCCTCCTTAATTCTCAATGCTATGAAAATTATCTCGTTCGTTGCAAGACTCAATTTGCGCGTGATCCTAAACAATTCTACAACTTTGTTAATTCTAAAATTCGTAATTCTAGTACTTTACCCTATTCTTTCTTTTTTAATTGCAGTAAAGTAAGTGAGGACTCGGCCGCTTCCGATCTCTTTGCTAACTTTTTAGACCCCGTACTCTTTAAAAAAGAGTAAAGGGGGTCTATTAAGTTTGTCAGAAGCGAGATGTGCGTAACAGGCAGAAGGAGGCGTGGCCGACCCCATAAAGTATATATATTCTTGATCAGCATCAACAGCCGAGTCGATATAGCCATGTCCGTCTGTCCGTCTGTCCGTCTGTCCGTCCGTATGAACACCTGGATCTTTTAAACTACAAGAGCTAGAGACACCAAATTTGGAATGTAAGTCCGTTATTTTCTAGAGCAGATCAAGTTTATTTCAAATTGTTGCCACGCCCATTACCGCCCCCGCAATGAGCAAATAACCAGACACACCTCGAAAAAATTTGTGTTTTAGGTGAATATCTCAGTAACTATAGCACTTAGGGGCACAAATTTTGGTATACAGGTTCTTAGAGACAGCCTTAGTATAATGTCATTAAAAATTTTGAGCTGCCACGCCCCCTTTGCTCATCAGAAATAAAAGACTCTCCAGCTTCAATGCCTTGTTTCAGGCATTAAATCAAATAGTACAGTGTTGTAATTTAACATACGCTTAGAGAATTACTATTTCTAACTTTCCTGAAAGTGGCATCAAAATCCTATGTCAAACAACAGAGAAATTACGGTTCAAAGTCGAAGTTATTTTAAAGCAAAATCACTGCATGCGCGCAACACATACAAACAAACACAGAAACATACAAACATATGTTCGAACGTTTTCTCTACCTGCTAGCGGCAGCGCTGCCCGGAGCCGCTGGCCGCGCCGACCAATGCTATACATACACACATATGTATGTGTGCACATACTTATATGGAAATAATCGGAAGAATGATAGAAGAGGGGTGTGGTGCAACTGATAGAGTTGCGGCGCAATGTGAAGCCTTCGCATGGATCGCGGGTTCGAGTGCTGACGATGACAGTTGTTAATTTATTTATTTTTTAATTTTAATTCAAAATGTAAATATTTAATTTTTTAAATTTCATTTGAAACTTTTAATTTAAATAAAATGCAATACTATGGGAGTACGGGGTCTTTTACAGTCGGCTCGATCGACTGTAGCCTTTCTTACTTGTTTCAATCTATTTACACCTCTAGTTTGCCTACTAACTTCTCTTACCCCTATAAACTCCCATCCTCTAATGCTTGTTTTTTTTCGGCATATTACTTATAGTTGCATACTTTATTTAATTAATGCCTTAAAATCTTCCTTCTCTCCTGGCCCCGACAACATTCCAAGTTTTGTGCTTAAGGAGTGCTGTTCTTCTGTAATTAAACCTCTATTAATTTAGTTTGACCTATCTTTAGAATCCTCTATCTTGAATAACTTATGGAAAGAATCTTACATAGTCCAACTGCCAAAAAAAATGGTGCAAGTCGGATATATCCAACTACAGGGGAATTGCGAAGTTGTCAGCAATCCTTAAGCTCTTCGAAAAAATAATAACATCGACTTTGCAACACCTCTGAAAGTCAATTATTTCCCCCGGCCAACACGGGCTTGTCAGGAGTCGGTCAACTTCGACTAATCTTCCTTAATAGAATGCAAACTGATGTCATATACACTGACTTTAGTAAAGCATTTGACTCTGTTAATCATAACCTTCTTTTACATAAATTTAGTATCCTAGGTATCTCACCCACCCTTCTTCTGTGAATATCATCATATCTAAAAGGTAGGACCCAAAAGGTTATGCTTAGATCAGCAATATCTAAATCTGTTTTCGTTACTTTTGGAGTTCCCCAGGGTAGTCACCTTGGCCTATTGTTTTTAAATCTTTTTATAAACGACCTTCCCTTATTATTATTATTATAATTATTATTATCTTACAATGACCCCCAGGATCATGCGGTACAACAAGATGATTTAAACACAATGCACAACCGTGCATAACTAATCACTTTAAACTAAATTTTTCTAAATGTCTGTTTATTCAAAGTTATTCAAAGTCATAAACAGACATTTAGAATAATTTAATAAATTCTATAGACCAGCGTTTAATAAATCCAAGAGTGTCCTTAACAATTGTGGAGATATTATGTGTGAAACTTAATTTATTATCAAAAAGAACACCAAGGTCGTCAACTGACAATATACGATATGTCTGGTCTCCTCAACATGCTCATACTCAAGATTGAATTGAGTCTGTGCCGAAGCAGTTTTCACTCTTTGCAAGGACAAGACTGCATTTCAATGACTTGATCCGCCCCGAATAAATGATATAGCTCTTAATTACGCTATAAACAATGAAATAAATGAAGCAAACCAATTTCGATTAGATCATCTGAACGATGAAGAAAAATCAAAACTTACCAAAATTCTTTATGAGTTTAGTGACATTCAGTACAAAGAAAGTGAAAATTTGACTTTCACCAGTACAATTAAGCATGTCATCCAAACTAAATACGAAGACCCAATCCAAAAGCGACCATATAAGTATGCGCAAACATTCGACGAAGAAGTCGATAAACAAATTAAAGAAATGATTGAACAAGGTATAATTCGCAAATCAAACTCGCCTTATTGCTCTCCAATTTGGATTGTGCCAAAGAAACGTGATGCATCAGGTAAAGAAAAGTTTCGTATAGTTATCGACTATCGAAACCTAAATGAAAAAACAATTGATGATAAATATCCTATTCCGGTCATGGACGAAATACTAGACCAACTTGGAATATGTCACTATTTCACCACAATTGACCTTGTAAAAGGATTACATCAGATACAAATGGACTCAGCTTTTTCAACCAAAAATGGACATTACGAATACACTCGAATGCCTTTTTGGTTGAAAAATGCCCCAGCAACATTTCAACGTTGCGTGAACAATCTGCAAGAAGATTTAATCTTTAAAGATTGCCTTGTATACAGGTATGATTACAATTAGACAAATGCGAATTTCTTAAAAAGAAACGGAATTCCTTGGACATATAATAACGACAGAGTGAATTAAAGCAAATCCAACAAAAATCTTTGCCATACAAAACTTTCCAATACCAAAAACACCCAAGGAAATAAAATCATTTTTAGGCCTTTGCGGTTATTATTGGAAATTCATTCCTAACTTCGCTCACATTGTAAAGCCAATGACTTTAAAATTAAAGAAAGGTGCAATTATAAACACAAACGAACCGAATTACATTTCTGCTTTTGAAAAATTAAAAGTACTTATAACTTCCGATCCAATATTAGTCTATCCAAATTTCGACAAACCATTTTGTCTTACAACTGATGCCAGCAATATAGCTATTGGAGCTGTTCTGTCTCAAAATCAAAAACCCATTTGTTTCGCAAGCCGAACTTTAAACGAACACGAAATTAACAATGCAGCAATTGAAAAGGAACTTTTAGCCATCGTTTGGGCAACTAAATATTACCGATCTTATCTCTACGGTAGAAAATTCGAGAACCTCAGTGATCACAAACCACTTGTTTGGTTTAACAATATTAAAGAACCAAACATGAAATTGCAACGTTGGAAAATCAAATTAAATGAATATGATTACCATATTAAATATGTACCAGGCAAAGAGAACTATGTTGCAGACGCTTTATCCAGAATAAAAATTGAAGAAAACGTGTTAGGAGAAACTCCGACGTAACTGTAGCAACAATCCATAGCGCCCAAGAGGACAACCAAAATCACATTTCACTTACAGAAAGACCAATAAACTATTTTAAAAGACAAATAGAATTCGAAAAAAGTAACTTAAATAACGTATCCGTCACTAATTATTTTCATAAAACAAAAATTTTAATAAAATATGTTGATATGACACCTAATCATGCAAAAGAATAAATTAAAGAATACTTATGTTCTAAAAAAAGTGTTATATATTTCAGCAACGAAGCTGATTTTCTTACATTCCAGAATGCTTTCGTTGAAATAATAAGTCCCAATAATATAACAAAAGTAATGAGATCTACTTACAAACTAATAGACCTTCAAACTTACGCCGAATTTAAAGAATACATAATAAATACACACCAGAAGTTATTTCATCCAGGAAAAGAGAAAGTGACATTATTATTTAAAGAAAAGTATTATTATCCAGATTACCAAAACCTTATTCAGAATATAATTAATGAATGCAAAGTTTGTAATATAGCAAAAACAGAACATAGAAACACTAAATTAGCTTTTGAGTTAACTCCAGAAATCCATAATCCCAGAGAAAAATATGTCATTGATTTCTACATGGTAGACAACAAACAATTTCTATCTTGCATAGACCTATATTCCAAATACGCAACTTTAATAGAAGTAAATGGTCGAGATTGGTTAGAAGCTAAAAGAGCTCTTTTAAAGGTATTTAATGACATGGGAAAACCAATTGAGATAAAAGCTGATAAAGACTCAGCCTTTTTGTGCACCGCACTACAGATTTGGTTAAAATCAGAAGACGTAAATATATCCATTACAACTAGTAAAAACGGCATTTCAGACATAGAAAGATTCCATAAAACAGTAAATGAAAAATTAAGAATTATAAACTCTGACACAAATCACGAAGATAAATTAACTATATTTGAAATAATACTTTATACTTATAATCATAAGATTAAACATAACACGACTGGTAGAACACCGGCAGATATTTTCATCTACGCAGGAACTCCTGATTATGATACACAACTATATAAGAAAAACAAAATAGAAAGACTTAATGAAAATAGAACCGAGTTTGAAATAGATACTAGGTATAGGGAATCTCAATCTCTTCAAGATCGAGATCACTTTGTTTACATAAGAGCCAAAAGCTCTTTAAGTTGAAAGCCCAAACATTAAAAGCTCAAAGCCGAGGTTTGCTCAACGTCCCCAAAACATAGCATAAGTTAGTCTAGATTTATATCTGTAATCCGTAGCTTCGGTTTAAGAAAAATAAATTATATTTTTTTGAATAACCAACTTACAAACTACGTTATTATATTTTATATCTTTTATAGTCATAAATAGTAATTTTAATTATAAATATAACTTTATATTTTGGTTATACTCGCGACTGCATTTAGTCTGCGTTAATAAATAAATAAATAAACATAGCTTTCGAGTATTTTTACAATATATTATATTCAATCTTTGATGTCTGCATTCCTTATAGTTTCACATAAACCGCTTTGGTTCTCACCAAGATTATCCAACTTGAAGTAAGAAAGGCTTCAGTCGAGCGAGCCGACTATAGAAGACGCCGTACTCTTGTAGTTGTGCGCATTTGTATTTAATTTGAATTAAAATTTAAAAAATACATTGAAATATTAAAATTAAATTTAAACAATTTGAATTAAAATTAAAAAATTTAAATTAACAATTGCCCTTGCCAGCATACGATTCCGCGATCTCACTATTTGAAGAAAGTTTTTTAGTTCTTATGAGAAAAGGGAGCGTAGCAGCAAAAAAACTTTTAATATCATTGCCTTAAGGCTGTCTCTAGGAACGTGCAAACTAAAATTGGTGCTTCTAAGTGCCATAATTACTGAAATATTCACCTAAAGCATAGATTTTTTCGAGGTGTTTCTAGTTTTATGCTCAATCCGGGGGCGGTACTGAAATAAACTGAATCTGCTCGCAAAGATGACGGACTTTCATTCCACATTTTGTGGCTCTAGCTTTTGTAGCTTAAAATATTCAGGTGTTCCTACGGACAGACAGACAGACAATTTCGATTAGATCATCTGAACGATGAAAAAAAATCGAAACTTACCAAAATTCTTTATGAGTTTAGTGACATTCAGTACAAAGAAAGTGAAAATTTGACTTTCACCAGTACAATTAAGCATGTCATCCAAACTAAACACGAAGACCCAATCCAAAAGCGACCATATAAGTATGCGCAAACATTCGACGAAGAAGTCGATAAACAAATTAAAGAAATGATTGAACAAGGTATAATTCGCAAATCAAACTCGCCTTATTGCTCACCAATTTGGATTGTGCCAAAGAAACGTGATGCATCAGGTAAAGAAAAGTTTCGTATAGTTATCGACTATCGAAACCTAAATGAAAAAACGATTGATGATAAATATCCTATTCCGGTCATGGATGAAATACTAGACCAACTTGGAAAATGTCAGTATTTCACCACAATTGACCTTGCAAAAGGATTTCATCAGATACAAATGGACTCACTAAGTATACCAAAAACAGCTTTTTCAACCAAAAAGATTGCCTTGTATACATGGACGATATAATAGTGTATTCCACTTCGTTGGAAGAACACCTATTATCATTAAAAAAGGTTTTCACAAAACTTCGTGAAGCAAACCTAAAATTACAATTAGGCAAATGCGAATTTCTTAAAAAAGAAACGGAATTCCTTGGACATATAATAACGACAGAGTGAATTAAAGCAAATCCAACAAAAATCTTTG